>OW387141.1:31985846-32417106 GCA_936440205.1 Lepidonotus clava | reverse complement strand
GAACACCTGGTTCTCGTCCGATCACCAAAGTTAAGCAGTGTTGAGCCCAGTCAGTACTTGGATGGGTGACCGCCTGGGAATACTGGGTGCCGTAGGCTTTTTGCCTTTCACCCCACCCCTCCAAACTCAGACCGACTGCAGGAGGCCTCTAGCTAGCTGGGGCTAGCTTTATACCAGCCCAACCCATGCCTGCAGGATCCAGGGCGGAATGGGGCCTGTTGACAAGTGTCTACGGCCACATCACACTGAACACACTGGTTCTCGTCCGATCACCAAAGTTAAGCAGTGTTGAGCCCAGTCAGTACTTGGATGGGTGACCGCCTGGGAATACTGGGTGCCGTAGGCTTTTTGCCTTTCACCCCACCCCTCCAAACTCAGACCGACTGCAGGAGGCCTCTAGCTAGCTGGGGCTAGCTTTATACCAGCCCAACCCATGCCTGCAGGATCCAGGGCGGAATGGGGCCTGTTGACAAGTGTCTACGGCCACATCACACTGAACACACTGGTTCTCGTCCGATCACCAAAGTTAAGCAGTGTTGAGCCCAGTCAGGGTGACGCCTGGAATTACTGGGTGCCGTAGGCTTTTTGCCCTTTCACCCCACCCCCTCCAAACTCAGACCGACTGCAGGAGGCCTCTAGCTAGCTGGGGCTAGCTTTATACCAGCCCAACCCATGCCCTGCAGGATCCAGGGCGGAATGGGGGCCCTGTTGACAAGTGTCTACGGCCACATCACACACTGAACACACTGGTTCTCAGTCCGATCACCAAAGTTAAGCAGTGTTGAGCCCAGTCAAGTACTTGGATGGGTGACCGCCTGGGGAATACTGGGTGCCGTAGGCTTTTTGCCTTTCACCCCACCCCCTCCAAACTCAGACCGACTGCAGGAGGCCTCTAGCTAGCTGGGGCCTAGCTTTATACCAGCCCAACCCATGCCTGCAGGATCCAGGGCGGAATGGGGCCTGTTGACAAGTGTCTACGGCCACATCACACTGAACACACTGGTTCTCGTCCGATCACCAAAGTTAAGCAGTGTTGAGCCCAGTCAGTACTTGGATGGGTGACCGCCTGGGAATACTGGGTGCCGTAGGCTTTTTGCCTTTCACCCCACCCCTCCAAACTCAGACCGACTGCAGGAGGCCTCTAGCTAGCTGGGGCTAGCTTTATACCAGCCCAACCCATGCCTGCAGGATCCAGGGCGGAATGGGGCCTGTTGACAAGTGTCTACGGCCACATCACACTGAACACACTGGTTCTCGTCCGATCACCAAAGTTAAGCAGTGTTGAGCCCAGTCAGTACTTGGATGGGTGACCGCCTGGGAATACTGGGTGCCGTAGGCTTTTTGCCTTTCACCCCACCCCTCCAAACTCAGACCGACTGCAGGAGGCCTCTAGCTAGCTGGGGCTAGCTTTATACCAGCCCAACCCATGCCTGCAGGATCCAGGGCGGAATGGGGCCTGTTGACAAGTGTCTACGGCCACATCACACTGAACACACTGGTTCTCGTCCGATCACCAAAGTTAAGCAGTGTTGAGCCCAGTCAGTACTTGGATGGGTGACCGCCTGGGAATACTGGGTGCCGTAGGCTTTTTGCCTTTCACCCCACCCCTCCAAACTCAGACCGACTGCAGGAGGCCTCTAGCTAGCTGGGGCTAGCTTTATACCAGCCCAACCCATGCCTGCAGGATCCAGGGCGGAATGGGGCCTGTTGACAAGTGTCTACGGCCACATCACACTGAACACACTGGTTCTCGTCCGATCACCAAAGTTAAGCAGTGTTGAGCCCAGTCAGTACTTGGATGGGTGACCGCCTGGGAATACTGGGTGCCGTAGGCTTTTTGCCTTTCACCCCACCCCTCCAAACTCAGACCGACTGCAGGAGGCCTCTAGCTAGCTGGGGCTAGCTTTATACCAGCCCAACCCATGCCTGCAGGATCCAGGGCGGAATGGGGCCTGTTGACAAGTGTCTACGGCCACATCACACTGAACACACTGGTTCTCGTCCGATCACCAAAGTTAAGCAGTGTTGAGCCCAGTCAGTACTTGGATGGGTGACCGCCTGGGAATACTGGGTGCCGTAGGCTTTTTGCCTTTCACCCCACCCCTCCAAACTCAGACCGACTGCAGGAGGCCTCTAGCTAGCTGGGGCTAGCTTTATACCAGCCCAACCCATGCCTGCAGGATCCAGGGCGGAATGGGGCCTGTTGACAAGTGTCTACGGCCACATCACACTGAACACACTGGTTCTCGTCCGATCACCAAAGTTAAGCAGTGTTGAGCCCAGTCAGTACTTGGATGGGTGACCGCCTGGGAATACTGGGTGCCGTAGGCTTTTTGCCTTTCACCCCACCCCTCCAAACTCAGACCGACTGCAGGAGGCCTCTAGCTAGCTGGGGCTAGCTTTATACCAGCCCAACCCATGCCTGCAGGATCCAGGGCGGAATGGGGCCTGTTGACAAGTGTCTACGGCCACATCACACTGAACACACTGGTTCTCGTCCGATCACCAAAGTTAAGCAGTGTTGAGCCCAGTCAGTACTTGGATGGGTGACCGCCTGGGAATACTGGGTGCCGTAGGCTTTTTGCCTTTCACCCCACCCCTCCAAACTCAGACCGACTGCAGGAGGCCTCTAGCTAGCTGGGGCTAGCTTTATACCAGCCCAACCCATGCCTGCAGGATCCAGGGCGGAATGGGGCCTGTTGACAAGTGTCTACGGCCACATCACACTGAACACACTGGTTCTCGTCCGATCACCAAAGTTAAGCAGTGTTGAGCCCAGTCAGTACTTGGATGGGTGACCGCCTGGGAATACTGGGTGCCGTAGGCTTTTTGCCTTTCACCCCACCCCTCCAAACTCAGACCGACTGCAGGAGGCCTCTAGCTAGCTGGGGCTAGCTTTATACCAGCCCAACCCATGCCTGCAGGATCCAGGGCGGAATGGGGCCTGTTGACAAGTGTCTACGGCCACATCACACTGAACACACTGGTTCTCGTCCGATCACCAAAGTTAAGCAGTGTTGAGCCCAGTCAGTACTTGGATGGGTGACCGCCTGGGAATACTGGGTGCCGTAGGCTTTTTGCCTTTCACCCCACCCCTCCAAACTCAGACCGACTGCAGGAGGCCTCTAGCTAGCTGGGGCTAGCTTTATACCAGCCCAACCCATGCCTGCAGGATCCAGGGCGGAATGGGGCCTGTTGACAAGTGTCTACGGCCACATCACACTGAACACACTGGTTCTCGTCCGATCACCAAAGTTAAGCAGTGTTGAGCCCAGTCAGTACTTGGATGGGTGACCGCCTGGGAATACTGGGTGCCGTAGGCTTTTTGCCTTTCACCCCACCCCTCCAAACTCAGACCGACTGCAGGAGGCCTCTAGCTAGCTGGGGCTAGCTTTATACCAGCCCAACCCATGCCTGCAGGATCCAGGGCGGAATGGGGCCTGTTGACAAGTGTCTACGGCCACATCACACTGAACACACTGGTTCTCGTCCGATCACCAAAGTTAAGCAGTGTTGAGCCCAGTCAGTACTTGGATGGGTGACCGCCTGGGAATACTGGGTGCCGTAGGCTTTTTGCCTTTCACCCCACCCCTCCAAACTCAGACCGACTGCAGGAGGCCTCTAGCTAGCTGGGGCTAGCTTTATACCAGCCCAACCCATGCCTGCAGGATCCAGGGCGGAATGGGGCCTGTTGACAAGTGTCTACGGCCACATCACACTGAACACACTGGTTCTCGTCCGATCACCAAAGTTAAGCAGTGTTGAGCCCAGTCAGTACTTGGATGGGTGACCGCCTGGGAATACTGGGTGCCGTAGGCTTTTTGCCTTTCACCCCACCCCTCCAAACTCAGACCGACTGCAGGAGGCCTCTAGCTAGCTGGGGCTAGCTTTATACCAGCCCAACCCATGCCTGCAGGATCCAGGGCGGAATGGGGCCTGTTGACAAGTGTCTACGGCCACATCACACTGAACACACTGGTTCTCGTCCGATCACCAAAGTTAAGCAGTGTTGAGCCCAGTCAGTACTTGGATGGGTGACCGCCTGGGAATACTGGGTGCCGTAGGCTTTTTGCCTTTCACCCCACCCCTCCAAACTCAGACCGACTGCAGGAGGCCTCTAGCTAGCTGGGGCTAGCTTTATACCAGCCCAACCCATGCCTGCAGGATCCAGGGCGGAATGGGGCCTGTTGACAAGTGTCTACGGCCACATCACACTGAACACACTGGTTCTCGTCCGATCACCAAAGTTAAGCAGTGTTGAGCCCAGTCAGTACTTGGATGGGTGACCGCCTGGGAATACTGGGTGCCGTAGGCTTTTTGCCTTTCACCCCACCCCTCCAAACTCAGACCGACTGCAGGAGGCCTCTAGCTAGCTGGGGCTAGCTTTATACCAGCCCAACCCATGCCTGCAGGATCCAGGGCGGAATGGGGCCTGTTGACAAGTGTCTACGGCCACATCACACTGAACACACTGGTTCTCGTCCGATCACCAAAGTTAAGCAGTGTTGAGCCCAGTCAGTACTTGGATGGGTGACCGCCTGGGAATACTGGGTGCCGTAGGCTTTTTGCCTTTCACCCCACCCCTCCAAACTCAGACCGACTGCAGGAGGCCTCTAGCTAGCTGGGGCTAGCTTTATACCAGCCCAACCCATGCCTGCAGGATCCAGGGCGGAATGGGGCCTGTTGACAAGTGTCTACGGCCACATCACACTGAACACACTGGTTCTCGTCCGATCACCAAAGTTAAGCAGTGTTGAGCCCAGTCAGTACTTGGATGGGTGACCGCCTGGGAATACTGGGTGCCGTAGGCTTTTTGCCTTTCACCCCACCCCTCCAAACTCAGACCGACTGCAGGAGGCCTCTAGCTAGCTGGGGCTAGCTTTATACCAGCCCAACCCATGCCTGCAGGATCCAGGGCGGAATGGGGCCTGTTGACAAGTGTCTACGGCCACATCACACTGAACACACTGGTTCTCGTCCGATCACCAAAGTTAAGCAGTGTTGAGCCCAGTCAGTACTTGGATGGGTGACCGCCTGGGAATACTGGGTGCCGTAGGCTTTTTGCCTTTCACCCCACCCCTCCAAACTCAGACCGACTGCAGGAGGCCTCTAGCTAGCTGGGGCTAGCTTTATACCAGCCCAACCCATGCCTGCAGGATCCAGGGCGGAATGGGGCCTGTTGACAAGTGTCTACGGCCACATCACACTGAACACACTGGTTCTCGTCCGATCACCAAAGTTAAGCAGTGTTGAGCCCAGTCAGTACTTGGATGGGTGACCGCCTGGGAATACTGGGTGCCGTAGGCTTTTTGCCTTTCACCCCACCCCTCCAAACTCAGACCGACTGCAGGAGGCCTCTAGCTAGCTGGGGCTAGCTTTATACCAGCCCAACCCATGCCTGCAGGATCCAGGGCGGAATGGGGCCTGTTGACAAGTGTCTACGGCCACATCACACTGAACACACTGGTTCTCGTCCGATCACCAAAGTTAAGCAGTGTTGAGCCCAGTCAGTACTTGGATGGGTGACCGCCTGGGAATACTGGGTGCCGTAGGCTTTTTGCCTTTCACCCCACCCCTCCAAACTCAGACCGACTGCAGGAGGCCTCTAGCTAGCTGGGGCTAGCTTTATACCAGCCCAACCCATGCCTGCAGGATCCAGGGCGGAATGGGGCCTGTTGACAAGTGTCTACGGCCACATCACACTGAACACACTGGTTCTCGTCCGATCACCAAAGTTAAGCAGTGTTGAGCCCAGTCAGTACTTGGATGGGTGACCGCCTGGGAATACTGGGTGCCGTAGGCTTTTTGCCTTTCACCCCACCCCTCCAAACTCAGACCGACTGCAGGAGGCCTCTAGCTAGCTGGGGCTAGCTTTATACCAGCCCAACCCATGCCTGCAGGATCCAGGGCGGAATGGGGCCTGTTGACAAGTGTCTACGGCCACATCACACTGAACACACTGGTTCTCGTCCGATCACCAAAGTTAAGCAGTGTTGAGCCCAGTCAGTACTTGGATGGGTGACCGCCTGGGAATACTGGGTGCCGTAGGCTTTTTGCCTTTCACCCCACCCCTCCAAACTCAGACCGACTGCAGGAGGCCTCTAGCTAGCTGGGGCTAGCTTTATACCAGCCCAACCCATGCCTGCAGGATCCAGGGCGGAATGGGGCCTGTTGACAAGTGTCTACGGCCACATCACACTGAACACACTGGTTCTCGTCCGATCACCAAAGTTAAGCAGTGTTGAGCCCAGTCAGTACTTGGATGGGTGACCGCCTGGGAATACTGGGTGCCGTAGGCTTTTTGCCTTTCACCCCACCCCTCCAAACTCAGACCGACTGCAGGAGGCCTCTAGCTAGCTGGGGCTAGCTTTATACCAGCCCAACCCATGCCTGCAGGATCCAGGGCGGAATGGGGCCTGTTGACAAGTGTCTACGGCCACATCACACTGAACACACTGGTTCTCGTCCGATCACCAAAGTTAAGCAGTGTTGAGCCCAGTCAGTACTTGGATGGGTGACCGCCTGGGAATACTGGGTGCCGTAGGCTTTTTGCCTTTCACCCCACCCCTCCAAACTCAGACCGACTGCAGGAGGCCTCTAGCTAGCTGGGGCTAGCTTTATACCAGCCCAACCCATGCCTGCAGGATCCAGGGCGGAATGGGGCCTGTTGACAAGTGTCTACGGCCACATCACACTGAACACACTGGTTCTCGTCCGATCACCAAAGTTAAGCAGTGTTGAGCCCAGTCAGTACTTGGATGGGTGACCGCCTGGGAATACTGGGTGCCGTAGGCTTTTTGCCTTTCACCCCACCCCTCCAAACTCAGACCGACTGCAGGAGGCCTCTAGCTAGCTGGGGCTAGCTTTATACCAGCCCAACCCATGCCTGCAGGATCCAGGGCGGAATGGGGCCTGTTGACAAGTGTCTACGGCCACATCACACTGAACACACTGGTTCTCGTCCGATCACCAAAGTTAAGCAGTGTTGAGCCCAGTCAGTACTTGGATGGGTGACCGCCTGGGAATACTGGGTGCCGTAGGCTTTTTGCCTTTCACCCCACCCCTCCAAACTCAGACCGACTGCAGGAGGCCTCTAGCTAGCTGGGGCTAGCTTTATACCAGCCCAACCCATGCCTGCAGGATCCAGGGCGGAATGGGGCCTGTTGACAAGTGTCTACGGCCACATCACACTGAACACACTGGTTCTCGTCCGATCACCAAAGTTAAGCAGTGTTGAGCCCAGTCAGTACTTGGATGGGTGACCGCCTGGGAATACTGGGTGCCGTAGGCTTTTTGCCTTTCACCCCACCCCTCCAAACTCAGACCGACTGCAGGAGGCCTCTAGCTAGCTGGGGCTAGCTTTATACCAGCCCAACCCATGCCTGCAGGATCCAGGGCGGAATGGGGCCTGTTGACAAGTGTCTACGGCCACATCACACTGAACACACTGGTTCTCGTCCGATCACCAAAGTTAAGCAGTGTTGAGCCCAGTCAGTACTTGGATGGGTGACCGCCTGGGAATACTGGGTGCCGTAGGCTTTTTGCCTTTCACCCCACCCCTCCAAACTCAGACCGACTGCAGGAGGCCTCTAGCTAGCTGGGGCTAGCTTTATACCAGCCCAACCCATGCCTGCAGGATCCAGGGCGGAATGGGGCCTGTTGACAAGTGTCTACGGCCACATCACACTGAACACACTGGTTCTCGTCCGATCACCAAAGTTAAGCAGTGTTGAGCCCAGTCAGTACTTGGATGGGTGACCGCCTGGGAATACTGGGTGCCGTAGGCTTTTTGCCTTTCACCCCACCCCTCCAAACTCAGACCGACTGCAGGAGGCCTCTAGCTAGCTGGGGCTAGCTTTATACCAGCCCAACCCATGCCTGCAGGATCCAGGGCGGAATGGGGCCTGTTGACAAGTGTCTACGGCCACATCACACTGAACACACTGGTTCTCGTCCGATCACCAAAGTTAAGCAGTGTTGAGCCCAGTCAGTACTTGGATGGGTGACCGCCTGGGAATACTGGGTGCCGTAGGCTTTTTGCCTTTCACCCCACCCCTCCAAACTCAGACCGACTGCAGGAGGCCTCTAGCTAGCTGGGGCTAGCTTTATACCAGCCCAACCCATGCCTGCAGGATCCAGGGCGGAATGGGGCCTGTTGACAAGTGTCTACGGCCACATCACACTGAACACACTGGTTCTCGTCCGATCACCAAAGTTAAGCAGTGTTGAGCCCAGTCAGTACTTGGATGGGTGACCGCCTGGGAATACTGGGTGCCGTAGGCTTTTTGCCTTTCACACCCACCCCTCCAAACTCAGACCGACTGCAGGAGGCCTCTAGCTAGCTGGGGCTAGCTTTATACCAGCCCAACCCATGCCTGCAGGATCCAGGGCGGAATGGGGCCTGTTGACAAGTGTCTACGGCCACATCACACTGAACACACTGGTTCTCGTCCGATCACCAAAGTTAAGCAGTGTTGAGCCCAGTCAGTACTTGGATGGGTGACCGCCTGGGAATACTGGGTGCCGTAGGCTTTTTGCCTTTCACCCCACCCCTCCAAACTCAGACCGACTGCAGGAGGCCTCTAGCTAGCTGGGGCTAGCTTTATACCAGCCCAACCCATGCCTGCAGGATCCAGGGCGGAATGGGGCCTGTTGACAAGTGTCTACGGCCACATCACACTGAACACACTGGTTCTCGTCCGATCACCAAAGTTAAGCAGTGTTGAGCCCAGTCAGTACTTGGATGGGTGACCGCCTGGGAATACTGGGTGCCGTAGGCTTTTTGCCTTTCACCCCACCCCTCCAAACTCAGACCGACTGCAGGAGGCCTCTAGCTAGCTGGGGCTAGCTTTATACCAGCCCAACCCATGCCTGCAGGATCCAGGGCGGAATGGGGCCTGTTGACAAGTGTCTACGGCCACATCACACTGAACACACTGGTTCTCGTCCGATCACCAAAGTTAAGCAGTGTTGAGCCCAGTCAGTACTTGGATGGGTGACCGCCTGGGAATACTGGGTGCCGTAGGCTTTTTGCCTTTCACCCCACCCCTCCAAACTCAGACCGACTGCAGGAGGCCTCTAGCTAGCTGGGGCTAGCTTTATACCAGCCCAACCCATGCCTGCAGGATCCAGGGCGGAATGGGGCCTGTTGACAAGTGTCTACGGCCACATCACACTGAACACACTGGTTCTCGTCCGATCACCAAAGTTAAGCAGTGTTGAGCCCAGTCAGTACTTGGATGGGTGACCGCCTGGGAATACTGGGTGCCGTAGGCTTTTTGCCTTTCACCCCACCCCTCCAAACTCAGACCGACTGCAGGAGGCCTCTAGCTAGCTGGGGCTAGCTTTATACCAGCCCAACCCATGCCTGCAGGATCCAGGGCGGAATGGGGCCTGTTGACAAGTGTCTACGGCCACATCACACTGAACACACTGGTTCTCGTCCGATCACCAAAGTTAAGCAGTGTTGAGCCCAGTCAGTACTTGGATGGGTGACCGCCTGGGAATACTGGGTGCCGTAGGCTTTTTGCCTTTCACCCCACCCCTCCAAACTCAGACCGACTGCAGGAGGCCTCTAGCTAGCTGGGGCTAGCTTTATACCAGCCCAACCCATGCCTGCAGGATCCAGGGCGGAATGGGGCCTGTTGACAAGTGTCTACGGCCACATCACACTGAACACACTGGTTCTCGTCCGATCACCAAAGTTAAGCAGTGTTGAGCCCAGTCAGTACTTGGATGGGTGACCGCCTGGGAATACTGGGTGCCGTAGGCTTTTTGCCTTTCACCCCACCCCTCCAAACTCAGACCGACTGCAGGAGGCCTCTAGCTAGCTGGGGCTAGCTTTATACCAGCCCAACCCATGCCTGCAGGATCCAGGGCGGAATGGGGCCTGTTGACAAGTGTCTACGGCCACATCACACTGAACACACTGGTTCTCGTCCGATCACCAAAGTTAAGCAGTGTTGAGCCCAGTCAGTACTTGGATGGGTGACCGCCTGGGAATACTGGGTGCCGTAGGCTTTTTGCCTTTCACCCCACCCCTCCAAACTCAGACCGACTGCAGGAGGCCTCTAGCTAGCTGGGGCTAGCTTTATACCAGCCCAACCCATGCCTGCAGGATCCAGGGCGGAATGGGGCCTGTTGACAAGTGTCTACGGCCACATCACACTGAACACACTGGTTCTCGTCCGATCACCAAAGTTAAGCAGTGTTGAGCCCAGTCAGTACTTGGATGGGTGACCGCCTGGGAATACTGGGTGCCGTAGGCTTTTTGCCTTTCACCCCACCCCTCCAAACTCAGACCGACTGCAGGAGGCCTCTAGCTAGCTGGGGCTAGCTTTATACCAGCCCAACCCATGCCTGCAGGATCCAGGGCGGAATGGGGCCTGTTGACAAGTGTCTACGGCCACATCACACTGAACACACTGGTTCTCGTCCGATCACCAAAGTTAAGCAGTGTTGAGCCCAGTCAGTACTTGGATGGGTGACCGCCTGGGAATACTGGGTGCCGTAGGCTTTTTGCCTTTCACCCCACCCCTCCAAACTCAGACCGACTGCAGGAGGCCTCTAGCTAGCTGGGGCTAGCTTTATACCAGCCCAACCCATGCCTGCAGGATCCAGGGCGGAATGGGGCCTGTTGACAAGTGTCTACGGCCACATCACACTGAACACACTGGTTCTCGTCCGATCACCAAAGTTAAGCAGTGTTGAGCCCAGTCAGTACTTGGATGGGTGACCGCCTGGGAATACTGGGTGCCGTAGGCTTTTTGCCTTTCACCCCACCCCTCCAAACTCAGACCGACTGCAGGAGGCCTCTAGCTAGCTGGGGCTAGCTTTATACCAGCCCAACCCATGCCTGCAGGATCCAGGGCGGAATGGGGCCTGTTGACAAGTGTCTACGGCCACATCACACTGAACACACTGGTTCTCGTCCGATCACCAAAGTTAAGCAGTGTTGAGCCCAGTCAGTACTTGGATGGGTGACCGCCTGGGAATACTGGGTGCCGTAGGCTTTTTGCCTTTCACCCCACCCCTCCAAACTCAGACCGACTGCAGGAGGCCTCTAGCTAGCTGGGGCTAGCTTTATACCAGCCCAACCCATGCCTGCAGGATCCAGGGCGGAATGGGGCCTGTTGACAAGTGTCTACGGCCACATCACACTGAACACACTGGTTCTCGTCCGATCACCAAAGTTAAGCAGTGTTGAGCCCAGTCAGTACTTGGATGGGTGACCGCCTGGGAATACTGGGTGCCGTAGGCTTTTTGCCTTTCACCCCACCCCTCCAAACTCAGACCGACTGCAGGAGGCCTCTAGCTAGCTGGGGCTAGCTTTATACCAGCCCAACCCATGCCTGCAGGATCCAGGGCGGAATGGGGCCTGTTGACAAGTGTCTACGGCCACATCACACTGAACACACTGGTTCTCGTCCGATCACCAAAGTTAAGCAGTGTTGAGCCCAGTCAGTACTTGGATGGGTGACCGCCTGGGAATACTGGGTGCCGTAGGCTTTTTGCCTTTCACCCCACCCCTCCAAACTCAGACCGACTGCAGGAGGCCTCTAGCTAGCTGGGGCTAGCTTTATACCAGCCCAACCCATGCCTGCAGGATCCAGGGCGGAATGGGGCCTGTTGACAAGTGTCTACGGCCACATCACACTGAACACACTGGTTCTCGTCCGATCACCAAAGTTAAGCAGTGTTGAGCCCAGTCAGTACTTGGATGGGTGACCGCCTGGGAATACTGGGTGCCGTAGGCTTTTTGCCTTTCACCCCACCCCTCCAAACTCAGACCGACTGCAGGAGGCCTCTAGCTAGCTGGGGCTAGCTTTATACCAGCCCAACCCATGCCTGCAGGATCCAGGGCGGAATGGGGCCTGTTGACAAGTGTCTACGGCCACATCACACTGAACACACTGGTTCTCGTCCGATCACCAAAGTTAAGCAGTGTTGAGCCCAGTCAGTACTTGGATGGGTGACCGCCTGGGAATACTGGGTGCCGTAGGCTTTTTGCCTTTCACCCCACCCCTCCAAACTCAGACCGACTGCAGGAGGCCTCTAGCTAGCTGGGGCTAGCTTTATACCAGCCCAACCCATGCCTGCAGGATCCAGGGCGGAATGGGGCCTGTTGACAAGTGTCTACGGCCACATCACACTGAACACACTGGTTCTCGTCCGATCACCAAAGTTAAGCAGTGTTGAGCCCAGTCAGTACTTGGATGGGTGACCGCCTGGGAATACTGGGTGCCGTAGGCTTTTTGCCTTTCACCCCACCCCTCCAAACTCAGACCGACTGCAGGAGGCCTCTAGCTAGCTGGGGCTAGCTTTATACCAGCCCAACCCATGCCTGCAGGATCCAGGGCGGAATGGGGCCTGTTGACAAGTGTCTACGGCCACATCACACTGAACACACTGGTTCTCGTCCGATCACCAAAGTTAAGCAGTGTTGAGCCCAGTCAGTACTTGGATGGGTGACCGCCTGGGAATACTGGGTGCCGTAGGCTTTTTGCCTTTCACCCCACCCCTCCAAACTCAGACCGACTGCAGGAGGCCTCTAGCTAGCTGGGGCTAGCTTTATACCAGCCCAACCCATGCCTGCAGGATCCAGGGCGGAATGGGGCCTGTTGACAAGTGTCTACGGCCACATCACACTGAACACACTGGTTCTCGTCCGATCACCAAAGTTAAGCAGTGTTGAGCCCAGTCAGTACTTGGATGGGTGACCGCCTGGGAATACTGGGTGCCGTAGGCTTTTTGCCTTTCACCCCACCCCTCCAAACTCAGACCGACTGCAGGAGGCCTCTAGCTAGCTGGGGCTAGCTTTATACCAGCCCAACCCATGCCTGCAGGATCCAGGGCGGAATGGGGCCTGTTGACAAGTGTCTACGGCCACATCACACTGAACACACTGGTTCTCGTCCGATCACCAAAGTTAAGCAGTGTTGAGCCCAGTCAGTACTTGGATGGGTGACCGCCTGGGAATACTGGGTGCCGTAGGCTTTTTGCCTTTCACCCCACCCCTCCAAACTCAGACCGACTGCAGGAGGCCTCTAGCTAGCTGGGGCTAGCTTTATACCAGCCCAACCCATGCCTGCAGGATCCAGGGCGGAATGGGGCCTGTTGACAAGTGTCTACGGCCACATCACACTGAACACACTGGTTCTCGTCCGATCACCAAAGTTAAGCAGTGTTGAGCCCAGTCAGTACTTGGATGGGTGACCGCCTGGGAATACTGGGTGCCGTAGGCTTTTTGCCTTTCACCCCACCCCTCCAAACTCAGACCGACTGCAGGAGGCCTCTAGCTAGCTGGGGCTAGCTTTATACCAGCCCAACCCATGCCTGCAGGATCCAGGGCGGAATGGGGCCTGTTGACAAGTGTCTACGGCCACATCACACTGAACACACTGGTTCTCGTCCGATCACCAAAGTTAAGCAGTGTTGAGCCCAGTCAGTACTTGGATGGGTGACCGCCTGGGAATACTGGGTGCCGTAGGCTTTTTGCCTTTCACCCCACCCCTCCAAACTCAGACCGACTGCAGGAGGCCTCTAGCTAGCTGGGGCTAGCTTTATACCAGCCCAACCCATGCCTGCAGGATCCAGGGCGGAATGGGGCCTGTTGACAAGTGTCTACGGCCACATCACACTGAACACACTGGTTCTCGTCCGATCACCAAAGTTAAGCAGTGTTGAGCCCAGTCAGTACTTGGATGGGTGACCGCCTGGGAATACTGGGTGCCGTAGGCTTTTTGCCTTTCACCCCACCCCTCCAAACTCAGACCGACTGCAGGAGGCCTCTAGCTAGCTGGGGCTAGCTTTATACCAGCCCAACCCATGCCTGCAGGATCCAGGGCGGAATGGGGCCTGTTGACAAGTGTCTACGGCCACATCACACTGAACACACTGGTTCTCGTCCGATCACCAAAGTTAAGCAGTGTTGAGCCCAGTCAGTACTTGGATGGGTGACCGCCTGGGAATACTGGGTGCCGTAGGCTTTTTGCCTTTCACCCCACCCCTCCAAACTCAGACCGACTGCAGGAGGCCTCTAGCTAGCTGGGGCTAGCTTTATACCAGCCCAACCCATGCCTGCAGGATCCAGGGCGGAATGGGGCCTGTTGACAAGTGTCTACGGCCACATCACACTGAACACACTGGTTCTCGTCCGATCACCAAAGTTAAGCAGTGTTGAGCCCAGTCAGTACTTGGATGGGTGACCGCCTGGGAATACTGGGTGCCGTAGGCTTTTTGCCTTTCACCCCACCCCTCCAAACTCAGACCGACTGCAGGAGGCCTCTAGCTAGCTGGGGCTAGCTTTATACCAGCCCAACCCATGCCTGCAGGATCCAGGGCGGAATGGGGCCTGTTGACAAGTGTCTACGGCCACATCACACTGAACACACTGGTTCTCGTCCGATCACCAAAGTTAAGCAGTGTTGAGCCCAGTCAGTACTTGGATGGGTGACCGCCTGGGAATACTGGGTGCCGTAGGCTTTTTGCCTTTCACCCCACCCCTCCAAACTCAGACCGACTGCAGGAGGCCTCTAGCTAGCTGGGGCTAGCTTTATACCAGCCCAACCCATGCCTGCAGGATCCAGGGCGGAATGGGGCCTGTTGACAAGTGTCTACGGCCACATCACACTGAACACACTGGTTCTCGTCCGATCACCAAAGTTAAGCAGTGTTGAGCCCAGTCAGTACTTGGATGGGTGACCGCCTGGGAATACTGGGTGCCGTAGGCTTTTTGCCTTTCACCCCACCCCTCCAAACTCAGACCGACTGCAGGAGGCCTCTAGCTAGCTGGGGCTAGCTTTATACCAGCCCAACCCATGCCTGCAGGATCCAGGGCGGAATGGGGCCTGTTGACAAGTGTCTACGGCCACATCACACTGAACACACTGGTTCTCGTCCGATCACCAAAGTTAAGCAGTGTTGAGCCCAGTCAGTACTTGGATGGGTGACCGCCTGGGAATACTGGGTGCCGTAGGCTTTTTGCCTTTCACCCCACCCCTCCAAACTCAGACCGACTGCAGGAGGCCTCTAGCTAGCTGGGGCTAGCTTTATACCAGCCCAACCCATGCCTGCAGGATCCAGGGCGGAATGGGGCCTGTTGACAAGTGTCTACGGCCACATCACACTGAACACACTGGTTCTCGTCCGATCACCAAAGTTAAGCAGTGTTGAGCCCAGTCAGTACTTGGATGGGTGACCGCCTGGGAATACTGGGTGCCGTAGGCTTTTTGCCTTTCACCCCACCCCTCCAAACTCAGACCGACTGCAGGAGGCCTCTAGCTAGCTGGGGCTAGCTTTATACCAGCCCAACCCATGCCTGCAGGATCCAGGGCGGAATGGGGCCTGTTGACAAGTGTCTACGGCCACATCACACTGAACACACTGGTTCTCGTCCGATCACCAAAGTTAAGCAGTGTTGAGCCCAGTCAGTACTTGGATGGGTGACCGCCTGGGAATACTGGGTGCCGTAGGCTTTTTGCCTTTCACCCCACCCCTCCAAACTCAGACCGACTGCAGGAGGCCTCTAGCTAGCTGGGGCTAGCTTTATACCAGCCCAACCCATGCCTGCAGGATCCAGGGCGGAATGGGGCCTGTTGACAAGTGTCTACGGCCACATCACACTGAACACACTGGTTCTCGTCCGATCACCAAAGTTAAGCAGTGTTGAGCCCAGTCAGTACTTGGATGGGTGACCGCCTGGGAATACTGGGTGCCGTAGGCTTTTTGCCTTTCACCCCACCCCTCCAAACTCAGACCGACTGCAGGAGGCCTCTAGCTAGCTGGGGCTAGCTTTATACCAGCCCAACCCATGCCTGCAGGATCCAGGGCGGAATGGGGCCTGTTGACAAGTGTCTACGGCCACATCACACTGAACACACTGGTTCTCGTCCGATCACCAAAGTTAAGCAGTGTTGAGCCCAGTCAGTACTTGGATGGGTGACCGCCTGGGAATACTGGGTGCCGTAGGCTTTTTGCCTTTCACCCCACCCCTCCAAACTCAGACCGACTGCAGGAGGCCTCTAGCTAGCTGGGGCTAGCTTTATACCAGCCCAACCCATGCCTGCAGGATCCAGGGCGGAATGGGGCCTGTTGACAAGTGTCTACGGCCACATCACACTGAACACACTGGTTCTCGTCCGATCACCAAAGTTAAGCAGTGTTGAGCCCAGTCAGTACTTGGATGGGTGACCGCCTGGGAATACTGGGTGCCGTAGGCTTTTTGCCTTTCACCCCACCCCTCCAAACTCAGACCGACTGCAGGAGGCCTCTAGCTAGCTGGGGCTAGCTTTATACCAGCCCAACCCATGCCTGCAGGATCCAGGGCGGAATGGGGCCTGTTGACAAGTGTCTACGGCCACATCACACTGAACACACTGGTTCTCGTCCGATCACCAAAGTTAAGCAGTGTTGAGCCCAGTCAGTACTTGGATGGGTGACCGCCTGGGAATACTGGGTGCCGTAGGCTTTTTGCCTTTCACCCCACCCCTCCAAACTCAGACCGACTGCAGGAGGCCTCTAGCTAGCTGGGGCTAGCTTTATACCAGCCCAACCCATGCCTGCAGGATCCAGGGCGGAATGGGGCCTGTTGACAAGTGTCTACGGCCACATCACACTGAACACACTGGTTCTCGTCCGATCACCAAAGTTAAGCAGTGTTGAGCCCAGTCAGTACTTGGATGGGTGACCGCCTGGGAATACTGGGTGCCGTAGGCTTTTTGCCTTTCACCCCACCCCTCCAAACTCAGACCGACTGCAGGAGGCCTCTAGCTAGCTGGGGCTAGCTTTATACCAGCCCAACCCATGCCTGCAGGATCCAGGGCGGAATGGGGCCTGTTGACAAGTGTCTACGGCCACATCACACTGAACACACTGGTTCTCGTCCGATCACCAAAGTTAAGCAGTGTTGAGCCCAGTCAGTACTTGGATGGGTGACCGCCTGGGAATACTGGGTGCCGTAGGCTTTTTGCCTTTCACCCCACCCCTCCAAACTCAGACCGACTGCAGGAGGCCTCTAGCTAGCTGGGGCTAGCTTTATACCAGCCCAACCCATGCCTGCAGGATCCAGGGCGGAATGGGGCCTGTTGACAAGTGTCTACGGCCACATCACACTGAACACACTGGTTCTCGTCCGATCACCAAAGTTAAGCAGTGTTGAGCCCAGTCAGTACTTGGATGGGTGACCGCCTGGGAATACTGGGTGCCGTAGGCTTTTTGCCTTTCACCCCACCCCTCCAAACTCAGACCGACTGCAGGAGGCCTCTAGCTAGCTGGGGCTAGCTTTATACCAGCCCAACCCATGCCTGCAGGATCCAGGGCGGAATGGGGCCTGTTGACAAGTGTCTACGGCCACATCACACTGAACACACTGGTTCTCGTCCGATCACCAAAGTTAAGCAGTGTTGAGCCCAGTCAGTACTTGGATGGGTGACCGCCTGGGAATACTGGGTGCCGTAGGCTTTTTGCCTTTCACCCCACCCCTCCAAACTCAGACCGACTGCAGGAGGCCTCTAGCTAGCTGGGGCTAGCTTTATACCAGCCCAACCCATGCCTGCAGGATCCAGGGCGGAATGGGGCCTGTTGACAAGTGTCTACGGCCACATCACACTGAACACACTGGTTCTCGTCCGATCACCAAACTCACCATATGACACACAAAAAATTCAGAAAGAGTTTTTGCCCAAAATTCATTCAGAAACCTATAGGCCCAACTTTCATCCATAAAATACATAAAATAAAGCAAAGTAGCCCGACTATATTCATAATTTTGAGTATGACCTCTAATTAGTCAGCCCAACTCAATTGTGTAGTTCTGCAGAGGCAAAATGCCCATGCCATAGACTCTCCTTCATATCATCCTCAGTCATAGTTACAACTTAATATCATGCATTGAAATGTAAATCAATTTACAAATCCCTGGAGAGCCCTTGTACGTTTTTTATTAATTTTCCCCAAATTTCCTTATAAGATTTTCAGCCAATGACAGGCTGGTACTTTATTGACCTCGGTCCGGAAAGGTATATGACACTACAGATGGCGCCACACATAGTTTGCTGAGACCTACGAGTAATCTAAATTCAGTGTACTCTTCACACCAGGACAGAAAGTTGTTGGATGCTGCAGATGGCGCTACTGTTCATCTGGTGAAATATTTCACTTTATATCATCTACTGTAGACATAAGGTCGACTTATGTCTACTCAGCTGCATGGTAAAATGTATCACGGTGCATTGATTGGTCGTATTTAAGATACATCATCTAGTTTATTAGAAGAGAAATACCATAGATCTAATCGGTGATGAGAAAATGTTATCTAAGATTTAAGCCTACACTCGTAGAGTCTACCTCGCGCTGCTCCGGCCTGCTAGATAAAGTAACGAAATTGACGCAGGTACTACCTAGTGAAGCATAAACCTGGAAATTTAAAAGAAATCAGTTGGGGTTTCTGAGGTTGTAGAGAACCCCCTACCGTGTCCCGAAAGGTACTTGACCAGGTTTTACACTTATTTAACAGTGTACAGGAATATAATGTATTTTGGCATTCCATCAGATTCGCTTGAAACGCCGCTCCATGTAAGATTGAACGCCCCAGCCTTCTATTCCTGGTCAGGGAATGGTAATGTAATGGGCTCTTTCCCTGAGGTTTAGCGTAAGTGTCTCGACTTTAGCATTTATAATGACAGCATGTTAATTTCCTGTATTTTGGTCCACACTCTTCTCATTCTGCACACCCAAATTCAAATAATACCAGGGCGGCCTGGACGTTTCCCTTTCCTGTGAGTCCCTGTCTTGGAGATTTTGGAGAAAATACAAACGGTTAAATGCCATAATCCAACAGTTCTCTATCTCTAACTTGAACACTTTCGTTTGTAAGGCCTTTATTTATTAACATAATTCATGATGTCATGTTATTACCTTTAAAATGTAAGACAGAGGGACAGAGGTAAGCGTACGGAATATTTTATCGGCAGTTTATTCAATCTTGAAACATAATTCAACTTCACTTCTACAATTTGATGAAGTCTGTTTGAAAGTGCCTTGACCAAGCAGAAATTCAAAATGTCAGATTAGTAATTTTAGCCATATCAGATAAATAAGCTTGTCAGTTTGATACGATGTCATAATTTTGTTCTATTTACTCCAGCCAACCAGTTCAATTTCGATATGGCGACTGTTTTCTACCCATCTAGTTTCAAGCTCATCAGTGTCATCTGGCCCATTAAAGGATTCTTGTCAACTGAAAACGTCTATCCAGTTAGGTTTCATTCAGCCATTTTACACAAAATTGGTTAGAATCTGCCTGGTAATCATCAGTGATGGATTTAGATAGGGCATGGATGGGGCTAACCCTCATTTTCCTCGGAATTCCTTTATTTCTATCTGTGCACCGGAAGCTTAAAATAAGATTATCTTTAAACAAAAATATCAGAAAATCAATATCGTTATGTGCATATTACTATATGTAATATATGTATATATAGAATTCAAATATAATTTATTTATAACTTATGTTTTAATATAGGATAGCTTTTTCCAACGGTCACCTTTTCCAGACTTACCAAACACGTTATGTGTCAGATGCATTCGTGAAACTTGTCCGGATATATACAAGAAATGTGCATATATATGATATACATTTTTTCTCTATGCCCCCTCTGAGTCTCTACGATGTTTTTCTTTGTTTCCCAAACAAAAGCAGGGAAAGGTAATCGACGGCTGTGTTTACTACTTTCCGTCCATGCCGGCTTGGTCTCAATATAGCTGAAAAATTGCTTGGTAGACCTTAAACTCCAACAATCATCATCATCAATGCCGGTTTCCATCGTACTGGCTTCCTATTGCATTACCTGCCGGTTTCATTGTAATTTGTTATATTGACACCTTCTAATAACTATTTAAATGTTTTTCCCTAGCTAATTGGCAGTCATTACTGAAAATATCGTTAAGATGGTGAATCTTAATTATTGGAGTGTTCACTGCGGTTTCATTGCTGATCACTGATAACTCAATTAAAATCAGGGATTTCCCATAATATAGAGTTACTAGTACCGGACACTAGTGAAAATCCTTCCGGGCTAGTGTATTTTGTGTGTTACTAGCCAGGTGGACCAGTAAAAACCTTCCGATTTACAGATAATAACTCTATATGGACAAGGAACTCCGCGGGTTAGCAAAAAATATAGGACCACTAGCCCAGTGGACTAGTAGACAAAATAGTAAACCTCTGATTAAATATAAACACTACACATTGACTTAACAAACGATTATCACAGTAGATACATGCTAACAAATCAATAATATATATATATATATATATGATTTTTTATATATAATATCAGACTACTCTACAATAACTGTTAATGCGCTTAACGTATTCGTAAGAAGTGTATGTGCTATTGATCATTACATGAAGGCAACGACTCTCTTGTACCTTACTTATGACCGGATTGGTAATGCAATGTGCGACATACCCAGATAACGATTATTTATGCATTTACAATTCATAAAAAGTGAGTATTAGAAAAACAAAATTAGGATCTTTCATAAGCCAATCATATAGGCTGCGATCAAGTATCCTCAGTGCAACAACTAGAATTATAGATACCTTTCATGTAGTTAGATGCGTATACACGATTATATATTTTATTGAGTACACCATTCACAACTGGTTGTCAGAGAGTTGTCATCATAACGCTTCAACGTCAATTCCTTACTCTCTGCAAAAATGTGCCAGGCTAGGATTATACATGTGTATATATATACACTTATCTTAGTGTCAAAGTATTCAAAGAATATGACAAATTTCACTGGGGGATGCTGCAGTTCCATTGACTCCGTTTGTCTTCTCTGCAGTTCCGTTCTTCTCCTCTTTGGTGGCAACTGGTTTGTTAGTGGTCGGCATTTCCTCGTCTTCCTCCTCTTCCTCTTCTGATGGGTTCAAGAAATAGGTCTTCATCAGACCTTTACCTTTCACTTCAATCTCCCCACGATCTTCGATGTTGTAGCGTTTGGCTCTCTCAAGGTACCTGTGAAAGTTCAGAAAAACGTATGAGGCCTATGTCATATGAATAAAGAAAGGAAATTTTGGGTTAATGCATAAGTATGGCAGGTGGATTTTATTCTATTCCATTCATGTTATGACACGAACGGCTCTACATATAGAGACAACTTCATTGCTTTACACAAAACAATGGTGCAAAAGAATCTACCACAAGAATTCAGATTCATGGGATCGCATTTTCACAAGAGTGAAATTTCTTTTAAACTTGAAAATTTTGAGATCATCAAAAACAAGACAGGTAAAATTCACCATCGGACAGGGGAAAATCAAGGAAAACAGGGAATTTTATTGGGAAATTAAAGTGGGTACCCCTTTTAATACACACTCGCCCGCGCACATACACAAACAACACACACACACACACACACACACACACACACACACACACACACACACAATCGGTGCATCCCTATGACAGGTTTTCTTCCACTCACGTGTAGGTGTAGGGGCTGAGGTGGATCCTGCCCGGCACGCCGTGACTTTCCATCCTGGAGGCCGTGTTCACTGTGTCCCCGAACAGACAGTAGCGGGGCATCTTGTCGCCCACCACCCCCGCCATCACCGGTCCAGAGTGGATGCCGACGCGGATCTGCCAGCGAAAAGTAGCAAGTTGGTTAAACATTCGGATTGTACGTTGACTCATTCAATAGAGTTCGAATCGAAGTCCTCTGTATATTTGGTCATTGCAATTCATGGACGGGTTTATTTAGGAGGGGCGCCCCACACAGTGCCCATTTATTTTTGGAAATTTTTCTTTTCTTTATTAGCGTTAGACGACATTTTCACAACAGAGCTACGCTCCCACTTTCTAAACATACTGTAAATTTATGGTGCAAATATTTCTCGTAGCCCCTTGATGGATGATACCCTTTACTAGTAAATATTCAGGTTCAAGACGTTATTATGCACATACAATACTCAATAGAGGAGTCTAGTAGCAGAAGAAAGATGCAAGAGACGGTGGTCACTTATTAAAAAGAAACGTCCTTGGTAGGGTTTGAGCCAAATGTAATATAAAAAAAGTAACAGGAAAATTCGCCGCAAAAAATGAATAATAAAAAAATCGCCCTACGTACCTGCAGCGGTTTGCCGGTGGCCGGTGAGGGTATGGTCCCTGAGGCCTCGATCATGTCGAGCGACATGTCGGCCACCCGCTCAGCGTGTAGGACGTCCACCTCGGGCACGCCCCCGACCACCATGTAGGCGTCACCAATCGTCTCCACCTAAATATGGAGAGATTATCAATTATCATGGATACTACTACTATGTTACAAATCCCTATTTCCTGAGATGTGTTTCTGCCTACAGCCTGATAGCAAGGTTTTTGACAACATTAAAAAAACAAATGATTTATAGTTTTGATAATGCTGTCTGTTTTGAGCAGCATTATATAAAGATACAGATGGGTCAACTTAACAGCACCAGATGGTAATGCCGCAAAAAGAGACGAGAATTTTAATCACGTATGACAGACTAAATAATGACAACATAATGTTTCTTTTTTTCTTTTTTTTTTGACAAAAAAAAAAAAATGTATCATAATTATGCATCTTCAGTTTCAACTAATAAATACCAGTGCATAGTTGGCTGTTAGAAACGAACCAATGAATCAATCTCAACAAGTACACTTGAAAATAACCTAAAGTATAACCAACATGAAGGCATTGGTACCTTGTAGACTTTGTGGGTGTTGGTGAGGTCGTCGTACTTCTTGTACATGGCATTCAACATGTCGACGATCTGAATGGGTTTAACAGCCGCCGCAATGTTGGTGAATGTGACGATGTCCGTGAACAGAATGGTCACTTCAGCGAAGGTTTCTATCACGACAGAAAACGGTTAGCAGCTAGACAGCATACACAGCATTATAACCAGAATAATGAGAATTACATATAAAAATGGAACTGGGGACGAATAATCATAGCTATGTTAGGGACAAGTGGACCCGATGAAATAAATTAGATCTACATTAACTTTTGTTTGTAAAAGAAAATGCCTGTGGTTGATGCATATAATTTCTTCACGAAAGAAATAAATGAACAGGCACTTTCAGCTGTGCAGATGAGGGAACACATTCAGCTAATATAGACTAGTATTTTTGGCCACCATTAAAAATGTAATTAATGGGATAGCTGAGAACATTTCAACCCGGGTAACATAACCTTGACAGTTGACACCCCCCAAAAAAATGGATGGAAAATTCTCAAAAATGAAATTTAATATTAACTTATACATAGTACATGTTGTTCAATTTACAAATTAAAGCAGATAGTATTCTTGGTGGTCATCCCTACCTGCGTCGACCTTAATGCCGTCTCGGAGGGAGTTGGCCACCTTGACCGGTAACATCTGGTACAGTAACATGTCGGTTTTCTTCTTCTCCTTGGACAGGGCCTTGGACGTCCGGGCCAGCTCGGCCGACGTCTCCTCTAGGCGTACACTGACCGGGAGAGTAGGGGGGAAAATGGGAAATTAGTTACTAATGTCCGAGATTTTATCATTTTTGAGCCATTTCTTTTTAAATAGATGCGACGTGTATCGCTGATTATCTCATCATTCATTTAGAAAATGAGATATAATATAATTATTAGTGAGTAAACTCCGACTATTTTCTTACTTTTATTTTTTTGAACGCGGATTTCTTATTGACGCTTTGGTTCACGTTAAAACAGATCTGGCATAACTAAAGTATCATTCATTTGTCGCATCTTCTAGGATGGTACTCATACACGCAGAGCCCAGACTGTTGAATTGTCTCCTCTTTTTGATATCAAACACAATATATATAAGGCCTCAGGGTAAAAGACTAATAAGCAATAGGGGGCGATTCATGGGATGTCTGCCATTGTCTTTGTTTTGATTAAATATCGACTTTATTAATGAAAACCCAAGGCTGGACCTCTAACAATTCTGGATACGCCTCTGGCCGCTGGTAGTTTGTGTGCAATGCTCAACTTGCCAATTTTGTATGGATTTAATGTTAGGTAAGACGAGCTTCTGGCTCGTGTTTTCAGATCATCCCACTAACCTTTTTGACATCATGGCTTAAATAGTATTAAATAGTACAATATATATAAGGCCTCAGGGTAAAAGACAAATAAGCCAAGTACAGGGAACGGATTAACGTCGATCTTCTTTTTTTAATACATAAAGGGGTCGGGGTGGCCAACGTTGTTGAGGCGTTGGTACCACTGGTTGGCATTGGCACTGTATGGGTTCGACTCCCATGCTGTGCAGCATGGAACAAGAACATTTGGATAACCCCTGCAGGGAATTGTGACCAACTGGTCCACAGGACTGCAGTGGAAGAACATAAAGTGAACTCGGCCTTGTAATAATTTAGATGCGCGATGGTTGCAAAGTAATTGGGTCTTATTGATGAGAAAGATCAGGACTGGAATCATGCTTTGTCATGGTGGTGATGGTACTATTTATTGATAACAGATGGCAGCACATATGTGGATGTTATATCAGATAATAGGTGTCAGCACTGATTATGCAGTGGTCAGAATAGATACTACATTCCCTCTTCTCCTTAGATTTGAAGTCTACTGTAAAATAAGTATGTTAGAACAAATAGACAAATCAAATTTTAAACCAGTGTCTTTACGTTTTACATCTTCGTCATGAGTCTCTCAAGATTCATCGTCAGTGTCTTTGGTGCCTTTACTTTTTAAAACGAGTTACTTTCTATATGACACGTTATCTTTGGTGTTAAGCTCGAAATATACTTAAGTCTTTGAACAAGTAACTTGGATATGAAAACATGAAAGTATCGAACATGTCTTAGATTCTAAACACTAGATCTCTTGGTCTAGTTAGTGTACCACAAGGGGTTATTGTGCCCTTTGAACACAGTGGTTCACTTTTACTCTCTCACATAGTCGTTCAGGTATCTCGGAGGACGTCTGTTCCTCACAGGGCGTTCAGCCTGAAGCTGCTGGCCCCGCGGCTGGAGTTGGTAGTGAGGCTGGTTGTTTTGTCCTGCTCGGCCATTTTGGTCAACAGGTATGTAGTTGTTCCCATTGATGTCAATGTCTATGTCGTATTCGTCCTCCATGTTCTCCTTCCTCTCCTGTTGTTGAATGTCATTAACGATCTTAAAGAAGGAGGAATTCCTGGTCACAACACGTTCTCCTCTCCGGGCCTGAATTTGTGAACCTGCGACTTTCACCACTGTGTAGATCTCTGGGTTAAATCGCTTCTTTCCATCTTTCTGGAGAATTATCACTTTGTCTCCTATTTTGATGTCTTGCTGTTTGGTTCTTGTCGGCATATTCCTTCATTGCCTGTTTTGATTTAGCGTCATTTTGCTTGACTTGCTTGTCGATAGGTGAAGGTTTGCCTGCTGATGTTTGCGGCAGGCCTGTTCTTATGGGTCGTCCTATCAGCGCAGTTGCCGGTGGTACCTTGGTAGATGCATGTGGAGTCGCCCTATAGTTTCTGAGGAAAATGTTCATCTCATATTGCCAGTTTTTGTGTTCCATTTTGGCTGCCTGAATCGGTTTCTTGATTGTTTTGACGAACCGTTCAGCTTCTCCGTTTGCCTCTGGCCAAAGGGATGTAACACGGCGATGTTTGAATCCACGCTTTAGCATATTCGGCGAATTCTTTGCCCTGGAATGGCGGTCCGTTGTCTGATTTGACTACAAGCGGTATTCCCCATCTAGCAAAGATTCCCTCTAATTTCGGAATAACAGCTCTTGCCGTGAGGGACGATAATACTTCCACCTCTGGATATCTGGTGAAGTCGTCTACGAGTACCATGATGTGGTATCCATTTCCAACATCAGCGAAGTCGACACTGACTTCCTCCCACGGTCTGGTGATGTTTGTCATCTGAAGTGGTTCTCTGATGGTGTGGGTAGACGACACCTGGCACGGCATACAGCGTTTCACTTTTTCTTCTACAAGTTTGTCTATGTTTGGAAACCAAACTTTCTCTTGGATAAGGGCTTTTGTCTTGGTGATTCCCTGATGCCCCAAATGAGCAAGCTCAACAGCCTGGTCCTGGAGGCTAGATGGTATACACATTCTGGTTCCTCGTAGGATCAGTCCAGTTTTTGTCATCGATAGTTCGGATTTCACGTTGAGGTATGGTGCGACCTCGGGAGCTCGCCAGTTCCCAGTGATCAGGGCATTAGTCACAGCTTGCAAGGTCTTGTCATTCTGGGTGGCGTTGATCAGATACTCTTCGGTTAGCACAAGGGGTCTGGATTCCTGTGACAGAAAGTGTATGTATTCCTCTGCGACCTTGGTTGCCCTTGCAGTTGGTCGAGTTGATTTCTCAGGATGTCGCGACATATAGTCGGCGGGGTTGTCAGATCCTTTTCTGTACTCCAGCGTTACATCATATGGCTGAAGTCGTATCGCCCATCGCTCTACTCTTGCTGATAGCTTTGACCCAGGTTTGTTAAACATCCCAAGAAGTGGTTTGTGGTCGGTGAGCACAGTCACTGGTTGGCCGTAGATGTACAGATTGTAGTGCTCACATGCCCAGATGATCGCCAGTGCTTCACGTTCGGTCTGGCTGTATCGTCTCTCCACGTCACTCAAAGCTTTGCTTGCATAGGCCACGATCTATCGGTTACCTTGACTGTCCTCCTGGGTGAGGATTCCTCCAAGTCCGGTAGGACTGGCGTCGACGGCAATACATGTTTTCTTCTTTGGATCGAAGTAGGCCAGAGTTGGATGTTCAGTGAGCATGTTATTGACCTGGTTAAACGCCTCATCTTGTGCTCTGCCCCATGACCACGGCGTGTTCTCATGGGTGAGTTGACGGAGAGGTTCGGTCACGTCAGAATAGTTCTTGATGAAGCGCGAGCAGTAGTTGGTCATTCCCAAGAAGCTCTTCAGCTCTGGGACGGTTGTAGGTTTTTCCAGGTGGTTGATCGCCGTTATCTTCTCTGGGTCTGCGGTCATTCCTTTAGCGCTGAAGACAAACCCATAAAACTTCAGCTCCGTGCAGTTGAACTCACACTTCTCACGCCTTAAGGTGATGTTCTGGTCTCTCAGACGGGTGAGCACATTTCTCAGGTTGGTATCGTGTTCTTCTTTGGTCCGCCCAAATATGATGATATCGTCACTCATATTTTTCACTCCGGGGATTCCGGTCAGAGCTCTCGCAATGGTGTGCTGAAATACTTCTGATGCGGCTGATATGCCAAAGTTGAGTCTCTTATACCTCCAGAGTCCGTCTTGAGTTGAGAATGTGGTCACATCTCTTGACTCAGGTGTGAGCTCGAGCTGGTGATATCCCTGGTTGAGATCCAGCTTAGAGAAGACGGTGGCTCCATTTAGATCACTTATGATGTCATCCACCGTTGGCAACACGTGACGTTCTCTTTTGACTGCTTCGTTTGCACGTCTCATGTCGACACATAGACGCACAGCGTTTGGGTTTTTGGGTTTGGGAGCGACAACCAGTGGAGATACCCAGGAAGTTGGCTCGGTCACTCTTTCGATCACGTCCATTTCTTCAAGGTGCTCTAGCTCTTCTTTCACTTTCTGGCGAAGGTGGAAGGGAATTCTGCGATGTGGCTGGATAACTGGTGTCACTTTAGGATCCAAGTGGAGTTGAACCTGTACTCCTTTGACCTTTCCTAGTCCTTTGAATCGATCTTCAAATTCTTCCACGATAGACTTTGTTGTGGGGTCAGTGACGATGCTGGCTACCACAGCCTCTCTGTTGATTTTGATAAGATTCAGTTTGTCAACAGTATCATGTCCCATAAGTACACCATGACTCCCCCGAGCCACGTATACTTTCGCCATAACGGTATCGGTTTCGGTAGTGAAAGTGCCCTTGAACATTCCCAGGAGCGGTATTGGTTTTTCCTTGGGTCCATAGGGGAAAAGGTTCATGTCGGATTTTTGTAGGCATGGCAGGGGCTTCATTTTGTGGAGCGTTGGCTCGTCGATCACATTAACTGAGGCGCCGGAGTCACCAAGCATACGTGTTGGAACTCCGTTGAGATGTACCAAGAACATCGGCTTTGCGGTTGGACGGTTGTCTGAGTCGATCGTGTATAGGTAGTCATCTTCCTGATAACTGTAGTCATCTCCCTGGTCAACGCCTGAAGCCTCGAGATTATGTACCTGGTTGCCGGAACGTCCACCTCGGTTGTTGCTGTGGCCACGTCCCTGGACATACCCTCGGCCACGTCCTCGACCACGACTCCGGCCACGGTTGCTCGGTTGAGCCTGGCCTTTACGACACAGCCGGGCGAAGTGTCCTACGGTCCCACAGTTGTGGCATGTTGAGTTGTATGCAGGGCAGTTCTCACGACCTCCTTCGTGGGGATAGGGTTTCCCACAGTGTCCACAGATCTTGTTGGGGTCGTCTGATCTGTTGTTGGCCAGTTGGCTAGGTTGGTTGTTTTGACGTCCACGGGAGCGTCCTCGGTAGTTGCCCCTCTGGTTGTAGTTATTACGCCCTCTGGTGGTCACTTTGTTCACGGTAGTTTCGGTTTTACCTTCAATGCCCTTTGCATATTCCATTGCACGATCCATCGCGTTTCCCATTTTGATGAGCGCGTCTAATGTCATTGTGAGATCGGCCAGCCCTTTGGTGCGAAGTTTGGTTGAGCGGCATTTCTGAATTACTTGAGATTTTATTTCTGCGTCGAGATTCGGGAAATCACATGTTGTCCCTAATTTTCGCAGTCTTGTCACGTATTGGTCGAGCGTTTTGGTCGTCTCCTGCGCAGCCATCCGGAAATTGAAGATCTCATATTCCTTCTGGACCTGCGGCGCGTAATGGTTATTAAGGGCTGTGATGGAACGCGTATAGATATCGTTACCGGGTGGGGGGTTATCGCCAGCGACAGCGGGTGGTATGGTTAAGGTGAGATAGTCATCATGCACCCCCTCCCCAGCATAGTCCAATAACAGGGCTAATTTCCTCTCTGGATTCTGCAGATCCATAGCTACAACACGATTTTCGAACCGGATCATCCATTTTTTCCATCGGGGCCCGATGCTGGTTGGGTCTGTGGTGGTGTCAAATGCAGGGAATTGTGACAGGGATAGGCCTTCTGCCATTGTGAGTGGTTACTCAGGTCACTATACTTGATAAATAGTGTTCAACAGATAGTCACAGTGCTTATGCTTTATTCACACACAGCAGCACTTTATTTCCACGCGATAGCACTCAACAGTTTATACAGATTCCACTTCACAGACTGGTACCAATAGCTTTTCCTATGGTTTGGTCCCCTTCCTTTCACCAATTTTCAATCAGTCAGATTTTGGGCCACTAGTTTTGGTAAAAAGGAGCCTTATAGTACGGCTGGGCGGGTACCTACAGAGTCTTTGATCATTCCATTATCCTTGTCGCCATTGTAATAATTTAGATGCGCGATGGTTGCGAAGTAATTGGGTCTTATTTATGAGAAAGATCAGGACTGGAATCATGCTTTGTCATGTTGGTGATGGTACTATTTATTGATAACAGATGGCAGCACATATGTGGATGTTATATCAGATAATAGGTGGCAGCACTGATTATGCAGTGGTCAGAATAGATACTACAGGCCTGTATAAAAATCCAGTAAAAACACTCTATATACTTTCTAACCGCGGTACCTGATGTCTATCTCCGTCTGTCTGAGCTGGTTGAGCAGCACGAACTCCCGGGTGTTGTCGAACACGGGCAGGTCACAGATGAACAGCTGCTTCTCCTGCAGCTCTGTCAGAGTACGCAGGCGCGGAGAGCACAGGAAGATCACGTGCTTCTCGTCCAAGCGCACCATTTGGCCTGAAAAATTCGAACAGTGAAAGCAGAACAGTTATTGGAAAGACAGAGCGTAACCTGTATAGGCCTAAATGTGTTTTTCATACAAAAGTTCTTCTGTAAATTCTTTTTCACTTAATCCATTTCCTGAACCTGGATAATAATACTATTCTAGTTCCTAACGAGAATAGGAAGTGGCTGTTCGGTGTATTAGCACAGTCAGTTTAACTAGAGTTTGTAGCTATCAAAAGAACGTTGAGATTCTTTCTAAATTACCATACTCCTCACAATTGCAATTCATCAGCAATTTCTCCCTTCTCTTGCAATAAACTTTAACAGATTCCACCAATGATACTTGAACAAAAGAATAAATCTTTGAGTAATCTAAAACAGCATTAATTCTTCTTCAACGTTAAAAGTGCGTTATGACCTTTGAGGATGATGGTGGGGTCCTTGCCCTTAGGGATGACGGAGAGGACGAAGCAGGTCTTGAAGAAGTCGGTGATGTCCCTGAAGGTGACGGCCATCCGGGGGTGGATCACCTTCACCACGTCCGTCAACTTAAAGCCAGGCCGGATCGTCGGGCAGTACATCTAGGGGGAACATTTATAAACTTAGAAGGTCGATATGCCAATAAGGAAACTAGGCCTTATGTTGGTATTGGTGACATTTTTTAAGGTTATACATAAGTTTCGACTCAACATATATGCTTACAGTCTGAAAAGATGGATTGATTGGAATAAGCCACGAATACCACACCGAAGTGGGCCCTATTCTATTGTTTAAGTAATTACTGCCATTGCAGTGATGTTCACCTCAACATCAATGAGGATGTGATAGGATAAGAGAATGCTGATGACATCACAGTGTGCCTTAGCTTCATAAAGCCTACCCTTCATAGTATTCAGCTCCACATTGATGAGGATGTCATACTTATATTTTACCTTACTTTCAAAACGGTCCCCTCTGCATGTATACAATGTTCAACTGCACATTGGTGGGGATGTGGTAGAACACCCCTGTGCGTGATGTAATTATACTCCATGTCAATGAGAATATGGCTTGATAAGAGAATGTGCGCAAGCATTACACCAATTGTGTCTCACCTTCATATAAGGACCCCCAAGTTATCAAGGGTAGATGGTAGAAAAGGAGAATTCGTATTACACTATAATTATTGTGTCTCACCTTCATATAAGGGGCCCCCACTGTATGATGTTCAGTTCCATGTAATCAAAGGTGTGGTAGAATAAGAGGATTCATATTACCCCACAATTAGTGTGTCTCACCTTCATAAGCGCCCCCCTCTGTGAGATGTTAAGCCTCGCATTGACAAGGCTGTGGTATGATAGGAGGATGCTAATAATATCATATATCACCTCACCTTCATAAGCGCCCCCCTCTGTATGATATTGTTCAGCCCTACATTGATAAGGCTATGGTACGATAGGAAGATGCTAATAACATCATTATAATATATCATCTCACCTTCAAAAGTGCCCCTCTCTGTATGATGTTCAGCCCCACATTGTTAAGGGTGTGTAAGGATAGGAAGATGCTCATAACACCATTATATCATCTCACCTTCATAAGCGCCCCCCTCTGTATTAAATTGTTCAGCCCCACCATCATCTCACCTTCATAAGCGCCCCTCTCTGTATGATGTTCAGCTCCACGTCAATCAGGATGTGGTAGGGCAGGAGTTTCTCCAGGTGGGACGAGGCCACATCAAACGGTTTGTAGAGCTGCATCTCCTTCACAGGGTCAATCTCCGTCGACTGTTTGATGCGACGTTTGCGTAGGGCCTTAGCCATTTCAAGGTGGCGGATACCCGATTCGTCCGTGTCCAAATCGAACTGTCAGACACGAACATGAATAATTATCATGAGATGATCTAGGTGAGCACTGGAGTTCAGAATCCACTCATTTTCGTCTAAACAAATTCAATAGAGTCAGATTTGTGACTCTGAAGGATAAAACAACTCCCCGTCATTTCTTTTGTGACCCTTAACACTAAATTCATACCGAAGAAAGAGCAACAAGGGCAACAGAAGAAAAGAGGCCCTTTAAAGTAATTTAAAACATCAATTCATATGCAGATACATTCCGAGGCTGGACTTCTCTCCCTAACTCTGTAAACATAATTGTTCTAATTAGATACATGTATAAGCAGTTCCAAAGAGCCCATGAATAAAAATTCCTGAAGAACATGCTATAATTTGGATTAGTTATCACATTTTTACCACGAAAAAACCTTTCATTAGGTTAGACTGACCCTGACTCCGGTGTAGTGGTAGATGAAGTCGCCCGACCCGTCTGGTTCGGCCGACTTGGGCAGGGGGCCGACGATCACACAGGACACCTTGGCGTGGTGCTGACGGCCCGAGTTGTCCGTCACGTACTTGTTGACCTCCTCCAGGGTGGCCTCAATCTCCACGTTAAACAGCAGGGCCCCAACCCCCCGCATCAGACCTGTACGGTTAATAATAAGGAGTAGGGAGATTATTAGGGGTTTGCTAACAACAGGGCCTTAAAACTGTAAAGGTCTTTATGGTCCATAATAAGGAGGAGAGGACATAAAAACTGGTAGACAGAAGGGCCTGGTTATGGCATCAGACCTGTAGGGTCCACAATAAGAGGTAGGGAGATTTTTTAAACTTGTTGACAGCATGGTCTGAATACTGTAAAGGTCATTGAACCATGGAAAAGACTTGTACAGGGTCCACATGAGTTGTTTGCTGGAATGTAGACTTCTATGTTATACCAACATCTTTTTTAATCTTTAATGACAAAATCATCTCGAGAGTCGAGCTAAATTTGGTAGCTTCCATGAAAATGGCAGCCAAATTTGATAGTTATGACAGAGCTGAACAATTCAGTATTCTTGGAAATGGCAGCCATACTGAACTAATTAACAGGTTCAAATCATAATAAATAAATTCAATGTGGCGCTTTTATTTCAAAATCCAAGATTGAATAAACTGCATGTTGTCATAAATCTGCTGTATTTTAATGATCAATCAGATTTAGAAATTGGCCAGATAACACGGCTTTTCATCGGACTTTTGTTGCCGATAGATAGATTAATAACTGATGCATGTTGTATCTTTGTAGTTTAATAGTTGGATGTTAATTAGGTGGTCGACCTACCTAGAATCAGGTGCTCCAGGCCGTCCCGATGAGAATAATAGTGGAGTATTACCTCTCCATTCGGACCTCTCTCACTTCTGGATAAGAAAAATAATGACCAGATAGGTTTTTATTCTTGCCATTCTTCACTTGAAAAATTTGAGATTTTCCAAGGCAAAATACTAAACGTGTGTTTTTTTGCACATGACTGGATTTCATATTGTGTTAATGTTTCAAACTCATAAAGATAAAACATATGATTATGAATAAACTGTTTCATACCAACATGTAGACTTGCTACACCCTAGGTCATTTCTAATGTATAATCTTACAAGTAATAGCAGTATGAGACAATGGTCTAATTGGACTTGTATCCCTAAGGAAATAAGTTGCCAAGTTGAGATATTTATTTTCTTTACTTTATTAACTGACTCTGTCACATAATGTGATTGGTTTCCGTAGTGAATTGAGCTAGCAGAGGCTACATACCCAAAGTAATTAGACCTCTTTAAAAAGTCAAAGTTTAACTCCTTCATACAACAATTTCCATGGATCTTGATGACGAGAACTACAACACAGAGAATATGCGATCAATACATCATCGATCGCTGGATGGTGGCAAGAACACATGTATGCACTCGCAAATCTCGATAGGTAATCTGGTAATGAGATACAAATCACCATAGTTGCACTCCCCCAAAGCACACATTGTAAAATAATCTGTTAATCTTACGGTACACCATTGGTAAGTGCACCGCCAGTTGATTAGCGTAAAGAGCATAAAGGGGGCTGCACAACCAAGCCTTACCGGAAAACACTGTAATAAGTAAACGGAACTCAACCACAGATTCTTCCGGTGAAACGGGTTGGAACCCCGGGGTTGGAACCTTTCGGATCTCCAAAATATGGAAACACAGGTATACTTCATTGTTGTTGTACTTTAATAAATTAATAACGTTATTTCTCGATAACAGGGACGGTTCTCCTCACATAAAGAGGGTCTCCTGATATGGTAGAGGTTAATTGCCTTATTATGTTTCTCCTAGCTGAAAGAAACTTCTAGAAATTCTAAAAGCTATAAGGAATTCTGAAAGCTATAATGAGACGTCATAGATGAGATCTAATAAGAATCAATTCATGAAAGAGTGCATAAAGATTTCAATCATTTGATGCACTTACCAAATGTACGTCTTTTGGTAATTTATCATGAAACCATTTCTAATTGCCTTATTTATCGCATTTTGATTATCATGATGTTAATAATAGAAAGGGGAAATACCTTCAGTTATTAAGATTTTACGGTTTAGGCAGTGAAAAACAAAAATATGAGAAACTGTAACTCTCTTAACAGTTGCTAACTTTAAACACTAACAGTGCAGTTGTTTTTCATTAGCTGTGATAATACACTAAAAGCCATCCAGGGAATCAATGTTATGTTTTTTCCTCCATAATTTGCCGCGATGATTCACTTATGAAAGTCTGGTCTACTTGTAAGCAAGATCAACTTAATGGGTGCAGTGGTAACCGTAAGTTTAAGTTTTTAGGATAATTCACACTAATGCCGCTAATATGCAGGAGAGTAAATTGATCTTAGTTTTGAGATGGCGTCACATTAGGCACCACCAGTTCTCCTTTCTTTTCTATCAGCAGCGGAAACAGCATTTTTTAGATACTACTTTCTTTCCAAAACAAGTCATCCCTCCTTTCCTTCGTAACACTTAGTTGTTTTTGTAGTGTGACGATAGTACTCTTGATACCGCTTTAAAGTGAAATGTGTCATCGCATTTGCTGAAGATTTACCTGGTGTTCCTGCGTGTGATCATCAGTAATCTGGGGGTCATCAGGGATGAATCTATAGATGAGCAGCACTTATCTTTATCATAAAGCCATGTGCACTGTATTCAGGTGGTACCTAGTGCTTACGGCACTTTCTTTTTCTGTATTTGGTACCGTTATTATCTATAAAAGTTTGCATTTCTATCACGCATATTTGTTTTGATTAATCTTTTATCCGTTTGAGATTTTAGTATCAATATTGTTAAAAACGGATTGTACTCATAACTTCAATCCAATTGGCTATAGCAGACCTAAAATGGTATAAATGTTGTTTCACCTGAGCTGTGGAATCTTGAGGTCTGTGTAGACAATTTCATCAAAATCAGTGTTATCTCACCTGAACTGGAGGACAGTATAGAAAAAATACAGTATAAATGTTGTCTCACCTGAGACAAAATCAAAATCAGTGTTGTCTCACCTGAACTTGAGGACAGTATAGAAAACGTCTAGTCATAGGTCACTAATAATTTGGATGTTGTCTTGCCTGAATTCTGGCATTTTGTGGTTGATGTAGAAACTTTCAAACAGTTATTAATGATGTGGATGATGTCTCACCTGACCAGGAGCGTTTTTAAGCCCCATACCCACTAGGCGATTTTGCCTAGAATTGGCCGATTAATCTCACAGAATCGGCCGATTCTAGCACCGATTCAGATTCCCAATCAGTATGGTATATTGAAATATACATGTTTGATACCAATCGGCCCTAGAATCGGCCGATTCTTCTAGTAGAATCAGCTGATTTTAGCACCAATGAATCACCCAACTCTGGTCAAATTCGTCTCGTGGGTATGGGGCTTTAGAAAGTGTGAACTTAAGAACTAGTTTCATCTCACCTGAACTCTTCTAACATGGTGTAGATGTTGTCTCACCTGAACTGGGGTGTCTTGAGATCAGTGTAGCAGACTTCCAGCATGGTGTGGATGTTGTCCAGGTTGTCAATGAATGACCCGAAGTCGGTGCCCAGGGATCGCAGCATACGGTCGTAGCCAATGTTCATGGTGTACCAGATGAAGTAAGGCCCATACTCCTCCAGCACCTCATTCACCGAATGGTCTATGTATATAGCAAAGAAATGCACACTAAATTTATACTTCTTCAAGTCTTTAGAAAATAGAAATTTGTATGTAATTATGTACATAATTATATACAAAAAAAGATTAAATCTTACATAAGTTGTTTCTAGTACCATTTATTTATATGCTCTTTTAAACCAGGGTTAGAGCAATGTATCACAGCTTCAGGGCAAAATGTCCGTGGAACTCGACATGTACATTCAGATAATTATGATTTAAACTTGTTCAACAGCTGGTTTTGTGTTACCCTGAAATGGAGCACGAAACCGCTCTTTCTGTAAGCTTCGCCCGAGGAAAAGGTCACTATCCATATACTACTTTGAAAATGGGATGTACTATAATAATGGAGAAATGCCCCCTGTTATTAGGTTGGCAATTGTTAAAGTTGTAAGTCACTTACCCAATACTTTCGCAATGCCGACGATAAGTCTGACAGTAATGCCATCGTCGTAGTGGTGAAGTTTGTGGAACCAGTGAGTTTCGTCTTCACACTCGGCCGCCTCCCTGTTAAAATCACCAGCGAACATTGAGGTTTTTTTATTTGAAAGGCCAGATTTGAATTAATAACTATAACTCGGATCGATTGAATAAGAGTGTGTTATAATACTCGAGGCGCCCTCAAAATATTCCACTTTCATATACTACTCATTCGTGAAGAGTAAGTAGGATATGGAATTGTTCAAAAATGTTACGGCAATATGCTCGCTTTATATTATTGTGTCTTGAATTGCACTTTACGCAATTTAGAGTCAAAATTAAGGAGCAGTATAAGAGAGCTAATATTTTCCTAACTGATTTGGCTAATCACGCAATTTATCATAAGCGTCTCTGCCTCACAGGTAGTTAAGGATAGAATGATAACGGAGCGCGTTTCGCTGTATCTTCTCTCCTTCTAACATTAGATTAGATACAGTATAATCTTATATATCAAAAAAAGCTATAGATTTGATCTATCCAATGATCACTAATGAGTATAAAACTGGCTAAAGATAATGGCGAAAGAGAAATGAAAAAATTCCTGGTTAGCCTAAACAGTTATGAAAATATGGCCCCAGGACTTTTCAATGGAGTAAAGTTTAGGTACAAAATGAATTATTTCAGTAAGTGAAGGTTTTGTTCATACATACAAGACATCGTCCCATCTATCCTCGCCATAATGGTCGATAAACATCAACTTCAAACTGTCATGGATATGACCGTGCTGAAAGAAACAGATTAACAGCTTCCAGTTTAAGTAACTGTAATTTTACAATAAAGCTTCCAACTTCAAGACACTTAAAATTACTTGCAAACTTATGACCAAGTTCAGAATTGTTTTGTGTTTCAAAAGCATTAAAACCAGTTACGGTAGGGATGACACCTGAAGTTGATTAGATATTGAGGAATAATATTAAGAATTTACATTCAATATGGTCAAATGCTCAGTGTCCTTACTCTACTATAATTACGCTCATGTTGTTTCAGGTCGGATGTTTGGTAACGGAAACCTTTTAGTTGGATCAATATGTTACACTGAGCAAACAGATTCCAACTCCTAACGACAGTGCAGGGATGTCATTTTTTTCAAAGTAAATGTAAGAAGAAGGGTGACAAACTATCATGAATCCAGAACTCAGTCTGTGGTGGCTAACGGAACATTGTCCAACTCACTTTCTAGGGGGTTTTCTGTAATTTCCTATCACAGGTAGGCGGACAAGCGCGATTACTGTCTCTTGTTTTTAAATGACTAAATCAGTAAATATGTTGTTGCTTTGTATGCTGACTATCATAATAACCACCCTGATTTTAAATGTGTCACTTACATTATGCAAAAAGAACTTTCTATGATGGACAACTTGTTTACAAATAACAAATTCAATTCAATCATAAAACACTAAAGTTATGGTTTTGGACCTAAATCGGTCACCAAAAAGTAGTTAACCCAAATCCTATTAGGAATTGCAATCTGGAGGTGATTAACCACTACAAATTACAAATAACTACAGATATGTAAGAGTTGGCTGAGACACACTAATAAGTGAACCTTACCATGGTGACTCTAGAGGTGTTGTCTCCAATGGCCGAGTCCTCTTCGTGTCGCACGCTGCAAGAACTCTGCTCCAGTGGGTCGCGAGTTCTAAGTTTTGTTCTGTATGCTACTCTCCTGCCCCCTAGCTGTGAATAATTGTCATCACATTTGTAAGCCTCGTCCAATCCATTTGAAGGATGCTGCGGGATTGTTTGGGACACCAAGTGTTATCAGCAGACAAAGTATTGAAACCCTACATGGAAAATGTCTTATAATATACGTTGTTGTTAGTTTACGACATGTATAAGTATACTAAAACGATTTCAATTTACTTTTTATATGACAGCACTGAATAACTGCTGTGAATTTTACTATGTATCGGTCATAATAAGCCCATCCCACATTGGGTATATCCAAGGGTTGGACCAGGGTTAGACAAAATAACCAAATAAGCCATCCTTGTCCCCTAGAGTCTCCTATAGGAATGGTCAATATATAAAGCAGCATTTTACCAATTTTAGGAGTAATCTGTCAACCATATTACATTTTTTGATTTTGTGTTATGCAATTCTCCTCAGTGAATAAGCATGGAGGCAATTTTAGAAATATTTCATGCATATGGTAAACTTGAAAGTTGCTGTAAACTGGGATGGGCTTATCATTATACTGTGATATAATATTATAAACCGGAACGCACATGCCTCCAGTGACAAACACATAGGAAACAGTTGTATCTATATTTAATTTCAAGTTCTAATTATTGCACTAGGATAGACATATTATTTGTTTTATTATGTACTTATTATGATGATAAAAAAGTAGGTTTGTCAGGGGATCCCGAGCCATTTCCGTATTTTAAGAGATGTAAGAATCCCGGGGCGGGGGGCGGGAGGATACTTGGTCTAGAAATGGGCACCAACTGTGGTCGGACCAGCGAGGGGCTGAAGCTGTTAGATGCCAAATTGGCTTGAAAAGGGGGGCCTGGTATATCATAAAACCCCTGTTTAGGAGAGCTGTGATATTATATTTAATACTGGATTAAAAGTCAATTTCTGTTATCAGATTCCTTCATAATGGCTCGTGAACAAGTCATAAATATTTCTAAAATCAGATTGTGACCAAGAAATTTGTTGGTAAATGCTACTTTTAGACACTGTGTACTGACGCGGGTGGCCAGTCCATGTTTGGGCAGCATAAAGCCAATGTTTCACTTTGACAGTAGTGAAATGAGGGAGGAGTCACGGTGTGACGTACCACCATATAATAATGTGTTCCACTCTTAGCTAGCCAGAGTAGCTGCAAGCACTGTGTGAGTAAACATCCTGTGAAGGTTGGACCTTTAACCTGCAGTCTAGGTTCTGGAGAGAGGCATATAGAAATTGTGTTAGAGCGCGGAGCGTTAACTGAATGTGTTTGAGGGGACTCTTACCTTGGGACTGATCATGGTCAATCGAGTTTTTGTCGCGGAATGACTATACATTGGATAATAAACAACAAATCCTTTCACAACGAGTGTTCACGTCTTACATGATGAGGGAACTATAATTATGTATTGGACGACTGCAGTCGACGAGGAGGAGACTGCGAATGGAGCTAGCTATTATCTATCGAATTAAATACCACTTACACGCACTAACTTTAAATGGATAATTAACCTCCTTATAGTTCAACTGTCTATGGGCTTTTCTGGAGAAGGGGACCTGTCAGAGAATGGTAGTTTAATCTCCAGGATCGCTGTCTTGATCCCTTCGGGTTCAGTCAGCCCTGGAGTGGTGTGTTGGTCATTTAGGCAGATGTCTCCATTGAACAACAGTGAAACTCTCAGGTACCAAATTCAGATTTGGAAGGTGTTGGCACTTTCAAACCAAATATACGGTGAAGATTGTAGGCTTAACGTAGCCTTTCTATGATATCTAGGTCGCCAAGTCATCTGGGCAAAGATTGACGCATGTCCATATTTGGTCATATCAAACTGCTGGTGCACTAGTGGTCCCTTGGAAACTAGATCGGAGATGCTGGCTGGCATTCTCCAAGCAGATACTCAGTCATCTTTTGTATCTGGATTTCCAAAGAATCTGCTTGGAGCAAGGCATTTGTTAGGTTGGGGCAAACTTTCCAACGGTTCATGACATGCACAGATCAGGGCCATTGACATTGATTGGGACTTAGATTCATACCAAACTGTGAAATTATGGAGGATTTACCATTACTGGACACTATATAACTCAGGTATGGAAGGTGGGTTCATAAATGATATGCGCCATAACATGTAAAATATACTTTATCTACGTCATAGTTGCCAACTTTCTGAAAGGTGAAATAAACGATCCAGAATCACATCCCAAAATATCCTGGGAATCGAAAATCTTTGTTTTCTTTTGGTCTATTTTAGTCAACATTTAATATTTCCACCTAAATACTGGAGGTTTTATTGGATTTAGTCTGAGAAATTGAGGTTTAAGATTTAAAGGATATTTCTAGGAAATATGGACCTGCTGGCTATATAGGCAGTGTTCGATCTTAGCACGAGCCCACTAGTACCAATACTAGTGCAAATCTGGTTAGTGCATTTTTTTAATAGCTAGTCCGATGGGCTAGTATGGGTCTAGACCACTAAATTCGACACGGTGACACAGCTGTTTCTTAAATTTGACACAGCGACATCAGCTTTTCTTAAATTTAACAAGCGACATGGCATCTTAGTGATAAATAACATTGCCCTTTTCCGATATTCAACATGTGACATGGTTATTTCAAAAAGATAGTGACATGGTTATTTCTGAAATTCAACAAGGGACAGGGCTGTATAACGACAGGCAGCAGGGCCGTTTTTTAAAAGCCACACGGGACACTGGATCCCCCCCCCCCCCCAACCATACCCCTGCCAGTGCACATTAACCCACCCCAACCAGTCCAGGATTTTGAAAAGGGCAGAGGGGGGCGCTATTGGGAATGACTTTAGGCTAGATATATTGAATTGCAAATCAGATCTAATATTTTTATGTTAGATCCCCAGAAATAACACTATAGTGAGCAGCATGGGCATCTTTTTGTTTAATTCGCTCGATAATTCGCTCGATAATTCGTATAAGTATCCATATATGACCAATCTGTTTAGTATCATGTATACAAAATAAAGACAAATAACCCAGAGTTTTTCAGTTTTCAAACCGAACCTGGATCTATAAGATCACCTGCTACCTTGTCTTGGGACTGTATCCTCAAAAATTGGGGGGGTGTAGTTTCGCAGTTGGCATCTACCTCCACATACTGAGTACCCATGCCCCCATTCCACACACACACACCCCTCCCCACACACACACACCCCAAGAGTACGAATGCCTCTGTGCGAGTGGTGATTAAACCAGAGCAATATCTGTAATATGCACTAGGTGGCGGTATTAGCACAGGCGAGATCCATGTATCATAGAGTGAATATTGTGGAGCTGCTACTTTTTTTAAGTCGGGAGAGGGCTAAGTGTTTTAACTCTGGATATCTCCCGCGTGAAAAGGCTGCTCTAGAGATACATGATGATAACAATAATTGTTGGTTTTTGAAAAATTGGAAGAGACTATGCCGAAGGGTAAGATTCCAGAGTATAAGAGAAACAGGTAAATACAAAAAAGACATAATCGACTTTCTACCAACTTACCAAAATAATTTGAATATTGTATAGACCTACTTGTTATAATTGTTTGTGTTAAGAGTTCATGAATGATAGTGATTAAAAGATCGACACACAAATCCAAAATCACTTAGTCCATCCAATAAAATAACTTTATTTCTCAGCAAGTTAACAACCATACAAACACCTTCTGACATTTCCTCTCTCGGGAATAACACACTTAGATGAACAGATATACATTCTCCTGCCGACAAGAAGCCTGCACTCAGCCACTGGCGTCCGGCCATACCATACTTAGAAGCGTCCATACATACATAAATACATTAATTATTCCAATAAAGCGAACAGTGAACTGCATTTTCCAACATTAAAGTTCTCCTTCCCTGTACAAATTCGCGTGGAACATTCCGTTGTCAGTCTTTAAGCTTACGTAGGGGAGGATAGGATATGTCATTAAACTTGATTCGAGTGTTACATAGTAAGGAATCAACTGTCAAACGAAGAAGTCTTGAACCTTCCCTCAACTTTTATAATCGCCCAAACAATCATTATAGTAATCCATAAAAGTCCTCGGCCGTTTTGATAATTAATATAACAACTATCAAAAGGCTAGTTTGGCCGCTATTCGTCATGGACTCTTCCTTCTAAATCAGTTATAGCCTCATTCTAATTAGGACGTTTAATCGGATACGTCAACCAGTATTGGTTTCATCTGGGATAATAACATTATAAAATACATAGAGCAGACCACATTGAGCTGAGATATGCACACAACTGGTTGACTTATTTGCAAGTACAATGATGGACCTCAATACAAATTTTCATCATGGAGATTTTTTTAAAAGAAACCCACTCGTAATTGTCAAGCGTATGACATACCAATGGATATACGGGACTTTTAACAATCTTGAACAACGTACATACAAGCACACTTTTATGCATGTTAGCAATATACACCTTAAATAATGTAGACGTCGGTTTACTCAAAACTGGTTTTAGCGCAAAATGGTTACAGCGCAATTTTATTCTAGATAATTACAGCTGATTGAACCTCTCAAATAGGGTTGAAATACTACAAAATTAATGTTGATGATTATAAAAAAAGAAAAATGTCTATGGAACATACTAAGATGTGTAACAAGTATAAAAAAGTATACAATATAGAGCTTGAATATAATTCTCGCCATAATCAATAGTGGCTAACCGGGATACTACGATATGGAAGACATCTAAGTGTAGAACGAAAGCAGAAATGTAAGCGAAACATACCTAGTTTGGAAAAAAAGAACTAAATCTAAGTAAAGTTTGTAGCGCATTGCATTTCTTAGGGCCTATGATATTGTAAATAAATACACTAACAAATACAGATACATAAGAAAATCATCTAGCTATAGTTTTTGGGAATAATAATGTATTAACTGCAAATCATCCCTCACATCGAGTGCCCAAATGCTTTTGCTTCCCGTATAATGTTTTAAAGGTGCTAGTATTTATTGAGAATCCTTTGCAATATGACCACGAGAAAAAAAAGAGTTCTTAGAATAAGTCATTCATTTGGCGACACAAATATGTTATAATTACAAATAATGTTCATGGAAATCCACATGGAAACAATATGTACATTGTAACATAGTCATTATCTAAAGATCCAGTTACAGGGGACAGTTTCATACATTAGGGTAGAGATCACGCTGCAACCTGATTATGACAAAAGGCAAAGGGGATACTGGCTTTTTCTATGTAACTTTTTGCTGATTTAAATTGACAAACATGTCTGTATCATTTGACCACATGAAGCTCTAAATGATACAGGAGCTATTATTGGCGAAAATCTCCAAATCTTTGTGTAGTCACCACAATTACTTTCAAATGTTTGCTGTTAACGTGATTGCATACATAATTAACTTTGTCATATGCATACATGTATAATAGCTTATACAGACAGCCTTTGTGAAAATGTGTCGGACTTCTGAACAAGTTACCCACCATTACATAAGGTTTCTTTAGATAATAAGCTATGGAGGGAGTTGTGAACGAGAACACAAAGATGTGTATACATATTTTGTCAATCACAAAAAGTATTACTGTATGTACTGAGGCTTACCAGAAACGTGCAATATGAGGATTAATTACTGAAAAGCACGTACATATACATCTTGGATATAATATATAGTTATGATCAAATCTAAACTGTAGCGCCATATTGCCGTTAACCAGTATTATATTTTTACTGCCTCTAATTAACATAGAAGTGTCAACCATCGTGGAATATATAGAAGGGTCTTTCATATTCATTATCAAGCAGACCACAACCAAACACTTCTTAAAAGATCTCTGCTCATCACCTAACAGTAGGTTTCAGGACAGACACATTTCACGAAGACCAACACTTTCCATGAAATTCACAGTATGTGAAGACAAGTCTTATCAATAATTACCACATTGCAAAAGGCAGAGGATTCTAATCCTTCCTTCATCACTGTTCATGCACAGTTCGATCGTTTGAGGCAGTCTCCCTTTTTTCATTAGTATAATAATGATTTTGTTTAACTTTGTAGCTTGCTTGGTTAAGTTCGCTATGGTTGATTAATATAGATACAAGTTATAATCAGTCTTAGTTAACGACAACCTATCCAGACTCTATGGTTTTATTTATCTATATTGAGTGTATAGGTATACATAGCTCCGTTTGTAACGCTTAGCGCTGTAGTAATCAGCTAGATCAAACTCTGTCTGGAAGGCCGAGACAAGATGTCACATCCCCACTAACACAATAGCAGCTGAGTTGGAGGTTTTGCATAATACACCGAGCTGCATAATAAGATTAGGTTAATGCACAAGCACCATGCTTATCTGGTTTAAGTAATAGGAACAGTAACTCACACACAGACAATAATTACACTGTCCATTATCCGTTGCATGCAGCTTTTTCTTATGATAAAAGTGCTTATGTGGCAACTTTTACGTGGGAATAGTTCAGAATACTATCTTTGTGATAGCTTAGATCTTAATTCTATTATTTTCTAGTCATTTAAAACCATAAATTGAAATAGAACCATGTACTCACAAGTTATACTTTAAGGACTAACTGATTTAACGCACCAACAGCGAGATATTTATGTTTCATGTCCATTTTCTACTGAGAGTAATATTTCTTTGTCTGTCAGTGTTGTTTTTATCCCTCGGTAACACTTCATTCCTACTTATTCAAAAAAATAAATGTTAGTAGATACACTTGACATACATATACCATACACGTATCGGGACAGATAAGGGTTATTTCCAGTGTATTATTTTTCGTTGACAGCTAAGGAAGATTGAAGGTATGTCTACATAGTTCTCATCACAAATAGAGTAGATTTTTCTAGCGTCGAACTTAAAAGACGCTATTGGCATACTTTCCTCACAGGGCAACATATATAACGATGAAATCAAATTGCATTCGAGACAATAAAGGCAAAACGTAGCCTCTACAATGTTCTGCATGTACCTTCCACTTTCTCTGGAATTGCGGAAACTATTGCTTAGCATCGGTGAAAAACATGTTAGACATCAATGTGCATCTCACTGAAAATGAGCGTTTCTTTCATAAGAATTTGAATATACAAATCATAGTGTAACAGAAGCTTGAGACTGTACAAGAGTATAACAAAGTACAAAAATAAGGGTCGTGAACCTCACTCAAAATATGTAATAACAGTGTGAATATACAAAATATATTTAGCGTTAGCACACCATATATTCTTTTTAATATACATGAATGAGGGTACAACTGTCTGGAGCTTAATATCTAAGTCTTATTCTCTTCTCATACGAATTTCCTTTTCGTTCTGAATATTAATAATCATACAACTCGAGCTCCAAGGGAACGAATTACGATCTTGGTTAACGTGAGATTCTCCATGCGTGCTCTTTCTTTTTATTTTGACTTTTATCTTAAGACCTACTTTAAATGGGCGAACTTGGTTTTCTTAGCCTGCAACTCTATCTACTCTTCAACTCCTCATAAATAGTCATAAATTAAGTTAGAATCTTAACGAGATTTGAAAAACGTGACTCTCTTGCATAATGATAAATATGTGCGAGCTAGACCTGAATTGCATAACATAACCAATGGAAATCATGACCACTAGAAATTCGCTCACATATGAAGAAAAAAACAATACTTCATAGAAAACTTCCGTGATAACCTCTTACGACTGCTTTGAAGTAGCTAGGTAAACTACACCTCAGGTGGGTTTCATTAAGCAGGTGTTCTACTGTCTGTAGTTCTGACGTCCAGGCACAGACACAAGGTTACTGTTAACCTCTATAATCCTTTGACACCACTGACAGATTGACAACGGTCATATTAGAGCACCATACGAGTGGTCATTTATATTAAGAGATTTAATCTCCGGAGCCCATTACTGAAATAAAGAGAGACGTCAAAAAATATACAATTTTGTTGTTTTCCGATCAAACAATAATTCAGGAAACTAATCTATGACCCTTTCTTCCCTGTCAATTGTGTGTTGAACTATAAAAAAAAATGAAAATAAGGTTTTTAATACGTTTTACTGTCTTCCTATTCTTTCGTTATCTGACCCATTTGTTTGCAGCCTAGACAAGGCATGCTGTTACAGCCTGTAGAAAAATAACAGATGTTTTAGATTTTATAGCATTGACAGCCCTTCATACATATCAAAGTAGTAAAGCAGTGACGTCTCTCTTACTTGTATCATATATGTTTTCTTCTAGTTTTTAACAATTTCAATATAGTATGATCCGACAAACTCATTATTAGCATTCCAAATCCCATCAGAACACCTTCTCCCTACTGTTTCCCCTTAGGCACGGGAATAAAGAGACAGCTGAATACGTTCTAGGTTCAACAGGCAACTGTAGATATGTCACTAGCTACCAGATAACTAGGTTTGTTGAAGATAGGGTCTGCGAACTATAACCACCATTTACCCTAGATTTACATGACATCATTTGAAACGTTATCATTCTCTTTAAGTCGTTTTCAATTATGCAATGTAGTGTCATTGAGATAAGTTATACGTACTTACGTCTATATATAAGAGGCCCATGTTTCATTCCGATTGTGATTATCAAATACTTCAACACACGGTTTGTCAATTGTCAGAGCTCGAGACTTTACTACCTCTACCTTCCGTCTAGACTTGGTTTATTTTCACTGTTCTTTATCACGTCATGCTTTACTTTATGCAACTCGGCAAATATATACAGAAATCTACAAAACCAGAATACGGAGTGTATTTCACAACAAACAGGAGACTCACTGGCAAGCTAGTACACGTATAAAAACATTTTCTTAAGATAAATGGTTTTTCTTTTGACCTTGGAGATATGGCAATCTCGTTTAAGGGTTGCTTTTTTACAGTAAGCCTGTTTATGTAGTCACATTTTAAGCACGTCTTTTTCCACTACGGAATATACTCCTTTTACTTGGATAATAATATATGATTTTTCCCATGGGATATAAATTAAGCAATCGGCACACTGTTTTTATACATACATTACGGCCACCCGGCTTCCTAGTTAATGCTTAACCTACTATAAATCTTTTTAAATTGCCAATATTATGCTTAACCTGGCCGTTGCCTTGTTGTCCATTTTAAAAGTGGCAATTTGAAATCTAAACAGGGCGAACTATCGACTGGTTTTACAGTCAAGGGGGTACTTTGAAATAAAGCGATTTTACCCATGTATATAATAATAGGTCTTTTGTTTCAAAATACATCTGATCACTGTGATGGCACGAAGATGAAGATCTTGCGATGGTCAACCTACGATGGCTGGACAGGCGATGTATCCGTAACCCATCCATTGTCCCAGTGACAGAGGGTGGCGACAGGCAGGCGGTCACTCAGAGGCGCGTTATGCGTATGAGCGGGCTAACCAGTGAGAGGCCGGAGGTCTATACGCACCTTTTCATCACTACTCAACATGCCATCAGGTATCAGTTGTCCCAGTGACAGAGGGTGGCGACAGGCAGGCGGTCACTCAGGGGCGCATTACGCGTGTGAGCGGGCTAACCGGTGAGAGGCCGGAGGTCTATACGCACCTTCTCATCACTACTCAACATGCCGACTGTTGGGTAGAAGCCACCCTTGGGGATGCGGATCTCTCGTCGGCCGATGGTCTCACCGTTCCTTGTGAAGAAGACCTGAAGTACACAACAAACACATCAGTCTTAATTCAAGAAGCAGCAATTTAGAAAATCTAAACAATCAAAATGTCAAAGAGATTGTAGAAATTATAACTAAATGACATGGTTTGCGATTTCCTACATCGAAAATCAGTAAACTACTGAATAATCCGGCGCGTGCTTTATCTTTAGAGAGCATCTAAGGAGAGTGTGTGGAATGGGGGAAGGGGCTAAAAATTTAGCACGTTCCTATATAATTATATTGCACACTCCAGGACCTTATGCAAACGTTATTAATGGAAGGCCTTTTCTGACACCTGCAGGTTAGCAGCATTAAGTCTAAGATCGTTTTTTCATATAGATTATAATTATGATTTTCCTTACCTGGACCTTGGTACCGTTCTCGGCGTAGGGCCGCTCCCACCACTCCTCGTCCTCCGACTCTGAGTGGCAGTCCTCCAGCTCCAAGTAGTCCTCGTAGTAGTCAGGCGACAGGTCGCGACCACTGTCGCCATCCATGTCGCTACTGTAGTCGCGGGGGAACAGGATGCCGCACCCCATAATGTCACCTGTATGAGAGATAGGATATATTAAACTTTTTTTTTTAACTCAACAAAATGGTGGGAACACATGACATGTGCATTGATAATGCACGGTCTGTTTTTGAAATTCCTCAAAGGTACTGACCTTCTTATTTCTCTGAATTTTCAAAGCAAAATTAGATACGTCTTCATGTATACCCACCTGCCTTCCTAAATACTCTAAATATTTCTTTGTACAAGTCGGGTTTTTTTCTCAATATCAAATATCTGAATTAGCAAACGTGGAATACAGGGTTGCCACTGGCCAGCGATGTCAAAATTCCCTGACATTTCCCTGACTTTTCCCTGACCAATTCCATTTTTCCCTGACTAATTAGATAAGAAAATCCTTTCATAAAACAGCCTTGAACAATCCCTAGGACAGCTTTGTCCTTCCTTTTAAGCTCGTACATTCAAAACACAGTACCTTAATTTTTTCTTGGCAACTCCTGGTGCCGAGGCAATATTGCTGGATCACAGCAACGCACTTTAAAATTAAAACATGCCTTTCAAGGGGCCACAATTTACAAAATAATGTTTGTTGAACCAGATTCTTGTGACCTGATGCACAAATTCTAACTTTGTGATTTAAATTTGGGGCTATGACATGTTTGAAAATCCCATTTTTCCCTGACCAGGGTCAGTTTTCCCTGACCTTTTTCAAAATCCCATTTTTCCCTGACCAATTCCAAAATTCCCTGACTTTTCCCTGACCTTGAAAAAAAACACTTTTCCCTGACTTTTCCCTGACCAGTGGCAACCCTGGAATACCGGTACTTACCTTTCTGACATGGTGGACCGAAGGGATCACCTACTCCACTACCTATGAAAATCTTGCCGTCATCTGAAACCAAAATAATATTTATCAAATATATTTCTAAGGGGTTTCTTATCAATTTTATTTATAGAAAAAATGATGATAACCAGAATAGCAGAATAGTCTTTTCGCTCTAGCATGACGTGATAATACGGTTACCGTTAGTTGGTTGTTTAACTCATATCTGGGATCAATTCCTGAAATCATGATCTATAATGATAAAACCAAGTATTTCATTTCGTATATTGCTGAATCTACTAATATGTTATAACGTTATTACTCTTAATTGATTAATAGTATCTACTACTCACCGGCGTGATAAGCTATAGATCCTTTGTTCCAACCAGGGTGTCGATGTTTTGGGTAATCCTGAAATAAAGGGCATTATAATGAGATTCACTTCTGCACAATTAAGCCTGTTTTCGGTGGACATGTATACTTATAGATAAATACTGAACAATGAAAACGTATTCATAACTCGTCCCTTAAATCCTAAATTACAGACACAGTACTGTCCTACCTCTAACACTGACAACGTATTTTTTTCTATTTCAAACAATGATTGAATTAATTGACCCGCTAAAATTCGTCCACAAAATATATTAACTTACCCTACGTGCTAGTCCTATGGCGATGTAACAGTTCTCTCCTGGATCTACAATCTCTATTTCAAAGTAGTGATTCGTTGTGTCTAGGGGGTTGCGGGCTTGTGCTAAACCCACGTCTATTATACTTTTACCGCGGCCCGTATATTCCAGTAACTGAAAGGGTATAAGATACGTTATATAAAATGTCCGATATCTAATGAACACAAATTTTGATAAATGGACTTCAACTACCTTTACAGCAACAGAAAATAAGCAGTTTTATTTCTTCGTTTTCAAGTAGTTCCTCTCAGTTATTACAGGAATACCGTATGCAATATGAAATAGAAAGAGTCGAAGAAAAATAAATACAAAAACATGTTAAATATTTTGGAGGGTTCAAGCAATTTGCAATCTTCTAATACATGTAACACCAATAAAATAATGTGTGGAAAAAGAGCTATATATGGAAATTTGACCAAAACATGCGGAAAAAAAAGGCAATTCTGTTTGCCAAGTTTTTGGATTTTCTGATCCAGAAGATTGCACTTTTCCAAGAGTGAAACTTCACCACCCACTCCCCGAATCTTTATACATCTTTCATGACATTTTTAAAATTAAACACTTGAAGATCAGAATAAATCAGCAAAGCCATGACAGGGAAAATTTACTGTGGGACAGGGAAAACAGGACACTTGACGGTAAAATTTGAGTGGGGCCCCTGGTTCTAATAGTCTAAAGCCGTGTCCCCACGGGGTAAAAGAGGTTGGGAAAACTAACCAACGATAAAGAAACCCCACAATAAGCTGCAAGTAGACAGACTGGCGCCAGGCAATTAAAGACGCTACTTATTTTCCAACGATAAAAACGGCCGACATAGAATATCCCTTCATCGTCGACGATAAACATATTAAACAGGCCTAATTTTATGGTGAAAAACACCGACGATAAAGGGGTTTCTCATCAGACAGCCTGGCACCACTTTCCTGGCAAACAGTGCCTATTTATCGTTGGTATTTTGGTCGTTAATTGTGTCCCAACGAGTAACAATGGGTTTTTCATGGTCAACGACGGGATTTTCGGCCGATAAAAAATCATTTTATTGTCGGCCGATTAAAAATCTCGACCGACTTTTGGAAAGTCGGCCGATAACGCTACATCGTTGGCCCAATCTTCCATCGTGGGGACGGGGCTTTAATATTTCAGTGGAAAAGACCGATGATAAACTTATGTATCTTCGGGTTTTATCGTCAGACAGCATGGCACCAGTTTTGGGGCAATATACACCTGTTTATCATCGGCATTTTGGTCGTTGGTTGTGTCCCAACGAGTAATGACGGGTTTTTCATCGTCAAGGCCCATTCGCCGTGGCAGAAAATGTATCGCTTGGAGGGCCGACAAAGTTATCGTAGGGAGAAAATGATAATATAGGGATGATAAAACAAGAAACATGTAATGAAGATCGTAAACGATCTATTAGTGAAACAAGAAATACGTGAAGGTAGATCGTAAACGATCTAGAGTGAAAAAAATGCAATAACCCCCCCCCCCCCAACACTCACCTCACCTAACCCACGTGCAGCGATAACACCGCGGAAGCCGTGACGTCATTTTTGCGCAAAACCCTGGTTCCAGGGCCCCCCTGGTTCAAAACAAGGCCACATGGGTCCTCTTTGAACCATAGGGGACCAGTTGTAAACATTGGCTTTTCTCTAAATGTATTCATTTCTTACCGATAAAACTCATAAGATGTATACAGAGGGATATCTTACCATACACATTCATATTGGAAATTGTTGAATACGTTTACTTGAGACACAATAAGCTATTATTTGACACCCTGGTTTGTTGCCGGCCCCTGACCCACCGGGTGCCGGGGCTGACCACGGCCGTGGAGGGGCCCGGGCTATAATTAGAACCACCTGTCGCGTGTCGGGGGCCTGACGACGTCGGACTTCTGTGGTGTATACCTGGACAGCCACCAATGAGCACAGGGTGACTGCCTTACCCCTCCACACTCACCTCACTTACCCCACGTGCAGCGACCAGCTGGGGCGGTCCTCTACCTGGACATTCCACCAATGAGCACAGGGTGACTGACTTACCCCCCCAACACTCACCTCACCTAACCCACGTGCAGCGACCAGAGGGGGCTGGCCTATACCTGGACAGCCACCAATGAGCACAGGTGACTGCCTTACCCCTCCACACTCACCTCACCTACCCCACGTGCCTTGACCAGCAGGGGCGGTCCTCTACCTGGACATTCCACCAATGAGCACAGGGTGACTGCCTTACCCCCCCAACACTCACCTCACCTAACCCACGTGCAGCGACCAGAGGGGGCTGGCCTATACCTGGACAGCCACCAATGAGCACAGGTGACTGCCTTACCCCTCCACACTCACCTCACCTACCCCACGTGCCTTGACCAGCAGGGGCGGTCCTCTACCTGGACATTCCACCAATGAGCACAGGGTGACTGCCTTACCCCCCCAACACTCACCTCACCTACCCCAGTGCCCTGACCAGCTGGGGGCAGTCCTATATGCTCACTATCCGTGAAGGTGCGACCACAGACACCAGGGACCTTACATAATGTAGTTCAGTGAACAAAAGAACGGCCTGTTCAATGGGCCTGTTCAATGGGCCTGTTCAATTGCTTTACACAACTTTCCGTTATGCAGTCAAATGAACACAAAGGATCGACGTTCAACTCTTACTAGTGAAAAAAATGGTATCCATTCACGTAAATACACCAATACAAATCCATTTTTTTCACTAAAAATCATTATCAATTTGGCATGGATCATCTACAAATAATATTTATATAAAAAAAAGATGTTTTAAGAAGATTGGTGATTTACGGACAGCTGTATAAAGAACAAGTAAAAAGATCACCAAATTTATAGAAGATCGATTTAGTTTAGGAAACGAGAATTTGGCCCATTGTAATATGTAGTAGGAATAGGATAACATTATTAGTTATTCAGAAACATTATTATCTGTGGATAAACCTTGTTACCATATAGATGAATATTTGTAATGTACCATCTCGTTTATGGGTTAACTACGAACCGGCCTGTAGTGTACTACTGAATGCCCAAGCTAGGGAGTAGGGAATTGACTTTGTACATACTTCGCAGGAAAAAATAATTTAGTTTTGAAAAAAAACCTTCAATTTGACGCCAAATCTTTCATATTGCTTCAAAAATCTTCTGTAAATATCGTAAAAACTCCATAACAGAAGTTACTAGCCATAAATTATAACTGGCCACTACTCTATTAAAGTGGCTAAAAACCATTTAAAGTCCTTAAAAGTAACTGGAGGTCGCCGTTAGTCGTCACTGCTCTTTAACCCTTTCACTGCCAGATAATTAAGGAAAATTATGTCTATTCAAGGTGTCTACATATCAGATGTACTACTAAGTTATGTGCGAGTTTTAGAGGTCAACAGCTTAGAGTCTTAGAAAGCATTGGAGGTGGTTTTCATTTTCCTTAAGGATTTGGGAAATCCTTGGAATTTGGTTGTCATGGTAACCAAGTTGCCAATTTGAACAGATATTTGCATATTTTTGCTTATTTTTGCATAATTTTCCATTGGTTTGCTGATATACATTGCAAATGAACTAAATTGTAAGAACGGGTAAGCGTACATCCTATTCAAGTCAAATAAACAAATGGAAATCAATGTAAATCTGTCAAATATGCCCAAAGTCAGTTTTCATAGGCATTTCCCACTGTATTTCTACTCATTGGCCTCACGGTCTATTCTCAAAATATGTTATAATGTCTTCAAATAATTAGATTTATTTAATTATAATACACATATAAATGTTCTCATTGAATGAGAAACACTGTAATGATAAAATAGTTTAATTTGTTCTAAGTTTTACTTTTGAAGCAATCTAGAATACGTTTTGAAATTAAAAGTAGGAAATTTGGGTTTCCAGGGGATTCCCCAGGGATTCCCTGTTGCTATTTTTAGATGTTGGGGGTTTCCCATTTTGGCCACTATAGCGGCCTGTGGCAGTGAAAGGGTTAACATTGCCTAATACCCATAAGAATTGTCCGACAGTGGTTAAAACTGGTTAAAAATGCTTAATAGTCAGAGTTAGTCACTTTTAGTCAATACTAGTCGCCGTTAGTCACTAGTTATCACTCCTCTGGAAGAATGTATAAAAGCGTTTAAAGGTGCCTAACAGCGGTTAAAAGTTGTTAAAAGTGCTTAAAAGTCAGTGTTAGTTGCTGTTAGTCGCCACTGCTCTCTAACATTGCCTAATGCCAATTAGAATTGTCCAACAGTGGCTAAAACTGGTTAAAAATGCTTAATAGTCAGAGATAGTCACTTTTAGTCAATATATGTCGCCGTTAGTCACTAGTCATCACTCCTCTGGAAGAGTGTATAAAAGCGTTTATAGGTGCCTAACAGCGGTTAAAAGTTGTTAAAAGTGCTTAAAAGTCAGCGTTAGTCGCTGTTAGTCGCCACTGCTCTCTAACCTTGCCTAATGCACATTAGAATTGTCCAACAGTGGTTAAAACTGCTTACAAGTGCTTAAAAGTCAGAGTTAAGTCAGTTTTAGTCAATACTAGTCGCCGTTAGTCACTAGTCATCACTCCTCTGGAAGAGTATAAAAGCGTTTAAAGGTGCCTAACAATGGTTAAAAGTTGTTAAAAGTGCTTAAAAGTCAGTGTTAGTCGCTGTTATTCACCACTGCTCTCTAACATTGCCTAATGCCCATAAGAATTGTCCAACAGTGGTTAAAAATGCTTAAAAGTCAGAGTTAGTCACTTTTAGTCAATACTAGTTGCCGTTAGTCACTAGTCATCACTCCTCTTGAAGAGTGTATAAAAGTGTTTAAAGGTGCCTAACAGCGGCTAAAAGTTGTTAAAAGTGCTTAAAAGTCAGTGCTAGTCGCTGTTAGTTGCTATTGCTCTCTAACATTGCCTAATGCCCATTAGAATTGTCCAACAGTGGTTAAAACTGCTTTCAACAGTTAAAAGCCAAATTTAGTCACTTTTAGTCAATATTAGTTACCATAAGTCACTAGTCATCACTCCTCTAGAAGAGTGTATAAAAGTGTTTAAAGGTGCCTAATAGTGGTTAAAAGTTGTTAAAAGTGCTTAAAAGTCAGTGTTAGTCGCAATTAGTCGCCACTACTCTCTAACCTTGCCTAATGCCCATTAGAATTGTCCAACAGTGGTTAAAACTGGTTAAAAATGCTTAATAGTCAGAGTTAGTCACTTTTAGTCAATACTAGTTGCCGTTAGTCACTAGTCATCACTCCTCTGGAAGAATGTATAAAAGCGTTTAAAGGTGCCTAACAGCGATTAAAAGTTGTCAAAAGTGCTTAGAAGTCAGCGTTAGTCGCTGTTAGTCGCCACTGCTCTCTAACATTGCCTAATGCCCATTAGAATTGTCCAACAGTGGTTAAAACTGCTATAAAACACTTAAAAGTCAGTTAGTCACTTTTAGTCAATATTAGTTACCGTTAGTCACTAGTCATCACTCCTCTAGAATAGTGTATGAAAGCCTTTAAAGGTGACTAACAGTGGTTAAAACTTGTTAAAAGTGCTTAAAAGTCAGTGTTAGTCGCTGTTAGTCGCCACTGCTCTCTAACATTGCCTAATACCTATTAGAATTGTCCAACGGTGGTTAAAACTGCTTACAAGTGCTTAAAAGTCAGAGTTAGTCACTTTTAGTCAATACTAGTCGCCATTAGTCACTAGTCATCACTCCTCTGGCAGTGTATAAAAGCGTTTAAAGGTGCCTAACAGTGGTTAAAAGTTGTTAAAAGTGCTTAAAAGTCAGTGTTAGTCGCTGTTATTCGCCACTGCTCTCTAACATTGCCTAATGCCCATAAGAATTGTCCAACAGTGGTTAAAAATGTTTAAAAATGCTTAAAAGTCAGAGTTAGTCACTTTTAGTCAATACTAGTCGCCGTTAGTCACTAGTCATCACTCCTCTAGAAGAGTGTATAAAAGTGTTTAAAGGTGCCTAACAGCGGTTAAAAGTGCTTAAAAGTCAGTGTTAGTCGCTGTTAGTTGCCACTGCTCTCTAGCATTGCCTAATGCCCATAAGAATTGTCCAACAGTGGTTAAAACTGCTTTAAACAGTTAAAAGTCAAATTTAGTCACTTTTAGTCAATATTAGTTACCATTAGTCACTAGTCATCACTCCTCTAGAAGAGTGTATAAAAGTGTTTAAAGGTGCCTAATAGTGGTTAAAAGTTGTTGAAAGTTGTTAAAAGTGCTTAAAAGTCAGTGTTAGTCGCTATTAGTCGCCACTGCTCTCTAACCTTGCCTAATGCCCATTAGAATTGTCCAACAGTGGTTAAAACTGGTTAAAAATGCTTAAAAGTCAGAGTTAGTCACTTTTAGTCAATACTAGTCGCCATAAGTCACTAGTCATCACTCCTCTAGAAGAGGGTATAAAAGCGTTTAAAGATGCCTAACAGTGGTTAAAAGTGCTTAAAAGTCAGTGTTAGTCGCTGTTAGTCGCCACTGCTCTCTAACATTGCCTAATACCCATAAGAATTGTCCAACAGTGGTTAAAACTGGTTAAAAATGCTTAATAGTCAGAGTTAGTCACTTTTAGTCAATATAAGTTGCCGTTAGTCACTAGTCATCACTCCTCTGGAAGAGTGTGTAAAAGCGTTTTAGGGTGCATAACTGGTTAAAAGTGTTTAAAAGTCAGTGTTAGTCATTATTAGAAAATATTAGTCATTGTTAGTCACTAGTTGCAGCTAATCTGTAGAAGTGTATAAGAGCCACTAAAAGTATCTGAGAGCCGTTAAAAGTATTTAAAATTGCTCAGAACTTTTGGCGAGTAAATAATAGTTGCTATCTCAACATCGTTCCCGATGGCCTAAGTATTTAGGGTGCTGGGTATCAGAATGTCCCCGAGCAAACTGATAATGGCGGAACAGTGTAGCCATGCGTTCATGCCAGAGTCTTGTAGCCTTGTAGGCCTGGCATGCATAAAGCGACTCCAGTATGCGTAAATCCACACCATCATTCATAAAACACATTGAATCCAGGCTTTTTCAATAAATTTTGGAGGGAGCTGCCCCAAAACACGCACATACGTAAATTTCATGTGCCTATATCTGGTTTATTCCAGGCAGCCAGCTCCTTCCTCATTGTTTTCCCGCCATCCAGTCAGGTGACCAAGCATTCTTATCTTAATATGAATCATCTACAAAAATATCTTAATCAAAACAAATATTTTGAACAGATCACTGACAACAGTATATAGAATGATGACATAGACAGTGTCAAATATTCTAAAGATTTTTTGTACAGTAAGAATACATTACAATTTCGGATGTGTCCAGCCTAAAAGTGGTAAATTAAACAAATTGCAAAATGTGTCCAGCTTGCCGAACCCTGCTGACAATATAGTGACAATATCTGAAAATTTCGAAAACCGATCACAGACAGCAGCACGGAGAATCTTTTTTCTTCATGACACTAAACTCCATGTCGCATGTGGATTTTAAATAATGATGTTGTCGCCATGTTGAATTTTAGGGGACTATGGCTATAACACTGACTCTAGTATGTGTAACCAGACCTCCAGTATACTTAAATCCACACCAGTATGCATAAATCCACTCCAGTATGCGTAAATCCACTCTAACTCTAGTTGTCCAGTATGCGTAAATCCACTCCAGTATGTGTAAAATCCTGATGCTTATCTCGGGTTCAGCAATGTTGATTTCCCGCCAGCCATGTGAGGATTGACTGTGCCGAAGTGAGAATAACCAGAATAGTCCACAGAAGTGGTTGACTTTCTAGGGTGTCCAACCGATCGTCAGAGAACGAGGAGGGGGCAATGTAATAGGCTACAGAAGTGGTGGTCATGGGAGCTGGACGTGGTTCTAGTTATAGCCCAGGTCCCCACCAAAGACCAAGTAAAGGGCTTGCTCCTTGCCGCCACTCAGGCCCCCACTGCAGCCATGGTCAGCCCTGGCACCAGACCACGACAACAAACCACTTGGTTTCCCGCCCAAATGAAGTCACCACATATCTAGACTTTTGAGTGTGTCCCAACCCAGACGCTTGATTAAGTATCCAGTGGACCAATGAGCGTCTGGGGGAGGGGGGAGGTGGGGAGGGGGAGAGGGGGGAGACAAATCAACCGTAGCTGCACAGCACAGACTAGACTGTAGTTACATCCAAGTCCGCTAGTTACTCAAACTATTATACATGAGGAAACCAGGTCATGAAAGGACTATTCACAGCCCACTGAGTGGGCTGCCGTGGTGGTGCCTCTTCAGAGCAGAGCCTGACAGGGGACACGTGAGCTCAACCAGTGGACCAATGAGGCGGGAGAGGCCAATCATCCGGAACACTGTGCACAGACCAGTGGACCAATGATCGTCTGGGAGAGGGTGGGGGGAGAGGGGGAGACAAATCATCCGTGAAGGTGGCGACCTAGACAATTGTAACAACAATAGATGTGTGAAAAATAGTCTTTTAGATCCGTTACTTTCCAAAAAGAACAAAGGCCAGGCTCATGATCTATTATAGTGAAAAAATCCTTCACAAATTCGCTAATTCACATTAATTCGCAGATTCCCAAGGATTTTTTCACTAATAATTGGATTGGACCTTTTTTTGTCAATGTGAATGTAATTGTATCTGTATTAATAATTTTGTCATCCATAGGTTATCATTGTCTCCATGCGATAACTTTGTCGGCCCTCCAAGCGACACATTTTCGGCCACGGCGAATGGGCCTTTAACGATGTGATTTTCGACGATAAAAAACATTTTATTGTCGGCCGATAAAGGTGTTGTCGGCCGACTTTCCAAAAGTCGGCCGACAACGCATTTATCGTCAGTAAATTCTGTGCCCGTGGGGACGGGGCTTAAAGCCGCGTCCCCACGGGGAGTATATCGTCAACGACAAACGCGTTATCGGCCGACTTTCTAAAAGTCGTCGGAAAATTTTGATCGTTCACAAATGTTGATCGTCCGAAAATTTTAATCGTCCGAACATTTAATGGTTCAAACTCGTTGGGACACGATGGACGATGAACTTTGGACGATGAAGAGGTGTCTATCGTCCAGAAAAAGGCGCCAGACTGGCTGACGATAAACCCATTTATCATCGGTCTTTTCTACCGAAATATTAGGCCTGTTTAATATGTATATCGTCGACGATGACGGGTTATTCTTTGTCGTCCCTGTTTATCGTCGGAAAACAGTGTGGCTTCCATAATTGCTTGGCGCCAGCCTGTCTACCTGGACCTGGCTTCACTCCTTCATCGTCAACGATGAAGTCCACTTAGTCGTTCATAGTTAATCGTCGAGTGTTTTCCCCCGTGGGGACGGGCCTTTAGTCTATGTCTCTCAATCAGCCGACTGACCACGTACCTGTCCGTTGAGCCTGACGTCGTGGAGCCGGGACCAGTCCTCCTCACAGTTGTCTATCGACATGTGGATGATGTCCTTCTGCTCCCACTCGGCGTCCAGCGACACCCGCACCTCCTCGCCCTCCGAGTGGAGGCCCACGGCCGGGTACAGCCCGTCACCCGGCATCGGCGCCAGCACCTTACCCACCTACACATAGAACACATGTGTGAGAAATAAGCTTCCTGGTAACAGGGAGGAAATACATGGTCATCAGCGGGTAAATGTTAGATGTGGATATCGGCAAATCCACCATTTTCTGATCCAGTCCCGGAGAATCCAAAATCCAGACTGGCCATCATAAGATTTACAATAAATTTGCAAGTCTAGTGAATTTAAACCAAGGAATTTTCAGGTTCATAATATCATAGATATGAGAGAATATACTAAATAAAAGAATTGTATCGCCCCCCCCCCCCCCCCAATGTATTCTGCAGAAAGGGAGCAAACTTTGGCGGAAGTGTCAATTTAAATCACATATCCTTTTATCGGTACATTTCTAAAAACAATTTCAGAGCAAATTATTCCTAATGGTAATCGAAGAACGAATCCAAAACCATATCTAGGAATACAATCTAGGATGATTGCTGAAAAAAATATTGTATATTTTTTCAATCACGCTCCGAGGCACATACTTCTTTATGACTGCATTTCTGACTGCAATAATAAGCAATTTTATGTTTTAAGTACGTTAAACCAGGACATCACAAAGCATCCATCCTGATTCCAGGTACCACAACCAGCCCAGCCCACTGACCTCCTTGCCGTTGCGTGTGAAGAAGACGGGCACGATCTGCTTGGCGGCGTCCTCCTCCCTCATCTGGTCGAACTTCACCCCGCACCCCACCTTGTCCCCCACGTGACACTTGGGTCCGAACGCCCGGCCCCGACCATTAGCCTTGAACAATCTGAAAAAGACGCAAAAGGGATGGAATCAGTAACGAGGGGTACTTAACTACTTAACTAATGGTGATTAAGGGGTCATTTTATTTGGATCGTACGTGGTTTTTCCTGAATTCCAGATCCCTCCATCATGTTTATTGTGCTAAAGTATGAATTTTTTTTTTTTTAGAAGATTATGACCTCCAATCCCCTATCAATACCCACTTAGATGCATAATAGTCTGCATACGTACTTAAAAGGAATACCCCTAATTGTGGTTGTGTGGTGGTTTGCGATACCGATAGGCAGGATCAGCAACTAAGGCAGCATCTGCCAACTAAGCACCCACGCCTACTTTAGAGTTAAAAAAAAAGCGTGCTGAAAGAATTGGAGGAGAGTCATTCAACTTAGAATCACAGGCCTTTAAACTTAGATGAACGATCACAAGGCTCATTGGCGAAGTGAGATAGCAAAGTGTTTTCATCAGTAAACACAAGGGGATTGAATGTTTTTTAATAGAACAGGATTGATTTATGAGTTGTTCCGTTTGGTACGATGCTCTTACAAACCCCCATCTTCCTTCTCTCATGAGAACACATTTGGTATCTTAGCTAACTTAGAATCACAGGCCTTTAAACTTAGATGAACGATCACAAGGCTCATTGGCGAAGTGAGATAGCAAAGTGTTTTCATCAGTAAACACAAGGGGATTGAATGTTTTTTAATAGAACAGGATTGATTTATGAGTTGTTCCGTTTGGTACGATGCTCTTACAAACCCCCATCTTCCTTCTCTCATGAGAACACATTTGGTATCTTAGCTAAATTAAGCTTCATTTTTCCATAGTAAAATGAACTTTCCCTGGCAAAACTATTCGAAACTCGCCTTTTAGTCTTTTATAACGAGATGAGACAGAACCATTAGAATGAGCCTGAATCAGTAGGGGCAGCTGGCCGCTAGTAACTATTTTAGTATTCCTAGTAAGAATCTACGACTGCTGCTCTGAATTATTGAATGTTACGCCGAGTAATCTGTCTTAATCAGGGTGGGCGTGGGCTGCTGTTAGTTCCTGTGAGCCTTCACCCACGGACATCGGTCTTGTAATGGTGTGGAGCCAAATGAGGCAGTCCGGATGTCCATGATGGATGGTCTCTCTGAATACTGCCCAAATGGGAATTACCTACGCCCTGCTTCTAACTGCGGGTCCTTAGTTTGTAAACATTTTATTTTTAGAGATGGAATATTATTTTATTATGGATTATTCGAGGGATTATACATTCGGATTAATATTAGCTTGGGAGAAACTCCATGGAAACCAACGGGGGATTTCAATGTTATTATAAACAAGGAACAAGTTGAAGTAAATTTATAATTTCACCGAGGACAACACATAGTGTATCAACGGTTATCTCGTCAACACGTCTCGTGTTGGACGAGGTAAAATGAAGATAACAAGTTCGCATTTGTTTAAAAAACAAAAGAACGCCACTGATTAATGTGATTAAGTGTAAATGACGCACACTAATTACTAATAAAATAAGTTTATTTAGTTTTAATCTAAAAATGATGCTGACATAAGAACAATTGTATACTCTGCATGGAAATGTAAACCCTAAAATATGCTTGGAGAGTAGGCCCTACCAGCAGTGAAAACATAAACTTGATTCAAAAATAATTTTTTTAAAAGAAAACATCTGCTTGAAGAGTGAAAATCTTAAATTCTGCTTGGAGGGGGATGAAAACCTGTTTAGACATTACCAGTAGTCGAAATATTTAAACTTGATGCAAAAATAAAAATTTGAAAACCAAGCATCTGCTTGGAGAGTGTGAGCCTTAAAATCTGTTTGGAGAGTGATGAGAACCTATTTGGAGATTACCAGCAGTCAAAACATTTAAACTTGATGCAAAAATAAAAATTTGAAAACCGAATATCTGCTTGGAGAGTGTACACCTTGTAATCTGCTTGGAGAGTGATGAAAACCTGTTTACACATAACCAGCAGTCAAAACATTTAAACTTGACAAAAAAAATAAAAAATTGAAAACCAAACATCTGCTTGGAGAGTGTAAGCCTTAAAGTCTGCTTGGAGTGATGAAAATCTATTTGTAGTTTAAAAGCAGTCAAAACATAAATTTTATGCAAAAACAAAAAATTGAAAACCAAACATCTGCTCGGAGAGTGTAAACCTAAAATCTGCTTGTAGAGTGATAAAAACCTGTTTGGAGATTACCAGCAGTCAAAACATAAACTTTTGAAAAAAGAAAGGAAAAAAATGAAAAAGAAAAAAAGAAAGATGAAAATCTCATGTAAGTCTGATACTAGAACCACTCCAAAGATCCTACCATTCAATATAATGAAACCTGAGAATAAATGAAAAATGAATACTAAATATCTGCTTGAAGAGTGATGAAAACCAGTTTCAACATTACCAGCATTCAAAACATTTAAACTTGATGCCACAAGACAATTTTGAAAACCAAGCATCTGCTTGGAGAGTGTGAGCCTTAAAATCTGTTTGGAGAGTGATGAGAACCTATTTGGAGATTACCAGCAGTGAAAACATAAACTTGATGCAAAAATAAAAATTTGAAAACGAAACATCTGCTTGGAGAGTGTAAACCTAAAATCTGCTTGGAGAGTGATAAAAACCTGTTTTGAGATTACCAGCAGTCAAAACATAAACTCTTGAAAAAAGGAAAAAAAAAACAAAAAAAAATCTCATAAGTCTGATTCTAAAACCACTCCAATGATCCTAAATTTCAATATAATGAAATTTGAGAATATATGAATAATGAAAAACTAAATATCTGCTTGGAGAGTGTTAACCTAGGACCGCTTGGTTACCTTTATCAATATTGAAACATCAAGAAATAAACCAATGTGATCATTCCAAAATGAATGTAAAAGATCTATTAAGTGGTGCCACCTAGTGTATACTTTGGGTTTCCAATGACAGGAAGTTGGAGAGGAAGTGGTATATGATGCAATACACAGCCTGGTCATTCCTAGTCTAGGAAGCCTGTGCATGTAGAGACTCAATACACCACACATAACCTGATAAATGTGATCACCCAATCAATGGTGGCAAATAAACGATCTATTTATGAAAAAAATCACAGTTCATCAGACAGAATTTACCAGTATCAACTAATATACCTGTACATACCAATATTTATAAAATAAAACTTTTCGAAACATTTTATCTCAACACATAATGTTCGACTGCTTTGCCTCATGAATATAAACTGTTTGAGTCCTTGAATAAACTCTGGGATCAGGGCTATCTAACGGTAGTCGGACTGATTCTGACAGGAGGTTACAAAACGGGGACACCATTCTCTGTGTGGGAGCAGTTGATAAGGGAGCGAACACCTCCCCTGGGAGTGGGGCTGTGCAGATACAAAGGAGAGCAAGGCTGCAGTGTGGGCGTGGGGCCGCCAGGGGTGATGAAAGGAACGGCGGTGGAGGATCTATAACATTTCCATAAACTACAAGCAGGTTATTAATATTACCGAAACTTATTCCAAAATGTCTTGTTTTTCCTCTAATCCATAATAATTTTCACCATAATACTTTCAGTTGATGTTCTAATAAAAATATTTGTTTTATTTATATTAAATAATAATTGGAGATATATGGGGAATTCGAGGGAGAAAAATAAAGTCAATATACGTTTTTCGTATTAAGAAAGATTGAAATACAAAACGTAGCAAAATAAGTTTGTTTGCTTATTGGGGATAGTTTAATGCTGGCCTCTTTCCAGACTGCCATAAGGTTCAGCCTCTTCTGCTAGGTTTACGCCACATGGGTGTTGACTGAATCTATGAGATGAGGTACCTATTTGTAATAGTAGGACGCAATGCTCTCTTTACAGTGCTGCCTCACTAAGATATCATATCATAGATATTATATCCCACCCAGTTACATAATACTAGCACTGGGCCAAACAGTCATGTTTTGTGGCTCTAACTTCATACCAAGTGCCAGGCAAGCAGCAAACACTATTTTTAAAGTCTCTGGTGTGATTCGGCTGAGATTCGAACCCACAACCTCCTTTAGTCAAAGTGAACATGGTTACAGATAAAAGAAAAAAGATATTGAAAATGATATGTTTCATGATTTCTTTAGAAGATGTCTTTATCTTTTGAATACTGCAAACATTTACTAAAATAAACAAAACTATTTAATGTTATTGCATTTTCAACATTTCTAATGATTAAAAGACTTAATTTCATGTTTTAGTATGGTTGAATTCAAGCTGCAAATACATTGAGATATTGAAGATATATAGATGGAAGGGTTTCCTAGCATAATATGTATGTAGCTTCAAACAGCGATATCTCAGTTTCTAACAGGAACATTACAAATCAGTTTGTAGCAATTTAAGGCTGAGAACTTTTACTTTAAGAGAACTTTTCATCTGATTTTCTCAGGAATGGAGGGTTGAAGGGGATATGCATCAAGCCTTCCTTTCCCTAGACTAATGTCTCTCCTCTCTGTGTGCTTTCTCCACTTTCCTTTCTATCTCGCCTCAACACTTCCCTCCTGTACCACCCCTTTTATTGCTCCTTCTAAGGACAATGCCCTAAGACCCACTGCCCCTATACGGTGGCCCTTCCTTTGCCTAGCTTCCAGGAGCTCTATAGATCTAGAGAAGGTGTCTTTGTCTGGTCACCATGTCAATCCCTGCAGTCTGTTGGCATGGTAACAGGCAGATCAATGTTCAGCCGGTCCTCCCCGCACCATCACCAGACCCTGTGGTCAGCTTCCTGGATAGAAGGCCCTATCACAGGAGGGAGGCGCGCTGCATGGGGCGTTATTTTATGAACTAAAGTAAAACCCCTTATTTAACCCTTTCCACCTGTCAGATGCACAGAGGCATCACCAGCCAAAACATGCCAGATGCATTGGGGCATCTTTTGGATAAATCTCATTATTGTGAGTTGAATTTTCATGAAAATGTTGCAGTTTCTGTTTTATGATATTGAAATCATCCATAAAGTGGCATATCTAATGATGCACCCTTTGGAATAAGTTTTTTCCATTTCATATTTAGCTTAATATTGGTCTATACATTTCAATCTTGAATAAAAAATCAGGTGGCGTAGGGAAAGGGTTAAGCTGCACCCCGACTTTGGAATTTCCATTTGGGATGTTTTCAGAACCTCATTTCGAATATGCCATGGCATTTAAGGTTGGGGAAAACCATAACTTCGGCCGCATCCAAATGTTGAGGCCTGATGGGCATTTATTTCTCAGGCTACACTTTATTAAGCCAGGGTTTACATTAGGATTTTTACGGTAGTTCAATAACAAGTAGGATCCATGGCAGTCAAGCGGCCTTTTTCAAATAAAAGTAGATATTACCCTTTTTGGGTACTGAATCCAAGGTCCCTGGAACAGCAAGGACTGAAAAAAGGGACTCCATGTGCCTCGTAGAAGGTTGAAAACATCTCGGCTCATATTGCCGTGACACTGATTAAGTGAACTGATAGCCACTGAGCCAGTCAGAGTGATATAACTTGTTGCTCGTGATTAATTGTATGTTGAAAAAATGTATTTACATCTAATAATCCCTCATTTAGATTATGTCTAATGATTTCATTATGTTTGTGACGAACTGAACCATTAGTTACTAGATACTAAGCATAAAACACCGAGTAGACTCATTAGAATAAGTCTTAATGAAAATATGGGCCCTGGATATGAGTGATATAATTAACGTTCTACAATCTTCGTGTAATTTAACGATAAGACTCGCTCTATCTATTGATCATCCTGTTACGAAGTGCTGCCAAGTATTGGCAAAAATAATCAAGAAGCAATTAATCACGATACCCTATTCATTCTCTGCTTCACAATTAATCCACTAAGACGACTGATTCGGCTAAACGCGGTGACTAACGATCCATAACGTTACGACTCGGCCACCTGACAAAGGAAACCAAAGTGGGTCAATACAATCAGCGTAATCCTGACCCTCATACCCTTGGTAATAATTAAGAGAGCCCTACCCTTTTGCCAACATCTTGATGACGCCTGTGATGGTGTTACATCCTCCCATGACGGTGTCCAGGGTAACGAGACATGAACTGGGGTACCTCCCACCTCCTCAAAAATAAAAACACAGAAAAAAACCACTCCCCCAGTCTTCGCCTCCTGTCCTCAATATCCGAGTGCAGACTTCATTTGTAAGCTCCTCAGTCTGTCTGGTTGGGCGTCTCCAAATCCAGCCCTTGCTATTTATAAGGCCTGTGAGCTGCTCAATCCCTTGTCGCCCGGCCCTGTCGACCTGCTCATTGGCCGATGGAGGCTATTTAAAGAGCAGCTCAGGCTGAAAACGGCAGGCAGCATTAGGAGCAGCCAGACGGTGGGTTTTCTGCGGGGACTGAGTCTAAGTAGTGTGATTTGCAGCTGTCAGACACAAGCAGTCCTTGCTACTCCTGCTGCTTATAATAGTAATACTACTACAACCACTACTGCCAGTGTTGCCTGCCAAAAGGGTGTGGAGGGCTGCTTCTGCTGAGTGAGTCTGTCGTGATGGACGGCAGTGTGAGGCTGCAGTGATAGACGCCCTGTGGTGATAGACGGTTTGCTATGGTCGTGACAGGCAGTAGTCACAGTGTGTTGTGACAGTGGGCGGAATACTGACTCCTCCTCCTGATGCCCTGGGCCTGGTGCCAGACCGCTGGCCTATTGCGTAATGAGACGCCAAGCCCTGGATACTGCTGGGGGAGGCTGCTGCTGCTGCTGCTAACACTAATACTCCGACCTGCCTTGCTGGTGGTGGTGGCGGCGGTGGTGGTGGTGCCGGCGTAAGTGGTGACCTAGTGGTTCCAGGCAGCTGACGGCACTGCCTGCCGTGCGTGAGGGAGGGAGGGGGAAGGGGGGGGGGGGGGGCTAGGGGGGAGGGAGAGGGGAGTGCGGAGAGGGAGGGGGAGAGGTGGCAGTGTCAGCGCTGCAGACTACACCCTCCCCTCCTCACCATTCAGCCTCCAGCCCTCCTAAGTGGGAGCAGCAGCTTTATCTTGTGGTCGCCCTCCGCCAAGACCTGTTAGATATCAGACTGGCTGGTGTAGGGGTGACAGGCGGCTCTCATGTATATATCCTGTATATATAGCCGACCCTCACTAGGACGCTCTCCGCAGCTGCTCCTCTGCAGCAAACGGTGCGGCCTAATCTCTTTGGATTAACCTGGCCGTGGACTATGTCTAAGCCTAGATTAATCCAAAAGCCTAGTTATTATTGCGTTCAATTCAAATCCTTTTTCTCACTAGCTTTGCTGTATCAGAAATATGCTTTTCTTCCGTCTCACTTTAAATTGATCCAAATGCATGCAGTGTTCCCACAGTATTGACGCCAGTCAGTGCTTGAGCAGCTATTTCCAATATCCCTGGCACTCCAGCAGAAGTGAGTTGCTCAGGCCCAGCTGATGGAGGAGCTCCTGCTGGACGAGATGTTCGGAGCAGCTCTTGAGCTGCATGTTCAGCGCCAGCGGGTGCTCGCGAGCAGTTGACTAATGGCTTGTCTGCAGGAACACGATGCCCGCAGTGGCAGCCCGCAGCGAACCGGGAACAAAGCCGCGCGCTGGGGACCTCGTGTAAACTGAAAAACCTGCAGACAAACAGTGTCCCCAAACACACTGATGTCCAGGCCGGGTCTATACATCCTGTGGCAGTTTGCATGGGTCCTGTGCCATATAGGTGGCTCACAGCGACACAATACTCAAACCCAGGGCCTGATAAGTACATTTTTTTCTGGGTGCATGTTCCTGATGTGATTCCCTGGATGTAATGTTTTAGTCGATAAACGATTTTAGCTAAAAACCTGGGGCCATACCTTCGTAACTGATTTCCGTGATTAGGCTGATTAGGTGAAATTTAATTAAGCATCTCATTTATATCTATTGTGTTTGTAAATCAGACTAACTACATTTAACACTCATTTTCAAAGTTATTTTCAAATGACATCACTTTTTTTCGGTGACATGACAGAGTTAGATATTATGAGACACTAATCAAATTTTATCTAATTAGCCTCATCACTAAAATCAGTTCTGAAGGTATGGTCAATGAAGTCTACTTTTCTATAGAAGTGTATAAAAAGGAAAGAATCTATGCTAAAACAATGTTATGAAGTGTTTTGTCCAGCAGGCAATGGAGGGCCATTATAATGTCGATGCCTCTGGAGTCATTTATCCTGATTGCCCAAACTAGATAGCAGAACACCTAATTTATCATGCTTGGTGGTAATTTCCCATACCACGTTTAGCAAAGCACTCACAAAGATCCACAATATTGATCATCCAATAACGCCTGAAAATACTAAGTGCTGCTGAACGTTTTGGTTACCTATACCTTTTCCACCTAGGAAGGACCGATGTATGGGCCAATGCTTCATTTTGGGAAATGCTCAGGAAACTTTAGGCCCCTTAACCAATTGATAGTTGAATTGTGAGGGAATCATCATATTTCCGTTCAATCTATGGTTATTGTCAACTCGATAACTTATCGTTTATTCGTATGGATATAAAGAAGTATTACAATTTTCAAAGAGAGACATATGGACAATCCGTTCTACAGGTATTTGTAAATATTCCACAGTTTCTCTTGATATTTTGAGTGTCAATTCATGCATTTTACAAGTTGATCCTCGTCCGTTCTGTACGGAGCTGAGCCACCTAAGAAGTCCCCACAGCAAAATTGACTCACCAACAATCAGATTATACTGAACTCAACTGGTGCTACATTAAGAGCCTATGTTAGCCGCTCTACGAACATTGCTATTTTCATAAACATTTAGTATCAAATACATTATTTGGAAAATGTCTACACATATTTTCTCAACCAACGAAATGATAATAGGGGGGAAATATCGATACTTTTCCTCAACAAAATGTTTCTGAAAGGAAAAAAGCAAATAAAAAAAAGCCAGATCCTGGCTAGGCCCTTTTAAACCAATGGCCGCGGACTAGCCCATATCCCATATCCCATATCCCATACAGCCCATGGTGGCTAGTTGGGCGGGTCGGTTGTCTGCGGTGTGTACATGTCTGTGGGGTGTGCGTGTAGGAGAGGCGAGGCGCCATCCCCCTGACCTCAGGGGTATTGATCATAACCCAGACGGTGGGGGTTGGTGGTGGGGGGGGAACACGCACAGGGACAACAGCCCTACAGCCGCCCCAACCCAGGCGCCAACCTGATGGCCAGGAGTCAAGGCTATCTAACGCAGCTACCGCTAATAATCCTAGGCAGGTGACTGAATTATTCACCGCAGACAGATCATATATATGACATTGTGATATTTCATTATGAGCACACGCACCAAGCTCGGTCAAGGATACATGATTTGATTCTCGGCAATGGCCATGGGCATGCGAATGCATTATTTTATTAATGACAGAATCCATCAGTGTCTTATCAGGTATATGGAGTGAGTGTATTCAAATCAATGCGGCTCAGGTCTCCCGCTGTTTTCCCACTCAATACAGACAAAAAACAATGACAAGATTATATCAGATTTATACAAGTACAGTTTGAATTAATATCATGAATTAAGACTTCTATAAAGACATGATGTAATAGCAACAACAATACAATTTCATGAAGTTGACACCAATCAGCAAGAGATAAATATGAATAAACATATCTGGACTTAATTTCAAGAAAGGAATACAAAGAATGTTAAAAACTCAGATAGTGTATGAAAATTAATATTAAAATAATTCAGCACTATCTTATGTAGTTTTCTGGTAATGTTGCAGCACATTCGTAATATTTCATAAATTGATATTCTTTTGCAGCTGTAGTCTATGTTGGGCGATAGGGCAGTTTTTCTTTCCAAGGCACAATGCTAGTCTGGGTACTTCTATTGCTGACGCTATACTTAAATCCATGCGCATATAACCAAGAAGGCATTTCTATGTTTTTTACTACCTGATATTTTCCATAATTACTTTTATCTCACTTTAATCAGACTAGGCCCCGACCAAATCTTTCTAGTCTATCTCTAGCACAGTGGTCTTGCAACATGTGCTTCAAGGTTAGATGTGGTTTAAGGACTACCCGTCCAGACTGGCGGACGCTGCATAACCCGAAGGGATCTCGGGGATACTGAGTAGGTACGGGCAGTCGGGATGCAAACACCTGCCCCCCTTCGTGTGGTACAGTATCAGTCGGAGAGTTCTTGGCTGCCCTGCTGTCTCCCCAGTAATACCTCGCCCCCCACCCCTGTGACCCTTCCCCCTCCCCGACACCCCCTCGTCTAACACATCGCACCGCCCCTGGACGTCGGTTTCCATGGTAACAGCGCCATGCCACTTTTCATGGGGCACGTCCATGTTGGGGTTCGGCGTGTACATCGACAAGCTTCCAAGATCTGTCGGCAGGGGGTGGAAAGAATGAGGAGTGGGAGGTGGGAGGAGGGGTGGGAGGGGGAGGGTGACTCATCATAACAGTGGTGGGTGGATGGGTAGTTAGAGGGAGGGAGAACAGTGTAGCAAGAGGCAGGTAGCAATGCCTACTTAAAGGCCATATTCCACTATGCGGTGGGGTCACACTTGCGGTGGGCTAAGGTGCCACCGCAAGCTATTGGCAGTGAGGAAACGAACATGTCCGTTTCTGCCACCGCAAGCCTTCAAAACAAAACAATATAAAATAATTATAAAACATAGATATAAAATCATAAAAAAATAGTAAAAATCATAATATAATCGTAAAAAAGTAGGAAAAAATATTTTAAACCATATAAAAGAATATAGAATCATTTGCGGTGGTGCTAGCATTTGGTCACCGCAAGCACCACCGCTAGTACCACCGCAAGCAATTCCTATATTCCATCATGCGATGCCCAGTTTGACTAGCGGTGGGATCAAACACCGCAAGTTAATTGCCCACCGCGAGCAAAACGCCGTATAGTGGAATATGGGCTTTATGCTACAGGTTGCTGATAATCCAACGAATATAGATGATTTTTTTTATGAAATTAGAAAAAAACAGTATTATTACAATTAAAAAAAAAATTCTTATGCGCAGGAATTAAATGACCTGTAGAAATTCAAAATATCTTGGGGGAGAGATCAATGCCTGCTTATGTTTTTGCCTCATCCTGTGGGTTTCTCTCAGGTTCTTTTTCCTTTAAGATTAGACAGACTGTGGATTGTCAGTCTTCTTTACCTGTGCCAAGCTATGACTCACCAGACACCACAGTTGGGTCGGGTATTTGAGGACGTCCGTGCACGCCATCAGTAAAACGATCTGAGACAGTGCACCGGGAGTTACCGCCCTAATGTCTTGAATCCAAATGTTTGAGTTGCAAATCAGTGACTTTAATTACAACGATATACTGTTTCTACAGTCAGAATGCTTGATTTATTATACTGAACTTTATAGGCTTATATCAAATACAATCAATCGACTAATGCTGTTAATCCACCTAGCATCTGGGTGTTTCCCTGAGCAACATTCCTCTTTCCATATACTACTCATTATTGGATTCGGTCGGAGTGAGATGAGCATTGGACACATATTTCACATATTTTCAGCAAGAAAATTAGAAAATATCGTTCTCCGATTATATCCGAATATATCTTTTACCTATATGTGTGTAAAACAACCCTCTGTTCTTGTTTGTTTAATTAGATAAATCTTAATGCTGTGATCAAGAAGATCATGTGTCTATTCTGATTTCCGAATGGCGATTGAAATGAAATGATTACATTCTACGTAGCAATGTTTTGTTTGGGAAACATTTTTTCGTATGGAAAGAGTACAGTAATTTTTTTCCAACTGAAAATGAAATAACTGACAACTTGGAATTCCAGACTATGCGAATCTATGCAAAGCAGATAGTATATTTAGGTGCATTAATACAATTCTTATTTCCATATGAACACAACCAACTTAGTAACTGCTGTCACAGATATGATAATACAATGACAAGAAAGATATCTTGAAAGAGATAGAAGTACAAATATTACTACCTCGACTGATGTGCATTAAGAATGATTCAACGTGATGGTTGAAATAACTTATGTAAAATGGTATAATTATAATAGTGATAAAATGTACATGGATCTACAATTTATTTATCAACTGACTATTGCAGTATGTATCTAGACATAATTCTTCAAGTTTGAGTCCAATTCTGTCTGTGCTGTTTTCACAATCTTTGGTATCTATAGAATACTCAAAATACTTCAGCGTGATGTCTTTTAGTTTACACGTTATCATTATTCGTAATGGATGTCGTATCAAGCTGTTGTCTATTGCAGACTACGACTGGTTCACCAAAACAAGAAAATTGAAATAGTTACGTAATACCTAGGACTCTGATCTAATGGCTAATGTTCTAGGTAATTGGTCTAGATGAAAAACAGATATATAGACGTCTTAAAAGTTCTACTCACTTTCCGTCGTCGGCGTGATAGCCCACTGACTCGGCGTTCCAGCCGGGCTGTCGGTCCAGTGGGTAGCGGTGAGGGACTAAGCCGATCGCTAGTGGGGAGAGAAGAAACTGACAGTTAGAGGGAAACAATTGTGAGCGTGTAATCTCAAATACATTTTCGCTGTTAAAAATACCGAAAATACCATGTTGAATGCTTCCTAAGAAGCGATGTCATAGTGGTCGTATTGTCGTTTTAACATCTACCCAAAGTGATCTTGATTCTATTAAAGTCATCTACCCTCGAGGGGTACACAACTGCTGTCATTTTTTAAAAATTGCTATAATCATCTCCATGATATCATATTTTCATCATGACTGTGTGCTATTTACACAGTGGTGGACATGTTTGAAAATCCAGGGGCCAGTCGGGCCCCTAGCTTTCCAAATCTAGGAGTCCTCACCTAAATCTAGGGGCCCTCACATAGACTAGTCTTTGTTATCATGATTTTCTAGGGGTCAGACAGAACCCTAGCCCGAGGGGCTCGACCTGATTTTAAGGGCCTCGGGCCCCCATGCCCCTGGTTATTCCCACCCCTGTTACATGAATGATGATAATGGATCTAAGGTAATTATTATGCACAAATGTAATATTGGGAGGCGATCTCTCGCTAACGTGGCTGCTGGCTACGTTAAAAAAAATAATTATGATTCAAAACCCAATGGCACACTTAAGGCTGCCAAATTTGAATTGAAAAAAAATCAATCAAACAAATAACTTCACGGGCCCGTAAATTATGTTCTATTAGTGGGAACTGTATCTAATATTTTTCGTTTTGGGGTTTATGCGCGACACCTGAACACGATTTGAACACGATTTAATACTGATAACATTTAAGTACATAGCACCTCCCCTCCCCTACCAATCTAAACCAATTCTTAAATCCCGGAATCCGTTCTAAACATTTCCTTAATTATCCCAAATTATACATCCCCTGAATGACTGGTAGTTGTGGGCCGAGTGCGGTTCACATGATATCCAACAGATGGCGTCAGTGACAAGGCAGCAAGTGGCGACACCTAGGTTTGTCAGGCTGAGGTAATTTGGTTCAGGACCTGGTCCTCCTTATGAACAGATGATCAATATATATCTCGATGTTTTTTAATTGCTAAACAGGGGACACCTGAAGCATTGGTAGAATGGAGAATCAACCTGAATTTGATATTTAACACAAGGTCCCGTTTCCATTATCTAATTCAGGAGTAACATCTGAGATACAATGCACTGGACTAAGAGGGATTAAGGTTTCCTAAATGGCTGCCCCCAGGAAAAATGAAATAGTATTTGATCGTCCAAAATATTTAATGGCTTCGAGTGTCGCTCAAGAAGCATTACTTTACCTATTTAATATTGAAGCTAACATCACTAATAATTTGCGGAAAATGCTTATAGTTGTCCCTGACTTTGTATGATGAAGGATTCTTAGTACAAGTTTCTGGATCTAAATTTGGTGTCAATAGTGAAAATCACCTTTAAAGAAGTTAGATATAAATGGTACTACTTACCGATGGCACCCATGTATCCAACGTCCAGGATGTCTACTTCATAGTAGTTATTTTCCGGCGTCAGGGGTTGTGCAGCTATATAGAGTCCTACTCTACCATCGTCCTCTGAGGCATAACTGTAGGGAATGAGACCAAACATCGCGGTTACAAGTCAGAAGCTCATACAATAATGCAACCAGATGTAGTTAGAATAGTTTCAGAGAGCTATAGACACCTGCTTTTCCACTACATGTACTACGGTAGATTATGGCGCACTTGATTGTCTATACTATTGATCAAATATAAATGGTTAATAATTTCATTGGAATAACTCTGTATTCGACTAGAGGCCATCTAATAGTACCCGTTAGTGATTCAGCTCAGGTACTGATGTACGTGCCCTATAATTCCGGCATTTAACATTTTTCGTATGCACTTGTTTTTAAGTTTTTTGGTATTTTCTTTGATCCTTCTCACTGTCTGATATATTTCGTATATGAAAGATGCCCATATAAAATCAAGGTGAGAAAACATTTCTCCACGATAATCACTACTAATCTGAAATATTTTCAAATTGCTATAAAAAATAAATGTCTCAATTTACACACACGAAAACACTAACATCAAAAGTAATAAACCGATCGTTCTTGTACCAGAGATGCCACTCCCGATTACACTTTTCCTAAAAAAAAATTTAATCTAAAAGCAACTAGGAGAGAAATAACCCTTGGAAATAGAGACCTGACATTGCATTTATATTTGAATAGTTCGAAACTAACACAATAATACTCTAAAAGAGATATTAAAATAATGTAGGAAAATTCAGTTGTGCATAAAAAATTGCCAAAAAGTAGGAAAGAAGGAAAAATGGCATCTCTGTTCTACCCCAATCCCCCAAGTCACCCACCTGAGTGTGTCCCCGTCGATGAGGATCCGCTCACACCGCACCTCGCGGCGCCCCACCTCGCCCACGTGCCCCACCTCCTGCAGGTCGTGGATGTGGCGCCCTTGGTGGCGGCGGCGCTGACGGACGGCGATTCGCTGGTGCTGCTGCAACAGGTCCTCCATTTTGTCCTGAACAGAGGGAAACAGATGAGGCAATTTCGTAACAACTGTACCAAATAAGAGGAAAACTCCTTATGTGTTGTCCGTACAATATCCAGGGCCTAGTTTTTTGACAATTATTTTGCAAGTGCACGGGTGTTATTTTAAACGCTATTTAAGTGTACAAACATACATGTATGCTTTCTCATGAAGAAGCATGCATGTGTTCTCATAATTAATTACCATTACAGTTCTGTGTAGTGAGTTTTCCGGTTTCAATTTTTCATTTTAATAGGTCCTAACTTAGCAAAAAAAAGGCTATTTTCCGTCATGGTTGCTGTCAGAAACTGTTCTTTGATTAACTATGATATTTCGCTTTTTATAAATATTTCATTTTTATTATCTAACACATTATTAATAAAACGGGTTTTTAAAAGCACAAGGAGAGCTAATAAAGCCACCTTTTATAAGCCAACCTATAGTCTTGTTGGTCATTAGTTTAACTGTAATATTATAATACGGCAATAAAAACAAAGTCATGTCCACTATGTTTGTGAACGTAAAATGTGTGCACAACCTTGCTAGCCGTCCGTACTAGTGAAATATCCGACTTCCTGATCTAAAGGATACGCACGTTTCTTTATCGAAATGGCTAATTGCCAAGCTGTGTACATCTACCGTGCGTCACTATCCGTATCACTGAACATTTTGTACAGCTGGCATCAAACTCAGACGAAAAGCTTAATTATATTTGAATGACAAGGCGAAACGAACGTCAACCGAAATACATGTAGTTATACCCGCCAGGTTGGGAAATCAAACTCCGAAATCAAGACATGAAAAGAAAATTCAAGGACCAGAGCTAAACCTTATATGAAGGGCAATCTAACTATGAGGCACAAAGTGGTAAAGTGGAAGATCTTAGAATCAGGTCAAATGTACGATATTTTCTCCCAGGGTTGGAACTCAGGGATGGCGAAACAAAAATCGGAAATGGCCTAAAGAATACCTTAATCTATATTATTATACTGAACATCATGTTTTAAACATCAAATTTTGAATCGGTTTTTGAGGGCGTTGGAAAGAAAATTCCAAATTCGGAGAATAATCCGAAAACCTAAATCTATGTTCTCTTCTATGTTATCTAGGTTCACATATCAGAACATTCAACCAATCTTACTATCATGCCGTCAAACCATAGCAGACTTTAAGGATCAATACTGAATAGTGGGAGTTATCATAACTATTGATACACCTCACTATCAAGATAATCAGGCATTTGTCGATCATAACTATCTGTATCTAGGCATGGAATAATATCAACTTGATCTGTGTATACATCTGATTGAGTACGACTAATTGAGTACACCATATATAAACGGATAATTAACTCTCTATAGTTCACTATAATTTGATATCAGTGTATCCAAAAAACTTTCTAAAACTGCTGACAAATTGTCCGACTGTAAAAGGGGGTACATCGGACATTTCCATGTCATAGCGGACATGTAGTAAATAAATATATAGAAGAATTAAGCAAAGTCATCGCGAGAGAAAGACTCATTTCATAGGGGCAAAACATGAGATGTTCGTCAGACATGATGTCCGACATTTAAGGGTAAAACATTGGACATTATTCGAAAATTGTTGGACATGTCCGGATGCCCGATGGTTTTGGGATATAATGATACTATAATTATTCATCAGTAAGGCAGTATGATAAAGTAGACCTAGACTTAAGTGTAAATAGTAATAACAGAGGCAAGGGGCCCCTCGAAGCCCCCAGACACCTCTGCCTCCTTTACAAATTATTGAAACATTATCCTAAAGTGTTTATGCACACAACAAAGCGTGTACCTATTGTAAATGATATAAAAATCCTGGACAAAATGTACAGGAGTATAAGACTGGCTGTATTGATAATTCAATTCACCAATGACGTTAAACTAAGTATGCGCATGGCACACAAGAGTCTCTACAAGTATATTTATTGGAAATGGCAACGGCGAATGGTATTAGATTTCATTCCTCAATTAGTGGCCTACTGCTAGGGAACACTGACTTCATACATTATGATATCCATTATCAATATGAGTATTATTTTTGTTATCAACCTCTGATACTGAATCCTCATTGAGACGTTCTTGTCACTAAAATCCTTTTAAACTGAATCTATCACTCTATAAAAAAGTCTCAACTGTAAAATTTTGTACTGATGTGGCGTCAGTCCTAGCTTAAAAGATCATACATATAAAAACTAGTGCTAGGGCGTAGGTAGTGAATCTAGATGAGTGCAGAGACGGGGGAGCTGAGTCTATAGCTAGGCAGTGAGTGATTAGGTGAGACGGGAATGCAGCAGATTCAGAGATGTTCAAACCACCAGCCAGTAAAAACCTTGTTCTTGTAGGCTGGAAGGCTGGGTATTAGAGGGAGCTTTACAGATAGGCGTGACTTTGTCTAGGAGAGTTTTGGTGAAGGAGCTGAGTGGACTTGCCTAAGGACTGGTGAGTGCTAACAGATTAGTGATGTATATCATCTACTTGTCTTGCACAAACAATAGATAACATCCTTTCACGTGAGTGTTCTTGTCAACTCTTGATGATCGAGCTAATTCGTAGTTTAGGGACAGGAGACTGCAACTTGAACTAGCAAAGATAACGGAATAATGTAAACGATTTTAAGGAAAAGACTTAAGTCTTAACTATTCCCTCTGAATAACATTAATGTTAAACCTCATAGATCTAGTTCAATTTGCCAATATTAACAATTAAACCGACTGGAGTTATTTACCTAAATTCATTTGAAAGAACATCTTTATATTGCTTGTCTTGATGTGGTCTGTGCTAGTGCCAGGGCCAGTGGCACTGTATCAGTGAATATCACTATCACTCAGTGCATAGCCATAGTCATAGTCTTAGATGTGAAAACCTGTCTTGCAGTTGCAAGTCTCACTCAGTTGCAATGTCAACCCATCTCGAAAGGTATGTCTAACCCAAAACAACATAGTTATAGAATACCTGCCCCTGACCTTCCCCTGCCTTTATGTGTGCAGAGGCGGTATGATGCTGGGTCAGATCATCTGATGGAAATCGGCTGTGTCGTTTGAGCCTCTGTGACAGCAAAGCACCAAGTGGGAGTGAGAGGAAACCAGTGAGAGGCTGAGCCAAGTTTGTCAGTTGGAACCCCGGGATGACACTGGCTAAAATGCAATGGTGCCGCGATCTATGCGTTAGGAAAACCCATTTCCTGGACAACTAAAGTATCAATATCATATTCAAAGTCAGAATTTGTTGAATCAAATTATGTATTTACCTCAATTTGCCGAAAAAACGCCATATTCAGCACTCGCTGTCAGCATGTTCTGTTTACTTCATTGGCGCATGCGCACATCGACCGCGCACCTGCTCGCCGCCGCTGATATTCGGTGTGTGCGCGCGATGAGACTGTTAAACATAGGAGAGTGTATTCAAATTCTCTGAAACCAGCGAAAAATCTTGGGTCTCGCTTGTTTCCGGACTAAGCATATGATTTAACCCATACTTCATGAAATGTGAAACTTATAAGGCTGGTGACCAGCGATCCAATTTACAACAATCTTCAAGCAGTTTATCATTAACTGTAAATATCCAAAAATCATCCTAGAGACAAAGAAATGTTTAGTTTCAATTCATTTTATTTCTTGAAAACACACTGCTGCAATAGTTTAAATTATGGACTTTTCAAAATATCACAAAACGTCATTTTTCTTGAAGAAATAATACCGCACTAAAGGGGTCACGTGGGAGTCTCTCTGCCAATTAGCATCTCGTTTACAAAGCTGGAGACGGCTGTCGACCCAAAATTACAAAGGCGGGGTCATTTTGAACTGCATCCAAACCAAGCTTTGCCCCCTGATTTTTCCACTCCTCGCGTTTGATGTTACCTTAGACAGGATGGGTTGTTTATTCTCCAGATCGAGCAATCCGCCTACGGAACTGAAGGAAGAATCGGAGGCTCCGAAGCAATATTCCTGGTAAGTTTACACCCCCACTGCATTCCCAACATTGTTTAAATCCCCGGCCCTACTGTACACACTCCTGTGCACTTGGCTTCTCAGACAACGCTATCAAACCTCGCCGAAAATCCCACAAAAACAAGAATAAGCCTGCATCCATGGGCACAATGACGTGCAGACTAGCTTCCTTTTTCTAAAAATAAAGACTGAGCAGACTAAAATAACGTCTGTGCAGAGAGAACACCAAAGAATGAATTTGACAGCTCTGAGTCTTGACTAACAGTTAGATCAGAAGTGTAAAGTGTAGTGGGTTCAGACAGATGTAACGATGGTAACTGTATAAACAGAAATGCATCAAGATGTAGTTGGCTATGTGGACAACGATATTTATACCATGTTGGTATTTCGAGTGTATACAATTATATTAGGCTTATTTGGGAACTAATATATATGTCTTGATTATGGCGTCCAGACCTAAAACTATACGTCTGACTTTCTTATTCGGCTCGAGTTGCCCCTCCCACTTTTCCCATTTTCTTGAGACTTCAATCAAGACTAAACACCACGTGAATACAACTTTTGGATCAAGTTTATCTAAGACTAAGTCCAACAATATGGGATTCAAGAACCATCGATACCAAGGATCATTAGGATGTGTGCATGTGTGTACCCAGAGTTGACTCATGCCGGACCATGCTTTGGACAGGTCCCTACAAGCCCAGCCTACACCTGACGCCGTCCCCCGGTCTGTGACAGCGGCTTCCCACACACACTGGGACCAGCTGAGCGCTTTACATACTTACACCGCTAACTATGTCAGTATGTGTACCATACTTGGCCAACCTATCATTTACTGTTTTGCCGCACACGAGAGAATAACCAGTTGAAGTAGTATACATTTTAAATGGAAAGATATGCAGTGGAATTAAGTATTATAGCATGGAATCACAAGTTGTCACTGGGAAATTTAAACGTGATATAATTTCGTCATGTTTTGTGTATTGTATCAGGATATTTTGATTACCATCTTAGTCACAGAGGGATTTCTTTAGGTTTATCCCTGTTCACATAGCAGGGTGTCCACACAGATCCTAAAAGATAATAGGTCTACTTTTGACTTTGTCAGTCAGGTAATTAAGAAAGTCTTAAATTTGGCCATTTTTAGCAAGGGGTGTTATAAAGTTGGTAAATGAATCTGAATTGAAAACAATAATCAGGGCTCGACATTAAGCATTGCCTGCCTACCCGGGGCAGGTAAAACTTTTGGAATATTGTAATAATCAACTAAAGAGGGGCAGGTGAATTATTGGATCGGGAAGGTAAAAACTTGACGTAGACCTTCCCGATGGGCAGGTAAATTTAAAAACCTTAATGTTGAGCCCTGGATAATGCCAATAAATAACCAAGTCCATGTACTGCATCCGTAAATCAATCTATCTGTCTAACAATGTTTCTCCGAAAGTGACAGCAGTCTTGAATTTTCCTAACCTTGGCCTTAATTAGGTATTTAAAATGTCTTGAATGTACTGAGTAATTACCTTAGTATCTAGGTAATTAGGTATACATTACCAACGGATGTACTTCTAGATTAATGGAACAGCCAGCCATTTTTAGCCCAATGCGCCCAGATGACAAATAAGTTGGCAGTCCATTATCAGTAGCCGGCGACAGTCCCTGGCTACATTATTAACATAGTCATTTTTACATTGACTGGTTGCTAGTGCTTTTCTGTACATTTTTTTTTTACCAGCATAATTGGAACCACTGAAGGGTTTTAGAAATTAATTTTCTAAGACAGGCTAGTTTTTCCCAGTGATCATTGATATCTTATTTAAAAATATAGTTTTATGTTAACATGAGAGTCGGCGTATTACATTAAAAACAGATCTTTGGTCAGCAAGGTTACGTTGGGCCATGAATACCCAATTTGAGTTGCAGTATCTTAATATCGGCATATTATAATTAGATGCATTGACCAGTAAGTGCAGGAACTAGAATATTGATTTTAAAAAAGAGTGTCTTCACTGGGCAATTAGGCTGTACGGATAAGGCCCCCAAGTTGAGATTTGCCTTGCACGGGACCTAAGCATGAGTTCGAATTAGATTACCAAACTGTTCAGTTCAAGACAGGATCGTCAAATTGTAGCATGAGCTTCCAGAGGCGCATTACAATTTTGAAAATTTACAAATTTACCAAAAATAAAAGGGGGTATTTCCTTTAGAGTGAATCTAGTAAGTAGTAAAGTTTTTCTTTTCAATTGAAAAATGACAGTTTTAAACGGTTGAAAGTTAGGTAAGAAGGATACGTTACTAAAATTTTATTTTTTGGAAAAGTTGATTGACTCAGGCTGCCTCAATGCAGGAGGTAACTCTTAACACTGCATATATACCTTCAAAATGTATAAGATTTATCAGATTCAGGACTGGCGTATAAAGTGCATATGCACCTTAAAACCCTAGTTAGCCTATTACCGTGTTATTACCATGTCTGGTTTGTTAATCGGCTTTAGGTGCACCGCAGAGGTTGTCAATACAAAACTAGATTTACTATGACTCCAAGTTAAAAGCTGAACCCGTCAACAATTGTAGGATTATTTTTTCCTAGCATTTAATAAAAAGAAGCCGATTATTTTGGGGGGATGCATCTTTGCTTTGATTGACCAAACTGCTGGCCCCTTCAGTACACGTCCTTGTTGTCACCCTCCCCATATCGTTGGCACAGAGTGATGTCAGTTGACCCAGAACAAATGTGTGCCCAAGCAAGGTCCACTGAATTATAAATCACCGGCCTGCCCTTTTACAGGCTGAGTGTTTTATACAGATGTGACACTATGACTGAAGACTTGACATTTTTAGCGCTTGTTAGCATTTTCACGTCTATTGCTTTGTATTTTTCTATTTTTACGAAATTGAGTTTAGTGTGTTTGAATATAATTCTTTTACAAATCTGTACTTCCTAAAACCGCATTTTGAGCACCCGCACATGAGGAAAAGTTTGAATGTTGGTGACCCTCAATTAAAGTTGAGATATTTAATACATTTCAATGTATTCAATATCAAACTTCTTTTTGGATCAAATGTGCGATAGTTTAATAGTATGTTTATTTTTTACATTTATTTGAAGACGGTAAATTTCTCACAAGAAGCCAATTGCATTAAATTCGACTTAGTAGGACTCCTTTTGGTAGCACTTTACCTTACCCGAAAATATCGTTAAGTCTTGTATTAGTGCAGCTCGTGCCTGGATAATGCGATTCAGTTTGGGCTCGTGCGCATTTCATCCAAGCTAACACAGACAGATTACTTCCAACGCGGGAGAAAATATTTGAAAAAAAATACCACTGTTAGATTGTTTATGCCCTAGAGCTAAGACACTGTCGACAGTGAGAACCCAAAGTCAAGGTTCTGAGAATGCTGCGTCGAATCTCTTGCAACATTATTTCGATGAAAAACACCTAAACAATCAAATACTGCCACTCGTCCTGTATCAGGTCCCATTGATTCGGGTAGCATTATGACTAATTCACGTCATAATTCAATGTCAGACAGGATACCTCCCTCCCCCTCCTGTCTCCATCTGTGAAGGGGACCCTGAGGGGCCGAGGAGGGGGGCGGGGTCGGGGCCTGAGATGGGGTTAACGAGCTTCATTTGGGCCCCGGGTTCGGCGGGGTAGGGCCTCGCACACGCACGTGCGGTGAGCGCCAGGGTTCGGCCTCCGATTTCATCTGTTGATCATTTTGACCAAGACTTGAAAACGTCTGTAGACACATTTTTGGCAACGGTGCTTTTCATTTTATACCCGACAGCGCACATGGGTATTCCGAGAAGAAATTATTACCAGGCCCCTTTTCATAGATAATTAAGTTTGTTCCTCATATTTGGTAATAAGGGAGATGGTCCGCTGTCGTATATATTTTTCCTGTTTGTTTTTTGTTTGTTTTGTTTTGTTGTTCTTGTCTCTTTTTTTGAACTAAAACGTCTATGGGTAATTCTGTCCTTTTTTGTCGCAAAAATGAAAAAGTATTTATGGCTGAGTGAGGGGAAAAAAGCAGCCGGCAGTTGAACAGGAAATAGAATTGTCCTTTTATACATCTCATTGTTTTTCTTCGTAATCTTTTTTTTCAAATTAATGGTACTTGGAAGTGAAATGTGACAATTGAAATGCCCCTCCTATGGCAGTCTCGATGTCAAACCATGATATTTATACATTCTGGATTTATCTTACTTGCCTAGCTGATACTGAAGGGTCTTTTTTCTAGATATCAAATTTAGATAGGACTCAACATGGTTTTAACCTATTTTTAGCATGGGCATCCTGAGACTGTGTTGAACACCTGAAGCCACCGACCCCTTTCTCCTTTTTTTCAGTATCACGACTGTACTTGTTTCAATCAAATTTGGCAAAAGTTACACAGTATTTTCCCTCGTCATGTGCTAACTGTAGCATTGCAAAACAAGTACTTTCGGATTAAATTTAGTCATAGATTTCCATGAAATAAAGAAAAGGGGAAAAGTTCATTTGATCAAATAAATGCTTTCATGAAGTTCTTTCTCTACTCTCAACACAAGAGCGTTGACCGCAAAGATCGAGGATCGCCCCCCTGCCCTAACCTCCTCCCCCCTTCACCCCACACCTCCTCCCCAATACACACAAACCGCCATTGCCTCCTCCTCTCCTCCTTGACAAGCTCCGCAAGAGCAACTCTTAAAAGCGCTGACTCGGCACCTGCTCGCCAACTGCTCGTTTGCTGCCCGCGCGTCAGTGTTGCCATGGCAACGTCTAAGGTCTAATCGGGGGGTGACGCGTCGCAACACGCCGTCAACGGGCAAGGACGCCCCATAACTCTAACCACTGATTGATTTAGTTCTTAGGTAGAATCTACATGTCAAGGTTTGTTTCCATCTCCCGAGGGGTGATTTTAGGAAAGAACCGAGTCTAACGGTTTTATCTCTCCATTGGCTTAAGAGTTCTGAAGTCATTTTTGGATTTCCAGGGGTTTTCCTTAACTTTTTTTTCTACTAGCCCACCGGGCTAGTGCATAGGATTTTACACTAGCCCGTGATAGATTTCACTAGCCCAACCCAAAGATCTTTCAAATGATGTATTACATGTTTGGATCCTGTCTAGTTTGGGAGATATTGTAATTTGACTAAACAGGTCATGCATAACTTTATTGTGTAGGAGGTGATATGTTTTCCACTGGCCCATGGGGCTAGTTGCTCAAAATTTGCACTAGCCCGACCAGGTTTTTACTAGTACCCGGTACTAGTAACTCTATGTTAAGGTCAAACCCTGATTTCAATATGCGAAGTCTGACTATTCTCGAGCATTATTTTATAAACGGGGTACCAACTCAAGTTTCAAAAAGGTGCACTGTTTATTTTATCGAATATGAAGCATAATGAAGGTCTTAGAAGTGTTTGCCATTCAAAAACACTGGCCCGTCAGCCAATGGCCAATAATTTGAAAGCAGGGCTGACAATTTGCACCAAAAATAGTGTCAAATAGACCTGTCCACTTTGCTAGTTTGCCCACCCCTTACTTCTGTGATATCAACAATTTTAGAAAAATGTTTGTATACTTGATTCACAGTAATTTTCCTAGTACTATTACCAACTTTTACTTTCAATAATTATGATGTTAAAAATGTAGCTGTAAGACTGGAAAGGAAAAATGGCATTTTCCCATAGGGAACAGTGTTAAGCCCTTCAGCTTTGCTCACAATGTCCTACCCTAAAATCACAGAAACATACTTTATTTTGGTTCACCTGAAATGGAGGTAATTATCTAATTGAGAGAAAATAATAATTCATCCCATTTATCAACACCTTATTGACTTAGAATACACAAGTACTAACTCATTCACTCAGATTTGTGTCATTGCCTGACTTTGCAAAAACTGCAATTATGTCTGACCTCTGTTTCATGCCAGAAATACATCCCAAAGTGGACAGGCAGTTTTTTACTATGAAAATCTTATAAAAAAAAATTCTGATCATATTTTTACATGTTTTCTCCTTAACATTTTTGAGAGCAGTTACCAAAAAGAGTTAGGGCCAACCGAAAGCTTTCATGGCCAACTGTATTTTGGAAAAATTGGCCCTGTAGGCTGATAGCTTAAAAAGTTTAGTTTCTCACACTGCTTAGATTTTAGCTCTTTCTAGCAAGGGTCTTTAAATGGTCTTTCGTAAAATCTGATCCGAGAAAGAAAATCAGAGTTTATCATCCAATACGATGGGTGTAGACCCCTAAAATCGACAGGGCAACTTAGCCATTCCTTACATTCGACTTGCGACATTGAGGTTTCTTAAAATCAACATTAGGACCCCCCTCTACACTCCCAATACGAAATGTCACAATATTCAACTGACCTTATGTCTGAATTGTTTCTTAAGACATTGCCGAGACGTCTTCAATTTTTCATATCTTGGTCTTAAAGATCTTTCAAATAGTTTTCGTAAGAGGGCGTGGGCGCTTTCCAATTCTATATAGAATTAGGAAGAGTTAAGAAAGATGATGAGGAACGACTGTGTCCGCATGTTTTAGTATTGACCTTTATATCTATAGAGGAGTATTTCGACAAAGTGCATTGTTGAGCAACTACAGAAAGTTTCTCAACTCTAAAAGCTAATACGCTATAATTAGTATGGACTGTCAAACACATTTCCAAGTCAATGAGTTTTATGATGCATCAGCACCGAATCTCTCTGTCCGTACAGAATTATGACACGATTAGTTGTTTTTAAATAATGTATTCATTTTTCCATGCTTTAAATATCCCCATCCTTCTTGTCAGATGTTATATTTCATTGCACCTGTATATTTGAGCCGACAGATTTGGCTCGTCCCTATCTTAAACACGATTTTCTAATTCGTCAGACATAATTTTTTTAATTACGCGCACAACAGATCGGTTGTGCGTGTAATTAAAAATTATTATCTATAGAAAGTGCCCTTCCCACTTCTCAGAAAATTTGACCAGTAAACTAGAAAGTATAATGCACACACATAGATGGATTAGCACACTCGGCGTAAAACACAGTCAACCCCCCCATCCCCAACCAGTTAAAGAGGGAGCAATGAAACATGAGCCTTGACGAGTGACTGCCTCAGCAGCACGCTCTGCCGCCATCAGGAGGGGGGTCGGCTCCTAAAACACCAAGTCCTGCTTATATACTATGACTGAGGACATAATCAGGAGACGGCCCCAGTCAGGTAAAGCAGGCCTGGAGGCTCCTGCTGCATGTCGTCCTCTGATGACGTCACAACCGGCCTCCAGGCTCACACATCAAACCGCCCAGACTGTAAAAATAGGGTTCTCTTTTTGTTTCATGGTAGAGGGGGAATGATCACGAGTTTTGCTAAAAGGAAAGTGAGTGGAGTGTTTCGGAGTGGGTCTTTGAGAGTAATTTGTCTAATATCGTTTACGGATAAGGAACGTGCATGTTTTTAAAGGAGAACCGCAAAGGCAATTTTATTTTTAATATCACATTGAAAATGTATTTCTTTAGATATATCTGAAAAAAACACTGCTAATATAGCATTAATGCTGAAGAAATGTATGTTTGAAAATAAAATTGTGTAGTGGCTTCTACTGAGTGCATGTGACGTCATCTAAGCTCTTATAGATAAGCAGGGCAAGGTGTTAAGGCTCCTGCTATGGTTGACTGCACACACTTTCACCTGTGACTGGTAGCTTAGATGACATCACAGCCCTGTGAGATAAGCTGTGAGAGTGTCTTCACACACCTAATAAAAGCTTGATTAGCTCATTGTTTTATTCATTTATGATAATATTAGTCTAACGCAGCTTAAGATACACACCAATTAAGAAGTTTGTACAATATTTAGGATTTTCATTTTCTCCTTTGCGGTTCACCTTTAAGGTATAATACGAGGTTGGGTTGTGAAGGTAAGGGTACTAGAGTCTTTTAGATACGCATTATCTAGCTATCCTTTAAGCAAATTAACCTATTATACATAGAGTCGCCTGTCAGGAAGGCCTCTATGGGGGAAAGGCAATCGGTTATATATCTAATGTTCTTAGTCTCTGTATGTATATAATTTTACAGTTTGAAAAAAGGCGTAATGTGTATTCTGAGGTTGGTTTGTAAAGGTTATATCACTCCTAAGAGTCCTATACACATTATCCATCTGTCCTATTTCAGCAACAGAATTTCCCGTCAGTGAAGTCCTTTGTCCGCGTCTAGAGAATTGGTCATTATTTATGTACGCCAAATCTTCTGATACTGCAATTAGATTATTTTTGGGCGTTGCAGGAAACCTTATCTGAAATCCTTCCAGTGAAAAATAGAGAAGATTTAGAGTGACCGTATTGTAATCGTACATCGCATATATATTACAAACATTATATCGACCAAAAGATCTCTTGTATGATATCAAAGATATTGCGAATTAGAAAATAATCGAATTAGACATCAAACTCGGGAATTATGGTGAAATATATTTCTTTGATTTCCTGACACGCATGTTATATAATCATCAATTTCCTTGTTTACCTGTAATTCAAAGACAGATATATTTTCTTGAAGCAAAGACTCTTTTAACTTATGTCACATCTGAGAGACACAAATACCTATAACAGAAACTTTCAATCTGATGGTTGTGTTAGGAAATAGGAAATTCACATTCCCTTGCATTTTATCTTTAAGTACCTTTCAAATAAGTATGACAGTAAGGATATCATTTCTAGAAGAAGTCATAAATGAAAAAGAAGTAAATCACATAATGTGCACGCTGAATAAAGAAGGGGATGGGTAACTATACTATACCACTATATCACCAAGTGATTGCCTATGAACGAGCCATCACAGAACATGGTAGCGTTATGAAGATAAATGTATTGTAACAAATAAAATTAATGAGAAAGTACCATCTAGAAGGAGAATATCAACAATCCTATAGATGGCGGTGTAAATGGGAATTTTCTGACCTAGTTAGTGGATCTCTCACCAGGCGGCTCTCTATGCTCACAGACCTCCCTGTTTGATGGAAAGCAGACTCGGTTGGTGAAGTACTCTTTGAGAAGGTACCATCAGTGTGCTCTTCCCATAACTCTTAAGCAATATAACATTAACTACATTTTTTCCTGTTTGAAGAAATCTAAAATGGAGTGCTTTCTATAAATCAGCATCTTTACCGCAATACGTCCTGTAATTCTAGAAGTAGAATTCTTTTAATTAACTTCCCTGATCCGTTAGCACAACAGTTTCTTGAATTAGATACGAGCTGTGCATTTTGTTATTTATGAGCAAAGCTTATCACAGAATGTTTAATGCCAGACATGAGTAAGACACGCATATTCATGTAGGACTCTAAAGTACCGACAAATAAACAGTTGAGTTCCCTAGCGCCATATTATAGAAAGCTTCATTAGTCTAGTAATCGAAAAGGACGTTTCTGTTGAGCCTCGAATTTCCAAGCAAACTTAAAGTATACGACGAAGAAGCAAGGTAACTTATTAGAAATAGTTTAATTTTACGTTGAGAGCATACATTTCTTTTCCTTCTTTCTTTAAATGCTATTTAAGAACAGTAAATCAATTTTGATAATGATTCAATTATCGTTTTCGTAACTTTTGTATTTTGATTGATGCCTAAGCGTTACAATTGGGTAAATGTTTTTAAGATCCTGTTACTTACTTTAAACCAATACAACTGTCTGTGGGGGCTACCTTACTGGTGCCCCCTAGGAGCAGAGCCTGTAACCAAGATCGCCACAACCGGGGAGGTGGTAGTACTATAGTCTACAGGTGGGCGCTGACACCTGAGAGAGGCAGGTAGGGTGGCACCTGGAGACTCCTCCAGTACCCAACCAGTACACCTGTACACGCCTCCAGTGAGTGAGCCACTAGGGTTGATACAGGGAAACCGCAGCAGGAGGAACAGAACAAAAATCACCAATGTGTCTTTTTTTAAATACCCTCCTAATTAGAATACGCGGAGTTATTTATTAAAATGGATCCTATATAAAAAGGTATTAGGCTGAAACTTTGTTACCTGCTGACTCACTCAGTGAGCAGGAGCTGGAGTAGTAAACATAGAAACGCCACCTGAGGCGCGCGGCCTTTGTTGGTGTTGGGTAAGGCCGGGAAGGATCAATACTACCATTCTGCGGCCTGCAGGCTGGCCGGTCACTAATATAGGGAGTCGGCTAACCTTATTAGCTCCAGTTACCGGAGGCCAGTCCCTGTGGTCAGTTCTCATTGTCAGTTTACCCGGATATATATATACCCGTGCTGGTCAGTGCCTGCCTGGGTTCGGGAAGAGGGACGGTGAGGTGGTTGTGTATAATCGTATTATGGATATATCCCCTGTGGTTGTAAACTACATCAACAAAAGTCTGGATTTACGGCTCAAACATTACTGGATTTAATACATTGTGGAAACCTTGTGCGTGTGTTTCGTGGTATTGGTATTTCGGATTTTACTTGCACAGGACACAGAGCTTTCTGAGTTTTAAGGCTGCCAATCTCAGTCATCTATGTTTATGTGTGTGCATGAACATGGAATAGTGCCAATACATGTATATAGGTAGTCAGAAGTCTGGAGTCGTTGAGGTATAGAATCCCACTTAATGTGTTGGCATATCGCCCTCCAGGAAGTTCTCGTGTCATAATTCCACTCCCGTCAAAGTTTTATTACGGAAGCAGTAAGTTGGAAACAGTGTATAAACCGGTACAACAGTATTATATTTTTAAGGTATATCCAAACCAGGTGTTTTTATCTGGTAAAAAAAAAGTCAATCAAAAGGCATCCATTTCTAGTAGGTCTGTGAAAGATAAATTCTTCTACAAGGCCATATTTTGGTCTCCACCTTGCTGAACTATTTTTCGTGTCGGGTAAACTAGAGGTATTCATACTGATAAAGTAGCAGATACACGTACAATACAGTATCAAGCTGTCACTTCCTCGTAATTACAAGTCGCTGATCAAAGAAATAAATCCATTTCAAGCTAGAGATATCAGGTATTTGACTGAGTGGGAACCTTTAGGCGCAGTGAGGTTGTGCACAAATAACTAAAAGGGGGAAGAGTTTGTATAAAAACTTTTCTGTGCTTCTTTTTTTTTTTCTTTGAGAATATCACAGATTTTAACATGTAGGTACCTTCCTCGGTCTCATTTATGGAAATAGAATGAGCCGACCACTTGTGGTACTTTGTATTTCTTTTGTAAACGTTTTCAAAGTTTAGGGAAGGTCAAGTGTGTAGAATTGTAAGCCGTCTTCTTAATAGAAACTTAACACCTCTTTTCACTCGCTATAAGTAGTTAGGTTCCAAAGCCGATTAGATGTGTGCTCTGTTTCTGACTGTTAACGTAAAGTATATTGAGTCTTAAACACTAAGTTGTCAATCCTGGTGAGTAAATCCACGTAGAAGCCATTCTTAACCTATTGCCCCACAAAAGCTTTCCGGAAGCGGTACTAATGAACTGAGTGACCACGTCCACTCCATGGCCGTTTACAGCTTAATATTCTAGTTCGATAACAGTTTAGACAAATATGGGACGTGTTCCTGACTGACCTTCTGTTTAAAAACGGACAAACTTTGCAATGATTAAAGACACATGTAAGCGTAAAATTATACAGTAATGAATTCTAAGGTGATTTTGTAGTCACAAAACTTAATTCATATCGGCGCCTTTACAATGAGGTTTTATGGAAATTCCCCTCCAGAATACGAAGGATATTATACCAGGGTACCAACCACACAGGGAAAACAGGGAAAACAGGGAAAATGGCAAAAAAAATTCCCTGACAGGGAAAACACAGGGAATTTGCAAATTTTGCCAAAACACAGGGAAAACACAGGGAATTTCATTTGGCCAGGTTCTGAAATTCCTGATTCTCAAGATGTTAGGGATCTGACATTTTGTTGTTGGGTTGTCAATTTTTTTCTGCATGCAGAGGTTTTTAAAATTGAACAACATTCTGGATATGACACAGGGAAAAATTGCCGCGGGACAGGGAAATCTCAGGGAAAACACAGGGAATTTGAAAATGGAACTTTGGTTGGTACCCTGTTATACTGTAGTAGGGACTTTCCCAGAACCATTGACTTAATACTTAAAACTATTGTCAAAAGGCCCCTAAACTCAAATTCTAATACTTAATATTATACTAAAGTAGGGACTTTCCTAGAACCATTGACTTAATACTTAAAACTATTATCAAAAGGCCCCTCAACTCTAATTTCAGGAGGCTCTTCCCTGAAGGCACGGGCCCTTTTCTATGAGAAAAATCGTAATATAGACAAACAGCGGTGCAGGGAATAGCCCCTTGTATGGCGTTATCAATCATATTTGGCTAATGCCCCAACCCGCAGGCATAGAACGAATCCATACATTCTGCCATACTCTTCACCCAATTCGCAAGCATTGGATCTAAAAGGAATTTACCCCATTTCAAAACGGGTTCTGACATAAGGCAGAGCTGTCTCTGAGATAGGGGCTGGGATGGGCCCGTTAAGCCTGCCTTAACCAGGTCAGGTGCTGCTCAGGTTGCTCTGGTTACGCTCACAGAGCTGCTCTGAGCTGCTCGCTAAGTGCTCCTGATTTCCTGCCGTGTTAGACACTGTCGATAGGTCCTGTCAAGGAGCCCATCTGGAATATCTAATTTTGGCTCAGCAAAGCAGTATGTACTTCTATTTTTAACATGATAAGCGAGCAAGTTATCTGAGCACTAAGCATTATAGGCTAGATAAATAAATGTTAGTTTATTCCCCTCTGAATTGTTTAGACTAGCTGCACCATTTGATGGGTTAAGGAAAGAGTGTAGGTTTGAATAGTTTGAATAGTTAGAATCGGGTATTCGATCTTAGATAGTAGCTACTGAAATTGACAAATGGATGAAAACTGGCGAAACTGTTGTCAAAAATGCCCTAAACAGTTGGTTAGACAGGTTTTCTTTTTTCCAGGTGTGTATTGTGTGAGTAACACTCTCCGCAAATCAATTTTCTTAATTATACTACCGTCGATTTAGATTGATTTAATGATGGTAAAGGGAATATGATTAACAACACCCATTATCATTGGACGAGTCTTAATACACTTTCAACATAGCGATTCCCTGTACTGGTTACTATTACTTTAATTGAAAAGTAAGCTAAAACGTGTCATTCTCTTAACAAGTTGATATATGATTAATATGAAATAGGGTTCCCACAGCGCAGGAAAACAAAACGGGAAAGAAAACCTTTTTAATGGAAAATATAGTGGATCATAAATTTTGCTTAGCCAGATTCTGGGATTCCTCTTTCTCAAAATGTAAGATATCTGACTTCTTTTTGACAGATTTTCCTGCAGTCCAACACCTTTAGATTTGAACAATTTCTAAAACTGAGACAGGGAAAAACTACCATAAGACAGTGAAAACAGGAATTTGAGAATAAAATTTGAGTCTGAGCCCTGATGTAACTCCTAACTTACGTCTGATTGCCTCTGCCCTCAGAAGGTGAGCGCTACCTGCCGACCTTAGGGTAGTTAGTGTGACGGCTACCTACCCCACCTGGCCCCCACGGTTGCTATATTACAATCATTAATGTATTGATAGGTGCCGAGGCCGGAGCCAAGGGTCGATGTATCTCAGAGATGTGTACTGATCGATGCTGGGGTGCGGCCCCAGTGGGAAGGGAGGGGTCAGCTAGTTTGACCAAGTTTCTTGGCATACTATATAGCAATCACAAGTTTCCCAGACGGTTTATTCCTAGATAACAATAATGAATTATAGAATTTGTAAGATAAAAATGTTGATCTATCCAAACAAACACGAAGAGTTGATCAGGGGATAGATGGTAGAATCTGCTATTGATTGACATGCTTCGTCATTAATACCTAGGCTTCCTCATGACTAGAGTTGAGACAATCTTAATTCTTATTCAGTTGATTCCGAGAAAGAAACAACCTATTTTGTTCGTGACTGAAATCAAGCAGGCAAAATGCATTGCATAGGGTGTTCTAACCTTAAAATCATGACAACAACATTGTCATTCATCCCTTTTTTCTTACAAAACACAAAAAGCAATAACCTATTCTAAACCCAGAATGTTTTATCTTAGTACAATGTACTCGAAGTACAAATACAGCACTCAATGTTTACTTTGCCACAACTCGTATTAATGAAAGAGTAAAATTGAGTCCCAAGGCGGGTCAAACCATTTAACCAATAAGACTATTTACGTCTGACGTGTTTTCTGAGAAAAAAGATTATCCCCTTGATACCTAATCTTGTTGTTACTTTGTATACAGTCTGTGATCAATAATGAATCTTCCTCCTGCACGGGCCCGGGGCAGAAGATAGGTGAATGCCTACAGTGTGGGCTGTAGGCTTGCTGGGGGCAACTATTTGTCCCTGCATTCTGCTAGTATAGCTGTGTTTCTATGCTCTTTGATTCGATCAAGAAAACCGTGGTACAAGTAACTCTAGTCTCTATAGATTAAGATAAGAAGTTAGAGAATGGATGTTAAACTTCAACGAACATAATCATCTCCCTGATGCAAAGATTGTGTTGGACCTTGCAGTGGTTCCGACAAGCTATGCAAATACTGAGACCGTCCTTTCAACAAAGTTTGTTTCCTGTCTCGTAGATAGACATAAGAAATCGCTAGTCGGGAGTTCAGACTTTGTCTTTTCACTTGTAATCTATTCATTTGAATTTTAGTGAGAGGTTACCAAATATTCATTTTGTTAGGGGAAAAAAGGAAAGATTAGATTGATAAGATTAGTGATAAAATATTTCGCCGGACGGCCCTCCTAAAACAAAATATTTTGTAAGGGCGGCCTAAGTCCGTTACAGGACTCCTTGGCACAGCTTCAGATGATATACAGGTAAGGCACTGACAGTGCCGGTTGGCAACCTCAGGCAGTCCCACAATCACCAGGTGATTAAAAAAATCAGGAATCTTCTCTACACAGTTGAGGCCATTGGATCTCATAATGTTTTTCAGTCAGTCTGGACATGTAACTGCTACTTCCTGACAAAGTTCTATAATACTGAAAGTTGCTCAGTTTTTTCTATATGCACATCAAATGTAATTAACTTATTTAATGATTTATAAAATCTGCAGGTGAAAAGGCTGTCATTTAAACTGAGCTATAGGGCACGGGTTTGAGGGCTAAAAGGGGTAAACAACACAACATATCCTTTTACTTTTCGATATTTTCTGTTTTGAGATATATTCTCCGGAGTACTACTTTATTTTGCTTACTTACTTCTATTTAGGGATTGTGATACTATATCTACACATTGACATGGCAAACCAATGTTTGTTATATGTCTTGATCTACTCCCAATGTGGCAACCAAATCATCTTGTCCAAAATACTCTCACAAAGACAGAAGGAAAGACTTGCTCTGCTTGACTTCAAGCCTTATTATCTGGTCCCCCAGTTTTCCTCGATCGTTTATTTTGTCCTAAAAACAAGTAATTAAAAGAATGTATTTTTTATATTTAGTGTGAAATAGACAATATTTTTAACATCGCAGTCTTAAATGATATTTCAGACCCAATATTAACAGGTAGTCGTATGTTGTGAAAGTTTGACACAGTATCGATTAAAAAAATAATCATCGAGCGGGATGTTAAATATTAACATCATCAGTTATGGCCAGTCTTCTCGTGATCAATGTCTATTCAGGCGTTTCACGGAAGTAATGCAAATATTTTAGTAAAGTCGTGGAGTTGCTATAGGATACAAAGGTGTCAATTGGCCATACGCTGACGTACGAATGACGTTCACATGAAAAATTAGTCCTATCAGAATAAAAGATGTATGAAATTGCGCCGATAAAGTCCGTGTAGTGATAATTTATACTTCCTACCTGAATTATCAAACCGTATTCAAATATCATTTCGGCCCCATCGAGCACAGTCAAATTATACCATTTTAGAAACAGGTAGCGTACAACTACAAGAGTCAGAACGTTCGTAAAGCAGAACTCCAGTCAGTTGATAACACGTCGCTGCTTTCACGCTGCCTTTAGCTTTAAATACTTTTACCTGTCAAATACTTCCCCTGTCAGCTGCCCAACGCGCCCACGGCGTATGGAGAGTCAATGACACCCACCCAACCGCCCGCCTACACAACCTAAGAGTGTCAGTGATAAAATGTCTTCGTAGGGTATAGGTTGGGAGCTATACTCAGTCTTTGATAATACACTTTCTCACAACGAAGGAGTCTTATCATTTGTCCTCCTTCCAACATACGGATACTTTTATTCAGGTTGCCGTTTTCCACGTCCATGAAATCCGAAGGAGAACCACTGTAATATGGGATACAAGAAACAGGAAAGATATTAGCACTGAGTGTGTACCAAAGTGTCGCTGACTGCATGCCAAGCAAATATGGCTATATAAGCCTATTGATGAACTGTAGGCACGTACATACAGGTGTTGACGGATATATAGCGGAGAATCAACCAAAGGACAAACCAGTTCAATAATGTTACCCTACGTTTATAGATTGTGGACTGGAATTAACCCAGAAATATGACAATTGCAAACTGAGGCCACCCGGAGATCCCTTGGAAACAAGTCATAACACCATACAAATATAAAAGCATGTGTGCTTCATTGAGGCTGTAATAATACTTTGAACTAAAAGAACAAACCTCACTCATGCGTATCGCCCGAAGGACATGTGGGTGACACCTCAGGTTCGTGCCGCCCCACAGGACGATCTGCTCATGTGGAGTGGTTCTGTGAGCTGCTCGGGCGGTGAGGGGCAGTAGGAGCAGCTCTCGGGCCCGGGGTCGGACGGCCTTGTATGGCGGTGTCGTCGTCGTCCACGTCGTTCTGCATCACACCATGCATGGGACACCTGTTCACCCGCAGAAAGAAAGCAGCCAGGTATTGCAGAGTGTTACGACTCATTACTGTCGGGGATGTGTATTAAAAATGTGTCTTGTTAATAATAGGATGATTTATTTCAGGTTCACAATTTTTAAATGATCATGGACTGCTTTACCCCAGGCTCCCAACATAGGGCCAGGAACCAAACATTCATTCTGTCATTTCTTTTTTAAATAGAAAGAGTAGCGGGCCTACGAAACTAATGATTGATATGTATACTTTGGATATTCAACTTTATTATAAGCCCTTAAAAATATGATTGAAAATGTATGGTATTATTATTGGTGATTTCAATGCAGCATTTGAATCAATCATTGTATGAAAAATGCAGCCCATAGATCATCATTTAAATGACATCATAATTATATGAATTAATTTATAACCACATTCAACTCTGTCTTATGACCCGTCCTCTGTGTGTATTTTCAGGGACAAACGGCCGAAGTTGGACCCTGCCATTTACACCATAGCCAATGTGAAGGGGGAGACAGTGGGGCGCCTGCCCGGCTCCCTCAATGGCACCATGTTCATCATCAAAGACTGCGAGGTAAGACAACACTTTATATCATTCAATTTAAACTTTAGGCCATCATATTTGACGAATCAGACATGCCAAAGTGTCACAGATCTCAGAATGTCCACGGTTTTTAAATAACATTGGGTCGTTTTGAAATTCGTCCCAATCCTAAGAGAAAATATTTTTGGGGAATAGGGGGACCTTTTCAAGTGAAAACAGTTATTCAATTGACTGTTTTGAGGAAATATTAGATCCATTTCTTCTTTAGAAATAAGGTCTGAATGTGTTTTAATGGATTTCCTGATTTTGCGAAGAAATGGCACGTTGAAAATTGCCAATTACTTTTTAATTTCAACAGACTAGAAGAAAAAAGGCTTGTTATCATAAAAGCTTTTGGTAAAATGGATGTATGTCAGATTTCTCAATATTCCTTTTCGTTCATTTAGTGACCATCCAAAACATCCCGGTCTCTGACTTCAATTGAAGGCCCTGACAAAGTACATCTTATGGTGTATTACGTCCAATGTGTTACTACCAGTGTACTGTGTTGGCACTCTACTCGTTAAAATATTCACTAGCAACTTGGCCAAGAGCCAGCGCGAAAGTGCAGAAGAGCTAATTATAACTTGTTTCCTTCTGATTACTGTACGAAACTTCTTGTATGTGAGAAACAGAAATACTTTTTTTACAAATCAACCGAAACATGGGTAGTGTTTCTAGATATGCCTAGAAGTCAACAGGAAATATAGAAGAGTTGTCTCTTGATTTCGCTAATAATCGCTTATTGAAACCACCTTCAGTGTCAAAGTATAGAGGTGTTAATCTCAATGGGCCGAGCAAGCCAAGTCAAGTCAATGAAGATTTTGAACGTTGGTGGTGCAAAATCTCCGTCTATGAAAATTACATCGGTCCATTACATATATGAACTAAAATTACAAATATTGCCCTGTTGGCATTGACTATAAACACTGCTCTAAGCATAATTATATAAATGTCGACTAGGAACGCACACTTGACTTGATCATAAATACAAATAATTATTTTCCCATAATGATAGATGGAAAACTAAAATGAGTAGGTTGAGTCGGCTATAACGTAGTACAAAAATGAAAAATGTGTTTGCTTGTTTCCAGGACTGCAACATCTACGTGTTCGACCACTCGGCGACAGTGACCATTGACGACTGCACCAACTGTAGGATCTTCCTTGGCCCGGTAAAGGGCAGGTGAGTAGGTGTACAGCCGTCAAAGATCAAATATTAAACTCGTAGCATATAGACTGTTTAGTTTTCTCGTTTATTTGCGTATACTAACCATCCAACCGACCAAGTAGATGTAAAGATATATTGCCGTAGATTACCTCAAGATGGTGCAAACGATTTTTTTTTTTCAGAAAACCAAGTTTGATGCATTCATATATTACAGGGATACAAGTTTTCAGATTTTAATCTGATTTCAGATTTTTTCACATTGTCACCTCAAATAATAATTTTCAAACTGAATTCCTTATATGACGTTTTATTTTTCGCCCACCGTAATCAAGTCGATCAAGGCTATCTAAGCGCATGGGCGAAATCTTCCTTAAGGATGTTGTTCGCTCACTAAGATTTATGGTTACCAGCACCTTAGAAAGCAATGCTTAATTCTGGGACACCGTGACCAGCAAAATGTTTCGCTGAATACATACCAGTAGTGCTCCTATCTAATTCTAATGCTTTTACAAAATACAGGGGAACAAGTTTCAGTCGGTGTTCCGGTGTTCCGTGAAACACGTGCCCCCCCCTCGGGTAGCCTTATTATTGCCCACGCCCTCAGGATTCTCCATGATTTAGAAAATGTCACTTGCAATATTCCAGTATGTGTATGCGTTTCTTCATGCGTTTTTTATGCGCTATGTCACTGTGCCAGGCCACTCCGGCTGTCCGTTACGCAACTCCCGCATTATCGCCCACGTCGGGAGTTTGATTCTGATTCCCGTGTAATCATTACACGGCTAGTCCGAGAGGCACAGACCCAACGTTCACACTAGATAGGGGGTTAGACTTAGCAAGCTTGGAGAGCTGGTATTGCATAGTTTTGGACAACCTCTAGCTCTACACGATCGACGGTTTGTGTCCGCTCCTCTCCCTCAACTCACGATTCGTACGGAATCTGAGCCGCGTTGCAATTTAAGTTTTGGAGAAAAGTCTACTCAACCTAGCCGAACTCTCGACGCCAATGGCAATGCTAATGCAATACAGGGAAGGCTAACAGAGCTAAACCTAGCCGAACTATCGACACCACTGCTAACGGTAACGCAGTAGTAGGAATGATAGAAGATCACCTTCTCTGTTCGTGTCACTCAGTAACCCGACAAAACGGCCCCGACCTGACGGCCCTTTAGGCTAGCCGAAGCTTTTGCTGTGTTTATCTAGCAACGTTTGCACAATAAAAGGACGGTAAATTGATTGTGAGATAGCATTGAATGAAAAATAAATCCAAATAATATTACTTTTAGAGGTTCTGTAGCCAGTTTTCGCACACTGTAGCCTATTTTCGTGCAGCCTGTAGCCATGCAGTTTTCACACACTAAGCAATATCTTAGGTGTAAAACAGGTAAAATATACAGTAAATAGAAAATATCAACACCAGAGTATTAGAAAATAATTATCGTTTGATATTCGTTCATTAAAATAACTTTGTCATGTTTCATAAAATGCGTAGTTAGAATGCTATGCTGAATGCCAAAGCCTGAAGTATAAAACAATATGGATATGCATTAGAATTCGGAAATTTCAGAAAAGTACGTCCAAAAATGCACCAAAACTGACAACTGCCTTATTTTTTGTCATTAGTTTTGACGCAGGGATCAATTTTCTATGGTAGGCATGAAATCCTAAATTTCTGATATTAGAAGGATCGTACATCATTTTAAACTAATGACTGATATTTCTGTAAATATTATTTTTTCATCTTATGCTCATTATTTCAGAAAATATTAATTTTATAAGGGTCCCACCATGTTCCCAAATAATATAAACACCAAAGCATATTTTTGTCTCTAGAATACATAAATATGCATGAAACATTATATAAATTTCAATCTTAAACCATCACAATGTCCTGTCGGGTCTGGGAGTACAAAAACATACTTGATCCCTATTGAAAAAATGTGTCCATAAAAATGCATAAAATGCGTGGAACCTGGCAACCTGTCTAATAGATCTTAGGTGTTTTAATGAAGTATTTGAAATTCGATCTTCTTCCTAGTTTCAGGCGTTTAGATTCAAAGAAAATAATATACCTTTGTAGATAAGAAAAATCCTGTTTTTAGCCTTTAATATTTGAAAACTCGCAATGCAACTGCTAGTTATGTACATTCCACCCTGGATTTATTTTGGTAGGGTTGATTTAAAGGCCTAAAATATTTTTTCCAGAGCGCTGGGAATTCAGGCCTTATCAAGCCTATTAACATAAATAAAATACAGTTTAGACCCACCTACATATTCATTAGAGAAATTTGTTTTTAATTATTAAGCTACATAAAGTCTACTTTTTAAGCCAAACTATAGTATCTAACTTCCAATAATTGCAATGGGCGAAATTCTCGTTTCCTTGAACGATCAATCTTTCTATAAAGGCGATCACGTAGATCTTGTTAATTATAGCATTTAGAATTATTCAAAATGTTCTCCCCGGGGTTTCAGATTTTTTTTTATTAACCCTGTCTTGCATCCCTGATATAATACCTCCATAATCACGAGTGGCAGCAATTAGTGATAAAATAAAACATTAGTTTCATGACATAATTTTACAATCTCCAATTCATAGATCGTTTTGAATTGCAAAAATACTTCACAAATACAAAAAAAAAACACTTCAACTTTTTGAAATTTTAGGTGGACTTCCTGATACATTTCTCTAATCCAACATAGAACATCCTAATGGGATCACATACCAATTCGAACTCTACGTATTATTCATAAACTATAAAGATTGTGATAATGCACCTTCACAGTTCTAATCAACAACAAAATTAACCCTTCGATATAGCTCTATTAATAATGCTCCCGTTTCCTTGCGCAGTGTGTTCATCCGTGACTGTAAGGACTGCCAGTTTGTGATGGCGTGCCAACAGTTCCGTACGCGCGACTGTCGGAAGATGACCGTCTTTCTCAGCTGCGTCACCCAGCCCATCATCGAGGCCACCACCGGCATCAAGTTCGGCTGTTTCCAGTACTTCTACCCCGAGCTCGAAGGTATGTGGCAAGTGGCATTTTTAGCCAGTGCTTTTAAGGGTATCCTGGATAAGCTTGTTTTTATATTTACAAAGATGTGATTTCAGACTTGATTTGCCCCACCTTAAGAATGCCTTTGAGGAAAAAAAAAACCGGCTTTAAGTCCGTTTTTCTCCAGATCGCTATTTCACCATCCGATTATTCTGTTTTGTTGTTTAGAATCACTCACTTGCCTTGTAACTGTTGCCATTGTAGCTGAAATAAAAAGAAATCATTTTACAAATAGGAGTAGAGTAGATACACATAATACAATTTTTGCGTTTTGTGCTTACTGAGAACATGCTTTTCTTATTCCATAAAAAGGAAATGGCCAGAACCTCTTTTACCTAAAAGTACGGGCTTCAGGTCAGGACTAGTCAGAAATATTAATCAATCTTCACGTGTCTCTTTACCCCTACTATTCAGGAAACTATCCATTACTAAATAGGTGCATTAAACATAATCGTTCAACTTGAAGTATCTATAAAAATTCCTGTTTTATTCAGAGCAATTCCGCGCGGCCGGCATAAGTGTGTACAACAACAACTGGAGCTCCATCCACGACTTCACACCCGTGCCCGGCGAGAACAACTACAGCCTCGTCGCCGAGGTAAGGGGTCTTGTCTAAAGTGACAACCATTATCAACAAGCATATATCGGCTCTTGTAAGGCAACGAGCTGAGTGCTTAAAGAACACCAATAAAAGGCGCAACACAACAGGAGTTAGATTTTGAACAATTTTAATAAACCAAAATTTAATTCTTTCATAATGCATAGGATGTCAAAAGAATGTCTAACTATTAATTCGAGTTTTTTAATTGATCCAAATTTTTTATTTGTGGTCACGAGTTACAAGCAGGCTTTGTTTTGATGTAACTGTCAATTATGAACTTACCATTGTCATGATGTAACCAAATGGCACACTGGCAAATTGCATCTATAAGAGGTCACGCCATCATTCAAAATTACCTAACTCTGTACTCAACCACCTTTATATCAAGTTACAAGTAGTTAGAAGTTAACGGGAGTATGCATGGACCTGGAGTGAACACGCATTGAAGCTCTAATTAAACCGGCCTGGTGAATGACTGTTATACAACCTGTATTGTGCAATAGACCAGTAAAACTAACATCAAGTTGGCAGTAAAAGGGTTATAATGTTAGGTGATATAACTCCTGGCTCTTATTATAAAGCTCTTCTGTCAACTTCTGAATAGAATCTGCCTAGTTTTATAATGCCCTGGAAAATGTCGCCCTTACTCAAAGTTGGGTTTTAGGTTGTCAAAGTGTCTTCTACTGCTTTCACTGAACAACCGGTTGGCAACGCTTGGAAAATAGTTATATTTGTTTGATTTTAACATTTTAAGTGGTGCTCAAAGTTGGAGCGATCTGTAGAGTAAAAGTTTTGTCGAGTGTACACGCCTATACCCAATTAACCTGAGCTAGCCAAACGTGGTTTGTTTTATAATATTTACGCCAAAAATATAACATACAGACAGAGCTCTGTGCAGAGAAGTGTGCACACTGCAAACACAATAACTGGAAGAATTGGGTGGGTAATGGTTCCAGAGAAGTACTGGCCAAAGGTCTAGAGGGAAAATCACCGGTCATTGATAAGACACGAAGCAAACTGCCGAATATTTGTTTAGTATGAAAGTATGGTGGGGTGGACGTAGTAAAGAGTGAGTTAATTTAGATTTTTGTTTCTTGGTGAAATAAAGAACGAGTGTTAGAGATAGGTTGTTAGGTTTTTGACACGGAATCTGAAGAAAAAAAGAGAAACTGACTGGTATCCATGATGGTAGGTTAAGCGTGGCTAGAAGTCATTTCATGGTTGCTACTACAACATTTTATGGTTGCTACCACAAAAAAAGTAATACCAAAACAGGCGTTATATTTACTTTTGTTTTGACTACTCCATACCATAAGGACAGTCAGGATAGTCTCCCATTTATTCGTGAGAGTAAGGGTAGACGTTATCCAGACTTATGATAACAAACCCGCGCTACAAAGTTGCCATTCTTCCTTCTTTTTTCCGTATTTCCGTATTTTTGGCTGTTTCATCATTTTTGACATTTTCGAAATTTTGAAGAAAAAACAACATTTGTATTTGCTTTCAGGCTTCAGATAACGTCCCGCGAGATCGTTTTTATTGTCAGAATGTACATATAATACCTATATCAAAATATTCTTTTACCTTTAACTCTTCCTTTTTAAAACCCTGAATGTCCACTTCACAAATTTCCGGATTTTCTATGTTCGTGGAGTGGCATCTCTGGTGATAAAATCGTTTTTCGTTGAATAGAATTTTAGGGTAATTCAGAATTATATTATATTCCTTGACTTACAATGCTGAGATTCACCTGTCCTCATTCTCAATGCATATCCCTGTCTTGTCTTGCAGGACGTGAAGATCGAGGACGTGATCCCCGCGCCCACTACCGAAGAGTTCTCGGTCGTCAAGGTGTCCATGGACCCCGACTTGAGTGTGGTGCCCTGCACGCTAGGCTCACACCGCAAACCCTCCAACGAAGTACGTATTGGTCTATCTTTATTTCCGCATCAAGGGAAAATCGAATATAATGCATCTAAAGTCAGATCCAATAAGCTCATTCCACTCCCTTCAGAAACGAAAGTTCCTAGTGGAATATTGTTGAAAATTGCGATATTCTTAATCCTTAGATACAGGGACCTTTAACGATGTTAAGCAAGGTAAACAGCAAATGTAAATAGCCCATTTCCCAAAGCAAACGGTTCATAAGTCTGAAATCCTGGCTCATATATTGTCCTACAGAAATTACAGCTTTATGTTCACCTCACAGTCATGTAAATCATACGATAGATTCAATGACGATAGGCCAAATGGGCGAAGGGCTAACTGTTGAAAATTTGAGAGATGTTACGTATGACAATAAAGATAAATGTTTATTTTTCTTCGTTTCAGTCTTGCTTAATTATCTTCTTCTATGACGGAGGCTCCCATGATCGGGCCCGACATTTCATACAACAGTTGAAAAAGGATCACGTAAGTATAAATGAATAACGCTATAATGTGCAAAGGTAAATTGAATAAACCATAAACTGTTTATCATTTGAAACTTTATGTTGATTGCCATTGAATTCATGTATGGATAAGTAAACAAACAAAATGACCCATAAATCTTTTAAATGGAAGAGAGTATATTGTTTTCAAGACACGCGTCGAATTAAAGTTGTTGATTTGAGTCAAATGGTTTCCTGTAATTTAGTTTGCCAGTTGTACACCAGGTGGGGTAACAGAAAAGGAACCAACTGTCTTAAGTTTTTTCTTACAGGGTTGTTCGAAGTAAATCACTCAGTACTGGTGACCCTTTACCGACAGACTTACTACACTAGTGAATATGATTCTCTTTCAGCCTGATTATGTGTTGGTACAAACTAAAGAAATAACTATGCAACCCAGTGACTGCCAGCGGGTGTTCGGCTCCGACAGTTATTCCCTGGCCTGCCAAGCAGGTGAGTGTTGTAAACAGTATATCTTAGATTCATGTTGAGCACACATGTGCCACCATTTATGCATTAGAAATTTTGTTTTTTCTTGATAGAAACACAATGGTGAATTAAACCGACAGCCACTTAAATTGTTTTAAACACGCCATACAAAATATGAAATAATAATTATAACATATTACACAATAAGTATTTTTGGTAAAATTGATCTCATTTTATGCTGAATTGGAATGAAGTGAAACGCTTTAAAATACATTTTATACAATTTTCAAATCATTTTAATTGGATTCATTATAATGAAATACTGACAAATACGTTAACCTTTCCTTCAGGCCCTGTAATTGGCTTTGAGTTTAACGGTGACGGTTGCTGCCCGGTGTGCCAGCAGACGGTGGTGACGGTCAGTCAGGGTACCACGGGTGTTGTCTTCGTCAGCTCCAACCCCAACACCGCCCAGCAGCAGATCGACGCCTTCTATAACTTCGCTGAGATGCAGATGAGCGTCTGAGAAACCTGGTTCCATCTTCACCTCTCTTCGCCCGGCTCGCGGAGAATCGCCACCCACAGCCCGCTGGCCGACAAACTGAATCCAGACTGACTCGACCCCGCCGAGCGCTCTTCAGCAACTGCTGCCCATGATGCCCTGGAGGAGTGGAGTGTTAGCATCATGCCCTCATGGCCCACTCCCAATGTCACACCATGTTAGACAACTCAGTGAACCAGCATTTCTTCTGCAGGCAATTGCTTGTGACAACTTGCATGATCAGCCTGAGCTTCTCTACCAGTGTAAAATGATGAGTTAGTACATGGCTGGTGCTCCCTTAGCTATATGAGGGTCAGCGGTAGAGACTGAGAAAAACACCAATGAAGGCAGTATGATTTCCGCGAACCATATTTATGAAATAGATTGCCAGGACAGTTCAAACAAAGCGGCTTAATCTAGAGCAACTCATTCTATCAGAGCTGCTCTTCCTCTTCTGTACATCTTTTTAAACTGTACCTTTTAATATTCTCAGTTGGTTTATTTCTTCACTCTCAAAACGCCTCAAGGTTACCGATACTGCTTTTGCATGTTTATGAGGATTACGTGATGTCTTCTCTCTTTGGTTGACAAGATGATTTGAGTATTGGTCAGTTTAATTGTGGGTTGTCATGAAAAGAGGACGCGCATGCCTAGTTCTAGCGGCGGCCCAATGAGGGTACAAGGAGCCTATTGTCGTGGGCAGGGGCTTATACCGGCTGATGTTCTCCAGGCAAACAGTGGGGGTCCCGCTCCCCAGAATGTGCCATGTATCGCCTACACTGGCTTGTACAGATGTAACCAACCTCTCCCCTTCCCCAACCTTCCCAAAATACCTAAATCTATGTTGTGTGGTGACTTATAATTTGATCTGTTAGTTACTTCCATGTCCCTTTCTTCCGAGTCCAGTTACTGTATTTTTTTATTTGTAATATTTATCGCGTGTTTTCATGGAAGATGCATGGGGTTCTTTGTGATTCTCCGTAGAAGTATTAATCAGTTGACCTAGTCTCAATCCATCACTTAATTATTATCATTTTGGCAGGCTGTGATGATCAGCCCCCCCATTTTGAATGTGACCATAAACGACGACGCCTCGGTGCTATGGCAACAACATCATATCAAACTGGATTCAAAGTTCGCGCCGCCGCACCCCTCGGTGGATGTTAGCGTCGCCACCTTCCGCGAGGAAAATGAACTAAATGTCAGTCAGTCTGTCAAGTACCCCCTGGTGAATAACGTCAGCTAGTCCGCTTCAGTATAAGTGTCAGGTGAAGCTAGATCAGTAAACCCCCTCTTCCTCAGTTGCCGTCCATCCCTTGATATATACATGAGATTCCCCCCCCCCCCTATAATTTATCATGTATTCATGGATATTTACTTTCAATTATATATTGTATTTTTGTACATGTCTCCGATAAACAGGATGAGTTGTGATAGGTCCCGATATTTATTTATTGGTTTAATATATGCGTTACTCACTCGTTGATGTATTTTGATTAATGGTTTACACGTTTTCAATTTTGCTATATAGAGTAACTGTTGTGCTGTGTCCTTGCATTGATTGTTGTAGTGTGGTTATCTGGATGTAACTGTATAGTAGTTGACGTCTATAGGATCGTCTCGCAAAAAATACAAGCATGTCAGTAGCTATGTCTTAAACGAATGGCGGAGATTGTATTAGAGCCCAGCAGCAATTTCCACCACAGGTCATCCAATATTTGCCGAAGAAAATAGGCCATAAATCATTTCTGCGTTAGTCAGGATTGGCCAGGAAACGCTGCTTATTTTTCTATATAATAGACTAAAACAAGCAAAAACGCGATATCTAATGTTATGGGCATGTCCAATTTGAGACTTAGTTATGATTTGTTAGGTTTTACTGTATACGATGATATATTTTCTTGCATCTTTCTGAGAAGTTTTTAACTTGAAAGTCTTGCTACATTACGCATATCTGTCGGTTGTTCATGTCTTTAATTTTTTTACACAGATTATTTTCCTTCTTGTACTCTCACGAACAGAATATATATTTCTTGTAATTTCAAGTTTTCTAATTAGAAAGTATTGTGATGTTTAATTTCCAAAATCCTTAAAATTGCTACCCTACTTTGAATTCTAAAATAAATAATGGAACTTGGGTTCAGGCTAAGTCTTTCTTAAGCCTGGAGAATAGTTTTGCAAAGAAATGTGGTATTATGTAGAATGTAGGATCTTTCATGATAAAAATTGTCTAGCTCATTTCTATCCAAATGCTTGCCATCTCAAGTGCATAGAAAAGATAATATGGTCACGTTGCAAAAGAAAACCCAAGTGGTGTTTAATAGAGTTGCGTGCTAGTGATAGGAACACAGTTTTTGCTAATAGTGTTTCACGTGTTGAATGTGCTTATAGCAGTTGTTAATTACGTTATTAAGTATTACTTAAACACGTATGATATCCATGTTGAGAAGTAGATGTAATCGTTAAAAAGGAATCCTTTACCGTTATTAATGGTTATCTATTGCACTGTCTCTCTATCCTTATGAATGTAATTGTAGCTTTTTGGAGCTGGACGGAAAAGAAACAAAGAAATTTGGATCTGGTATCACAATTAGCATATGGGGGATCCCATATATGCTTATCCGGTAACTCAATGGCTATAACACAAGACTCGACTGTATGACACTATTACATGTTCAACTTGCAAACGGTACGGTTCAATCAGCAGTTTATCCTACATTACATAAGATACAGGATAGTTTTTTTATAATTGCGGACAAAACAAGTGTGATAAGAACACAACGTCACCTGTTAAAGGGTTCCCACGAAGACTAAATAATGAACAATGACATTGATCTTGGGGGAAAAAAACATGAAAATATGACAAAGGCCTTCGATTTGAAAATAGTTATGGTAATTTCCACTTTCTTCCCCTTGCGTTTTTGAAATTTTAGCATTGCTTGTATATTCTGTATTTGCCGATAACCTGTATGAAATACTGCTACTGAAGAAAATATACGTGAAGCCTCAAATTTAACAACCTAGCAATAATGATATGAGAAAGGAAAGTCATTGAAACATATTAGACGATATTTTGTGGGAACCCTGCTGTCAAGAACGTCAACTACATGAATTATATCACACTTTTTATGAGAAAGAAATCTCAATTGTAAACACTTTTCCAAAATACTAAACATCGAAAACGGAGTATACATTTACCAGCACGGTTCGAATTCTCATTGAGAAAACCAAGAATATTGAAAAATCTCATAAATAAGGAGAAAACTCTGATAGAGAACTAGTCCCCCAATCGCACATTGACTTTTGTACAACATATCAACTCGACGTGAGATCTGTCCCCTCAGCCCTACACAACTTACTACTGTAGATAGCTCGTGGTCTTCTGTCACCTCCAATGCTACTTGTTTTGGATCTTTGTGGTTTTGTATATCCGTGATATATTTTGTAACGTAACAATCATGCAAAAATGTTTCAAGTTACTACCTGTTATTATAAACGCATCGCACATTTTAAGGAGCCCATCTTCCTTTCTGTATGAATGATTATTAGTAAGGTGATGGGCAAGCATGGTTTGGTTTGCCAGTTTGTGAACGTGGCCACTGTTAGAGTTACCATATTAACGCAACTGGTCCGGTAACACCAGTTCCATAAGTGTAGATTGTTTCTTGAGGTCTTGACACTGTTGTTATACTCTATGCAGTACATTGTCATTTGGAATTGAGTAGATATGATATTAGTTGAAAAGAATGTCTCCAAATGTACTTGAGGACACTTGCTATTTTTCATGGAAAACATTTTAAGATAATTTTGTGCAGATCGTATGCGTTCGCACAGTACAATTGAGTAATTCCCAGACATATGATGCACATTGAAAATAAAATTATGATAAAAAGAACAGAATCTAGGTGGTCCCAATGTTGTTTTCTTGTAACATGGTAAATCAATTTGAAGATACAAATGATTGAAAATATAATAATAGGGAAGGTTAGTCACTATCGATCAAGTGTTTTAAGGATCTTCCAGTTTGAATGTAGGTATAAATGTAAACATGATTGGATATAGATCAATATTTTTGTCAAAATCTGGAACAAATGGAATGATGAAAGGATACGCAAATTGACCCAAAAAGAAGAGAGAATCTTTTGTTTCCAAACAGAAACAACTAACGTTTCTCGGAATTGTTAACATCTCTGAAGCAAAAGTCCCTGATATCGCTTGGTTTACCCTGGCAGAATCGCTAATTCACGGAGATTTTATGCATTTACGCCAGAATATATATAATCATTGTAATTTTGATGTTAGACGCGAACATTCTCCTCATGATTCTACACGCTTACCAGATTCCATTTAGACCAATATTCTTAGATGTATGCATTTCCTGAGGTTACAGCAGAACTGAGTTTGAACCTACTTATATCACCAAGAGATATGTGTTGCTATATTTGATATATTGCATTATAGATGTATAGTTATGAAGATATTTTGCAAGCTGTTGTAAAGGTATGCTAGGACGTGGAATGGGCTATGTAGACTGTCCAGTATTCCCTGGGTATCCAGGGTATTAGGAATACGTATATACTGACCTAATACTGCTGTTGACATTAGCTTCACCTTCTTAGTCTCTACTACTGGGTACATATGACTCTGAAAGGTCCAACTCTCCTTCACGTTATTCAAAGACTTTTGGATTAAGATTGTTAATTAAGTTTCCAGACTCAGTCCTACCCAGTCATGATAACGTTAAGCCACTCTTTCACTACATGTTACTTGATGATTTGGAAACTCAAATCTTCAGAAGACTTTCGATTTTAACCCCCTCTTGTACAATTTAAGAGGATGATTGCTACGATTCTTCTCAAATTTCTAATCATTGTTTAAAATCAATACATTTCTTTCGATTCGGAGACGTGTTCATATTTATCAGATTGTCAATATATATAGACTAGATTTAATAGATCTAGACACAGTCAACCCTTAAATAATCAGAGATGTATAAGGTAGTTTCTTTTAATGGAAGGATATAAGCAATAAGATTTTTTTTTATGATGACTGTCGCGTTCAATAATCATAGAGAACCTCGGGTTTCACTTTATTCATTTTAACTGTAGAAGGAGAGATTGGAAATTTAATATAACAATTATTAGGACTGTAGTACCTTTTGCATTCAGTAGTAAATCCGAATAACTTCACAAATCTAACCTTGGTATCATCCTACAATGCATTTACAAAACAATCCTGTCAAGCAGTCGAAACCGTACAAAATGTATTCAATATGTGTCTGAACTCTATTGTCCCGACGTTGAGAAGTGTATCGATAACTATGTAATTGGTTAATCTGACTGCACTTGTATACTCTGTACGTCAGCACACTACACGCTATGCATAGTTGTCTCACATGTAGTAGAATGTATTATGACTGTTCATAAAAGATACATATAATATTATATCACCAATATTTCGGTCAGTGGCCTCTGTATAGCGTCACTGCCCTTTCTCCACCACCAGCCTCCACCACAACAAAATACAAGTTTTTCTTAGAGGAAAAAAAATTAAAATTTACCTGAATGAGTCACGTGCTGAATAAATATGTGATTGAGAAAGTAGACCTCTTCTTTTTTGGTCATTTATACTTTGATTTTAGGGCTACACTAGCATTGGATAATTGAATTGGCATTATCGATTTTTAATCATCCCGGAATGTTTACCTCTATATATAAGTATCACGTAGTTTTTCCTGTAGAAATGTCCGTTTACTCATACCCACTAAACGACGCTTTATAACAAACAAGTGTTTAGCAAAGTTATCGCACCGAATAGAAATACCTTTCTCACTGACGCATACAGGTGAGACCTTTCTCTCATTAAAATTCAATCCGGGAAGGTGTAGAAAAGAACCACCCAGGAGGCTAATAACTCTCCATCCATTTCCTTGGATCGTTTGATCATGTCAGTAGTCAAGCCTGTCTCTATAGCTCAGGTAGGACAGCCGATCTCTTCACTAAAAACTCTCAAAGCCCAGCGCATCTGAGTAACAACCCATGGCAGTTTACAAGACAAGGAGAGTTTAATCTACCATCACAAATGGATTCTCCTCCCTCTGAAGGGACTTGGATGTAAATCAGACCCAGTTGTTGAGAATCCGGTGTTTTGACTCTCTACAACTTGTCTTGCCCATCGCTTTTAGCGACGTTCTCACAATATTGTGTCTGTTATCTTTCTTATTTAGGTCCATTGGAGAAATTAAATTTATTTCTTATTTGACCCTATTCAATTGCGTACCCAGGCTATCTATCATAAAGTACTGGAAACGCTAACTTTTTTAACTATAGAAAATTACATTACCTGACTTCAACTGCAAGTATACTTTTTTTTAATGGTTAAATAACCAATTGTAGCATCTTCATAATATGTGATATGAAAACATCGGCTTTTCTTTGACCACCGCCTCACAATTTGGGGCTGGAGATAAGTCCTTGTCATCCTTTGCTTTCTTTTCATATTAGTAGCAGCAGTGTATTCCATTATGTATTATCAAACTTAATATGATAATTTCAAAGTTCAACAAAATAGAACAAAAACTGGCCTAGCGTGAACGGATTATGACCCCGGCCCAGCTGATGTACAGTGGGTGTTGTATATGTATGTGGCCAGGTATGGGTGGTATGGCAGGAATGTTAAACCTGTGTCGGGTTAGAAGGAAGCCCTGCCTCTGCCAACAACACTGACTCATCCCGACTTTAAACTCGGAGACATCTCCATATATGGGAGGTGGATCCATTGAAAACAGCGAAATAGACAGGTAAACATTGCCGTCAATCAAATGCCTCTCCAAGGATTATATTGTACTGTAGACCAATGTACTTAAACAGGTATCAGGATTGCATATATCTTAGTACAAATGAAGTAAACTTCCAGAGAACAAACACTTATAGGCCTTTTCATATTAAGGTTTTAAAAAATTACGAACAGGTCTCACTGAAAGCACATGCTTGCTCTACCGACAAGAGGGTCTGCTAATAAGGTTGCCCAGACAAATGAGGTTCCTTTTAAAAAAAAAACAAAAAAAAACCCATTCCAGTCCTTGTATATGAATTATCTACTCTTTCAATTCTCGCAGACCACAAAGAAAAATTTCAAACATTTCAATATAAGGCGCTCAGATGAGCTCTATAGATCATTGGAGCAAACTTTTCGTCAGTTCTAATCATCTTTGTAATGTTCTAAAGCTAGGAATATCTAGAATATGAATATGGATGAATTTTTCTTCCATATATTGTATTTTTCTTGACTTCCAACAACCTAATTCTACATAGAATCTTCAATTTATCATGTTTTTTTCAATTCTGTCAAAAGGGTGTTTAGAGAGTTAAATTGGGAACTAATGACGTATCATTCATTTATATATGCCTATTGTATTTATTGAATGTGCACAATCCAAAGTGCAAGGCAAAATTATGAAATACCGCAATTTTGGGCAGGTGTGGCGATCAAAAATATTTCACAAATCTTATGCCCACGATTCCAAAATTTGAATTCGTGAAAAAAACACCCAATTTTAGATTCACAACATTTTTGGGGGTTAAAAACTCTCTAAATTAATTGCAATTTGGTTTTAATAGATATAATGAAGTATCTTATATAAATATTTATGCTTTATACATGTTTTTATGTGGACATTTTCATTCACGAAACCGTCACGTATTTTTTTTTACACTTTTACGCATCATTTTTGAGATGCGTGATTGCTTTCTGGAGCAGTTTGTGGATTTGTGGATGAAAAAAGAGATGCATAAAATTTCTTTGGTCTTCACCCCATGCTTTTCTTGTTTGCTATCAGGGTGCTGAGGAGCAATCTGAATTCTATTATATAATGTTTACTTATCTCTTACCTATTTCTTTTCATATCTCTATATAAAATAACAACTTACTATATTTTTCAAAAGCTTAACAATGTTAGTAAATGGTTCCATGAATCAGTGCTATCAACTATCAGTTTTCAAATATTATTATGTTTCAATTTCTGAGGTGTGTGACCAGGCAGGTTTTGCAAGTATTGCAAGGGTAATTTGTGAATTTCAAAGGCATGTCAATTTAAATTGATAATATTTGTTTCTATCACAGTTCAAAGCCTTGGAAAATCTTAATATGATTATATATGTCCATTGATTGCTGTTTGCTGGAAACATAGGAAGGAAAGGGAAAGCTGCTGTGCATAGAGGTGCAAATGTAATGCTAAAATTACAAGAGAGAAGGCAATGATTCATGCCAGATATACTTCTACACATGTTTCAGCTCTCTAGAATCAAAGGTTTAAATTTGTGGAAAAAGAAAAAAATTAAATCTTTTTGTTATGAGACCCTACGCGGCCGAAAGATTCAGGAAAACTTTGTGGCTCCAAACTATGATACAGTCTTCCAAGTGACCTGCAAAAAGTAGATAATTACTACAAGAAACAACTAAGTGGATAGCATGTCAAGTCGCACGTCTCTGCCATCAGAAGCAAGTGAAAAAGAACAGACAACAAAAACAACCAAAGCCATCTTTCCCCTTCACTTTGACCTGCCAACCCCCTCCTTTCAACCCAGCCACACAACTGCTCGATCAATTTTACTTCCTTATCTCCTACTTTTTAAATTTGCTTTTATTTTAACCTCTTGCCCTTTAATATTAAATGCCTTTTTAAAGAACTACACAGTATATTGAAAATGGGTAAACCTAGCTAAGCATTTAGACAAGAAGGTGATAAGTGAAATATATAAATGAAGTCGCCTCTGATCAATCCTAATAGATTTATAATATTATCGATTCTGCTTGTTGGTATTCGCTGAAGTAATACAGTGAAATACTTCCGTATGTTTTTTTCGCCATGAAATAGTTATGGTCTCATAATAATTCCAGAGCCGAACTGCTTAAAACTGTCTTGTTTGAAGGCCATGCATGCCTATATATCACGCCATATACTTTTACATTACAGAAATCTAAATACATGTATATAAAAAGGATAGATCCTTGTATTGATGCCTTAGTAATTACAATGCCACCCTCGTATACGTCTACGATGTTACAATTCAAATCATGAATAAGGCAATATATTTACCCACCAGGAACCGCCGGCCAACGCCAACAACCCCTCGTCTTCATTTTACCATTCGCCAAAGGCTACAGTGGTAAAGGATTCGGGGGGGGGGATGTTATTTTACTATATATGGCTCATCCTATACAAATGGTGATAATTCGGTATCATTCTCTACATACATTTGCTCAATTTAACATTTCAAGCAGTTCTCAAAATTGTAAATTGCGCAGCAGACCTAGAACAAAAAGACCCCAAAACGCAATTGTGCATACATTTATATCACACTATTCTTCTAATGAAGTACATGCACGGCACAGGAATGCAATTTACGTGTTTCACAATTTGGTTTCAGTGTTGGTAATTTACAAGTCATCGTTTTGAATGCAGGTGAGACACCCATCGCCCATGTGCAAACACCCAGTACATGCGCACTGGACACATGATATCAGAGACTTAGTCTTGGCTTCGGCTTTTAAGGTCATACACGAATACCCGACGTGACAGGCATATGGCAACCCTCCCTCCCACTAAGGCCAATAACAACCTCATTGACGTCGACGGTCATAATATACTTTACTGAGACAAGTCCCCTTTTCTGAAACTTCTTTTTCCGCCCGAATGACAATTTCACGTACCCATACAAGCTGTCGACGCCTTGGAGATATATGAGCTTTGATAGCCTTCTTTTCCACTGCGTAAAAGGTAACTTTAGACTTTTCCATTGCATAAGGAAGTCGGATCTGACAATTAGGTGTCTCATAGGAGACAAGCATCGGTAGCGGCGATCCCTCTGAGTCCACTATGGTGTCTCCATTTTTGATATCGATATCGAAATGGCCCCTCCGGTGGATCTGGGGCAGGATGACATGTTGTCCCCTTCCAATTCCCTTAATTCTCCTGTATTTCTAAAGTATGTGGATCTGTCCTCCGTTTCATGTATGTCACTTTTCCAATTACCCACTGATAGATACATTCAAGTGTCGTTCAGGCAATAAGACATAAGGACTGACTCTATCGACGGCCTTGCCACTGCACTTTACGAGACGGTTACGATCATCACAAAGTGTGAACATAATACTTAAAAGGAAACCCCACAATTACCTCTTAAGCCATCGTCAATTGGGCAAGGAGCAGGCCACGCATAAGGGGGTAAACATAGCAAACATATCTGTGAAACATGAGACCAAGATGTCTGACTCTTAGTTTGTTAATATAATTGCTACCATTGCGTTTAATAGGCCCAATATCGAAATGTTAAAGAAAACCTTACCAACGTTACAAAGCAGGGCTAGGCAGGAGTACACTGGCAGGGAAGCAATGAGAGGGGAAACAGGAAGGAAAGGGAGTGCCGACTTAAAAGATGTTACTTTTCTCTTATTAGTTATCAGTATTTCAAATCTATAAAACACTTAAGGCTGTTGTTACATGGGTAGTAAGACCATGGAAAATATCCATGGTAAAATATGATTTAAGGTCTATTTAAGTATAGTTAGAAGAGTCAAATAAATTCCAAAATGACCAGGCGATCCAAGCCAAGGATATGACGCTGTAAAACCTTATTGTAAAGATACAGAACACCACAGACCCATTTTAGAACAAGACTAACCTAATCACACAAGAAGACAACAAGGCTATATTTTAAAAACAAAATCTAAAACCAACAGGGCTTCTTGATTACGGTTTCATGCTAATTCTTTTCTTGATATGTGGACAGGATGTGTTCCTTCATCGTTACAAAATGAATAACTTAAAGCAAATTCTTGTGTTATTTCTTTCAATTATAAGGATAAAGAAATAAATCAGAGAGTTCAGATTTCCAACCATTAGCATTCTTGTTAGCTTGCTATAATTTATATTGATGCCCCCAAGAGGACCATGGCATAACCTTACTAGCCCAGTTCTGCTCGGACCTTTGTTATCAGCTGCCCATCCTTCCCCATCACACCAGTCCCTCCCCATCACACCCACACCCTTCCCTGCCCATCACACCTACACCCTTCCATCCCCATCACACCCACACATGTCTATCCCCATCACATCCACACTCATCCATCCCCATTACACCCACACCCATCCTTCCCCATCACGTCCACACCCATCTCTCACCATCAAACCCATACCCATCCCTCCCCATCACATCCACACCCATCCATCCCCATCGCATCCATGCCAATCCCTCCCTTCCCATCTGTCCATCCCCATCACACCCATACTCGTCCCTCCCCATCACATCCATACCCATCCATCCCCATCACACCCAGACCCATCCATCCCCAGTAAACTAACACCCATCTTTCCCCATCAACCCAACACCTGTTCCTCCCCACCACACCCACACCCTTCCATCCCCATCATACCCACACCCATCTATCTCCATCACATCCACACCCATCCCTTCTCATCACACCCATGCCTGTCCATCCCCATCACACCCACACTGTACCTCCTCATCGCACCCACAACTGTCCATCCCCATCCCACCCACACCAGTCCATCCCCATCACACCCATACCTATCCATCCACATCACATCCATGCTCATCCCTCCCTCCCCATCAAACCTACACCCTTCCATCCCCACCATACCCACTCCTGTTCCTTGCATCATGCCCACACCCATCCATCCCCACAACCCCCACACCCATCCATTCCCATCATACCCATACCCATCCATCCCCATCACACCCACACCCAAAGTGATTAGTGTCAGCCCTGGTCACCTGGATGACGTGACCTATGACCCCTGACCTGACCCCAACTCTCCAGGTGAGGTCAGCTAGAGAGGGCATTGACTGGAGGCCCTAAGCTGGTGAGGTGGCTAGTTGTCTTGTTATAGGGATAAGTGATAATACGTAAGGATGAAAAAGGAACTAGTTCTGCAGATAGTCATGCAAAATACATGCATTTGTGCAAACGAGAATAAACATATAAATAAAAGAAAAGCCGGCAAATGGAGAACATAGATTCGAGGGCAAAATCATATTTTCATATCAAAAAATGTTGTAAAGCGAAATAATTTATATTGGGAAATTAGAGAAAATGAATGTCATCTGGAATGAGTGCGGAAAAGAGACAACGTATTCGTCTAATACATTATAAATATATAGCTATTCCGAAAAAAGAGAGGGGTTTATCTGCGTTGCAGACTATAGGGAAACATCATAACCTCATCATAAATCACACACGATAAAACATGAAAACAATCATGCCGGCATTTAGATTGCCATGATAATCCAAATGTCATGTATTCCCAACCTGTTAACATGTGATCAGCCTCATTTGAGCCGGCAGGTAGGGGGCCATTTGGCAGCAATCCCTATACAGCTATATACCAAACCAAACCCGTCCCTAACCTCCATCCCCTTCAACACATGCTCCAACCAGTCCCAAAAAAGACACTCATACATGTCATGGCCGTCCAAACTCTGAATCCCCCAACAGGCTGGGGAAATTAATCTGAAAACACGCTGGGCAAACTGAGGATGTGGTTGGTGAGGCATATCCGCCGGGTACCATAGCACAAGTGGGCGGTGGAACGTTAACTCCTCCTGCAGCAGAAGTGTGGACCCCATGGTAGTACCCTGGGCAGTAGGCAGCAGTGGTGGCGATCTCTACGGTACTGGAGGCGGACATTGTACATACATACATCCATCCGTCCATGTAGTTGTAGCGTCCTCCACGTGGTGCACAAAGTGCCCCTCTGTGCTGCCTATAAAAGGGGGCGGCAGGCGGCGGACCCAGCCAACAGTCGGCCGGACCTCGCCCCAGCAGGTGAGTGATGATCACACACTCATAAAGCACTGTTATAAGGCCTCCAGGGGGGTCTGTCGCCCTTCTCACGCCCCACCTGCTTCTCACCTGGGGACACAATACTTACCTGTGTCCTCCACCCCTGACACCCGCCCCACCCCGAACCCCTCCTGGAGCACAGACTCGGGTTTGTAAGGTGACAAGGGGGAAGTGCCCCTCCAGGGATCTGTTAATGGGAATCTCATTCTGAACGACAAGGTGCCTTGATAGATGGGACTGTCAATCATTGCTATTTATGTTTATGTATAGGCGAAGCCGGTCTTTTCATTAGGTCTGATTGTAAGAATAATTAGCATATTTTAGCTATTTCAATTTACCAATTTTCTTCATTTTTGTTTTCAAACAGTTTCTGGAACTTTCATGAATAGTGACATGTCTTGTGGTACAATCTTACATATCAGAAAATGTCATCGATAGAATACAGGTGTCATAATTTCAGCACTTTTTAACTTTCTGCAAAAACAATGGTCTCATAATCTGATAGTAATTTAGGCCCAATTAATTGCCAAGTTGTCAAAATATGATACACATGGGATCATTTACACATGAAATTTGCACTCCTGCCCTGTCGTATGAAGTTCAGCTGAAAGCTTCCCACATTAACGATGACACGTCCTGACGTCCTCTATGAAATACAGAATTAGTTGTTCCACCATGTTGGTAGTACAGAGGAGAGGTTAACTACATGGTCGCATGTTTGGGTGTTAACAGCAACAGGCCAGGCGCATTGTATGTCAGGGAGGTGATACTGACTCCAGGCCAACTGAATACAATTCAGGATGAATTATGATCTTCATATATCCGTTATTACTACAACTCTGGATAAGGACTGTGGATAGACGTATGGAGCAACTACTTTCACTACATCGCGGTGAAATAGTCCTCAGGACGTTTAGGTGATGACACAACCATCTATCGTATCGGGTGAGGAACTTAGGATACTAACATCTGGATAACATAAATCATTAAGGATCGACAAATCATTACCGATGGATATCGCATGCAAATATGGATCACCATGATTAACAGTATGGACCTTGCTTTCAAGGACCTTGAATAGGCTGCAATTGTAAAGATTGGAGTAAGCCTCTCAATTTAGGTAGGTAAATATGATTTATGGATAGTCACTGTTGGAATATATCATTACCCTGTCGAACGTAGTTGCCTATTTCCTTATGGACAAACAGACATGAATTATATATCTTGAGAACGGACCTCTGCCACTTAACTAAAGAAATGTACATTGCTGAGCTGATATAATTATTATGCAAACGGCAAACAAATAGAGAGAAAGTGGTAGTATATCTGCCGAAAATGCCTCTAAGGGTTCAGAAACATGTATATATAATGTCCATTGGGGGCCTTCCATTAAGTATGCATCAAGGAGGGGGGGGGGGAGGGGGTCCAAGATTTTTGAAAATGTGCATACGTTTTATTACATATCCAATGAGTATTTTTGCCAGGGGTAGGGGTGGGGGGTTCTGAGATTTTTGAAAATGTGCGTAAGTGTTAAATGGAAGGCCCCTAATGTCAAAGTCATGGTCATATTTATATAAGCATGTCATGTTGCAGGACGTTGCGTGTTGCAATAGCGGTTTTCAGCGGCGTCCACTGCCACGTGGACACCATGCACGATGCACTGATCCAGCATGCACAGGGAGCCACCAAAGATATTGTCTTACTATTTACACTGAGCTACAATAGTGGGATACCGTTATGCTATATGATATGCAGTGAAGGGCGTACATTTGAAAGTCCAAAGGGTGATGCTGCATACGCAATCGGGAATGCGCCAAAGACATGGACGTCTATAGAAAGGCACTCCAGTAGGAACTAATAGTATAGATATATTACTAGGATAATCAATAACTTGTTGCAGAATACAACTTTATTGGTAGACCATATCAAATTGAACCATTACCAGATGGACCACCCAATACCATCATCGAATCACCAGTGATCACTGGCCTGTTACATATTTGAAGCTTTTTGCACCGAAGAACCCCTTTCCATAACCCTAGGGCTATATCATGGCTATTTTCGTAATTACCTATCTGTCAACTGCCCAATTACAACCCATGTACATGCGTGTAGAATATCTGAGTACGCTTTCCACATCCTGCAATGTCACTCAAACCAAGATAACCTCAATTTATGACTGCCATGCTACCATGAGGAATTTAAAGCGCATGGTCAATGATTATGGCAGTTATCAAATAGCTTATCATGCCTCACTTGTTTGGTGACAGGTTTGTGTTGTTTCAGGGTCTTCATACCCATTGGCAAGCAAAATAGCCACTCTAGGTACATGAAATCATTCAATGGAAAGAGGATGGTGCCATCAATCTGCCAAACGCTAAGCCTAACATCAGATAATTGGGAATACTCTACTCATCACATAGAATGAAAGCAAAACACACATCTGTTCAGAAAGGAAACGTGTTGATTTTTACATTCATACACGACTACAAATGTCTCAGGTTTCGCACTGAGGTAATGGATTATTACCTGCAATTTACTCATGGAGTGGTCTACAACTTACCAAATGCTGTGGATAAGCAGTATCCTGTTTGTACGCACAAATAGGATCGGACGTTCCTGTTTGTATCTATAGATCTAGAAGCAGGAACAACCTTAGGGAAAAGGATTGATGATCATAATATGTGAAAAGACAGCTGGATTAGCTGAAAATAGAAGCCTACCTCAACTGGGATATGAAACATTCTCTTGTTATAAAATAGTATTATAACTTACAATCACACCATATACGTCAATTGCCTCTTTAGGGGCCAAGGCATATTCCCATTTATACATTTAGTTAGTCATGTTTCACACCTATACCTATATAGACGAAACTGTATGAATTTCATCTCTCCCTAGTTTTGCATCTTGAATGAATGAAAGATAATAACATATATTAGGAAACCTTACCAAATCCATTGTCATTTTCTGTTGTTTATATTGGCTTCTGGCTCCTAGAAATGAGAGGGGAGGTGCAATGAATCTGAACTCAACATTCTGAACGAAACTATTAATTTCATCTCTCTCAAGTTTTGCATCTGTGGAAGAACACATAGGCCTATTATGAAACCTTACCAAATTCATTGTCATTTTATGTTGCTTATATTGACGTCTGGCTCCTGGAAATAAGAGGGGAGGTGCAGTGAATCTGAACTCAACATTCTGATAGACATAGACCTACAGTCAACCTTCAATGCTATCTCTGTTGATCAGTTTGCTTCATGAGACCCTCCCATACTGATACAATCCCACAGCTGCCTTGACCCTACATGTTTAGCACAGGGCAATTGGAACCTATACCCAAACTCATTGGTTCAGGCTATACCACTATAGCATGGCGCCCAACTAATGGAACATGTCTATAGGATGTCAAAAGTTGGTGCTGGGTCTGTACCAGGCCCATAGTCACCACCCCCTACAGCCTGTTCCTCGTTATACCTGACTAGATGTATTTACACAAGGACCGCGGGACCCAGCCACACCCAGCGGGCACCACGCGTGCGCATGTGACATGCGCAGAGCTGCTATACCCTATTCTTGTCGTTTCCGGGTGGGTGAAGAGGGCAAGAACCGACACCATAACCCACCTGCAAACCAATGCCTGTCACGTTGGCCTGCAGAACATGATTTAGACCCGCACCTTTAAACACGCTGACAGGCTAATGTTGAACCGCGCAGGGTACATATTGAAGTTGGTGTAAAGGTCACATAATCCTTTTAGCCCCCAGAGGGCGTACCTGTTGAACTTTTTCCGTCCACGTTTATTTGGATGGGCTCGCGGCTCGGATTTCAAAAGGGGAAAAGAAGCCGCTTTCAGTGAAAGGTGTTGGAATCCAATGAGATTACAAGTGAAAAAAAGTCAGGAGATGGAGGGGATGCGGAGCGTAACGGTATAGTCAGGGCCTGGGGATTGGGGCGTGATTGACAGAGTGAAGCACTCCTTCATAGGACGAATGATATTCTAGAGGTTTTCCATCGGAAATCCACTCGACATCAGCATAAAAAAGGCTTGACAGTTCTTTAGATGAACATGTCCGCTGTGAGAGGGTATTAGAGTAAAGTGGTCAACCACAGCCAATAGCGGGAATCCGTCCCACCACATGTCCTATTCTGTGAGAACTATTCATTTATGACTGTGAGTGCAAGGGAATGGTACAACACAGTTAAAGTGATTGGAATTAGATCCTAAAGTCCCGCAGTGTTCTCAAATAACTTAAAAGATTAAGAAGATGCAGTCTTTGGGAAACTTTATTATATACCAATAACGGGTCAAGTTTTGACTGACCAACATAGAGCATCCTACTCGTTTACCAGTCCTTCTAGATGGATTCCTGGATCCAGGATCCAGGATCTTGAGAACCAGAAGTTTCTTGCTGCTTTAGGTCCTTACTCATGGTGCCAAAAGCAGGCTATATGGGAAAATGACCAGTACAGAGGAAATATAACACAGCGTCTTCCATGCTGACTATCCACACCACCTATAGGCCTATCTCCTTCTCTTGCACTCACTTCTTACTATGTGAATAAATGATAATGCCAGGGATTTAGGGAGATAATTAAGGTCATTCAGAAAGTTATGGTGGGAAATCTGTTAGGATTCGCCATTGAGGAAAAGTCGTATGGCACCTGAGAGGTAATTGACCGATAAAATGGTGGTTCGAAAGATTCACTTGAGCCCCTCTATAACTTATAGGGGGCCAAAGGCATGCCTCTTGCCTCCACAAATTATAAAGATTAATCAGATTATCTAAGATTTGGAGCATACCGAACTCCTTCAACTTTACCGTCTCACAATTGCTCAAATGGAGTTCCATGTTGGTGAATACATATATTTTAGGATTTGGTAATAGTGAACTATACACAATTCATCTATTCTAGTTTAACCTACCCATAGCAGATGATTCACACCATCGCATCACTTTACCCTCAAACTCACGACCTGAATACAACTTTTGTTATTTTGGCCTGTTTTGTCACATCCACTTTTATTGCATCTGGCTGAAAAAGTGGCACAACACATGTACATTCATTTTTTCACTGTTGATCTGAAACGGAAGACAACACCGGAAATACGAGGAGAGTGCGCATGCCAAGAATGAGGGGTCCAATTCTCTGAAACAGAGGTTAGACAAGTGTGGCGTCATAACTCTGACGTCACAGACCTGGACCTTTCCAGAAGAACGCCCCCTCCTAGATGTGTTTACCGCTAGGAATCCTGGGAATCTGCCATCAATTGCGAGACAGCCACTTCATTTACAGACCATAATAAACTGTGACCGAAAAACAACAGTAGAGAGGGAAACTATTGGATCCCACCAACTGAAGATTCCTACATGGCACCTCTTAATTAACCTCACTGTAGTGACATTACCGAAAACTATGGTAATGAAGATGATCATAATAATTTGTAAGTTCTAATGTTTGCATGGCAAATAGGATTAATAACTTCGGTAATTGCACTATATACGTCAGGTCGCCGGGCATGCAAATATGAGGGTGTTAAACATAGTGCAAAAAGTCCATATATGTATACATACATGTACACAGTGACATAGACTATACAGTGTTGAGAGGTATTCATGATGTAAGCAAACTAGGTAAAACCTTGAAGGAGACCACGTGGTTCTGCCTCACCACACCGACGTCGGTATATATCACATTAAACAGTCATCATGTGGTTTGAGGTTGACATCTGTGGTTTGCTCCTGCCCTTACCACGCCAGACACGCCATTAAGCCATCTGATCACTTCATTGACTTTTCTAGGATTTTCTATATTAAAGCGATGGCTTTAAAATTTCAGTAAGGGATTAATGAGAATATGCATTAATATAGCTCCAGCTCCCCCTCCACCTCATCCTAACAATCTTCATCCATTCTAAAGTGGTTAGGAGGGGGGGGGCAGGGGCGCAAACGGACATATAAGACCAGAACTTTTTTTAAAATATCTAAATCCGAGGAGGGGGTAGGTTGTTAGGACCACTGTGTAGGCGCTCTTGATGGAGGGGTCCTGATGTCACATGTTGAATTTTTAAAATGCTGATGTCGAAAATCTTTGGTTCTCCAAAACCATATGTTGAATTTAAGAAAGACCCATCTCACATGTCATTGTATTGATAAGAGCCTTGTCGCTGTCGCTAATGCCCCGTGTCGAATGTCCCTGTCACCATGTCGAATCTAGGAGTCTAGGGCCAAGATGCAGAGTTGTTTTCAAGTTACCGCTCAAAGTAAAGGTCATTTACCTCTGTGCCCACACCCTTTATGGTCCAACCATTGAGTCTACTTCTAACTATGTTAAACCTGTGGATTAGGGTTCAGGTACACAACTCCTTGGGCTTTACCCACCCCCTCCACGTACTGCGCCCACCTCAAACACTACAAGGTCTCATCATCAAACCCACTGTAGCCTCCGTAGGCGTCGGGGCGCCCTGCCAACAATACTTCTACGCCACAGAATGTGGGATGATCCAGTCGGGGTCTTCCGACGTGACAGGCATCAATCATCCAGGGACCACTCTCCAGGGTGGGTTCACACTGGAGGAAGGTGTTTGTTTAGACATATTATTGCCCCTGAAGACGATGTGAGAAGAAGAATGGACATATGAGTGCATGGCATAAGGTGCGCTGAGATGGAATTGAAGGTGTCAAAAGATGTAGTGTCATACGTGTAAAAGATGTATGTGTTTGTACTCTTTAGAACAGGAACCAGTAAAATATTCTGGTTAGAAGAATATCAATTTCATTTAATGACTCTCTTTTTAGCGTTAGTTCTCATTGGTTTTTGTTCAGTACTACGCCGTTGACATGTGTTTACTATTTGAATCATTTCTCAAAACATTCAATTTACATTTTGAAAACTGTGCCAACGATGAGTAAGGTACAATGTATGTCACTTTTGTCAATGGACATAACTGAAAGTTCAAGAAGAGCTTCATTGAATTAAAGGACCTTTTCCGAGTATACATACTAATCCACACACCTTAGTTGTATCATGCAGGTGCGACAATATTCTTCTCTTTGCAACATACCTTCGACTTTGCTTTGCCTTAGACTATGCCAAATATGTAAGGGCATATGAGTGCATCTATCTTTGCCAGAGGCAATAGCACGGAAGAGGATTTGTGGGGATGAAAACTGAAAATCCAGGATTGGCCCTACATTCCAACGACAATGAAATATCTTAGCTCTAAGAGGACATAGGTGCAAGTGAGCCCTTTCTCGTCTATCCCTTCGTTGGGTTTGCATCTTCTCACCACTATATCTACCCGTACCTTTTGTTACCGGATTTCATGCCGCTGAGAGATTTGGATCTGTTGAGTTGTCATTAGATTGACAACCGCGTTCGATCAGTCGACTTTAACAACTTCTTTAATGTCCACGGAGACGAAGCAACGTAGCTTCTCATTTAAACACACGTGTGTGTGTACTTTGGGTTAGGATATATAAAAGAAAAGAGGATTCGGGAAATACGCTAAAATGACAGTTTTTCCTAAAATATAAGAAAAACTAATCAAAAATCAAAAATTTTGATAGCCATAAATTGGTGCTACGTGTTTCATTTTAGGCTGATAGTTTCCGTTGCCCTGTGCTGAACTCACTAATGGGTTCTTGTCAGCCGATATGACCAATTTACTAAAGTTGATGAGTACACGTAGGTGCTCAATGTCAAAATAATAGACTCCTGTTGCCCTGTAATAGGATGTCTCCTGTTTTTCATGAAGCAGTGCTGCAAATTAGAAATTTTAAAAGACATCTTTTGACAGGAAAATGATACAAATGCTTTTGGAAAAAGTACTGTCAGAATTTAAGGTATAGCTATTCAATGTTCTCGTCTATCCTTTAACCTCCACAAGTTGTATTCCACTTAACAGGTGAATACGTTCAACACAGGGAAATGATGTTCGGGGGGCGGGGTATCCTATGCCCTGGGAACAATATTAAAGAAGATATGAGCAATTTTATGAAAAATAGTGGTCAAATTGTCTTAGAATAAGTTTTTTAATACAATTCAGCTAACCTATCATTCGAAAACGTTCTTACTTGGAATTTCAATGGAACATTGTATTCCCACAATTTACCCTACAGTAGTCATTTGGTTGCCATGGAGACAATACTATTTGTGACTCATGTAAAATAGTTGTGACATTATAATATTTATAAATGTAACTTAAAGATCTTCCAACTTCAAACAGATAAACAATACCATTTTCAGATGAAAAGTTTTGAACACAATAGTATTTTACAAATAGCGGTTTGTCTTTTTCAATAATAATGATAAAATTTTGTTATCAAAATATCTAAGTTAATACTGATTAATTCACATTATTGCCATTTTCAGGAACACCAGCCTTCCTATGTTCTGGAACCTAAATTTCATTACCAATTTATATAATGTCATGTTTTTGGTATCATTTTGAAGCTTAAAACCTCCTCTCGAATATCGAATTCCCACCTGGAGCATCCTTTCCCCATGGTGGATCACATTATCAAAAATTGAATATTTGATGGAACACATTTCCTTTGCAATAGACAGTTGCTTTCATTCATTGTCAGTTAAAATACATTTGTGATGAACGGCTATTCAGCCAAAATACATAGAGGTTAAAATAATAGAAATAAGGTAATAATAGAAATATATGTAAGAGAACGAAATAGATGTAAAGAACGAATATGTAAAGAACGAAGAACGAAATAGATGTAAAGAACGAATATGTAAAGAACGAATAACGAATATGTAAAGAACGAATAACGAAAACGTAATGGAACGAAACCCGGAAATATGTAAACCGGAAGTGAAATGTAAACCGGAAACGGAATATATAAACCGGAAGTGACGTCAGTTGTAGGTCACGTGACCGAAGGCAGCCAATCAGGGCTGACCTCTCTAGTATATAAAGGGGCGGTGAGGCCCGAATAAACAGAGTTCTTTAACAGTTCTCCTGGTGTCCAGACGTGTCCTCTTTCCTGAAACAACCGCTAAAGATGAGCCGATCAGAGTAATTAAGCCGAAGTTAGGACAAAACAGTCGAAGTTCGAGATAGGTAGTAGAAACATAGGGTAAGTGGCCCGATGGCCCGAAGAACGAGGAACGAGGGAACGGAGTAGGGCACGAAGGCCCGAAGTAGTACCGGAAACCGAGGTGTAGTATGGTACGAAGACATGGGGAGCGGAACGAGGGAGCGAAGTCCGCGGGGACGAGGGCGCGGCATGCTCGGCCCCACGCTACCAAACAATAGGCGACCGTCGGCCCGTCGCCCCCGCGGACCGGAACTCAGGGGTGGACCGCCCCCCGGCCGACCCGTACCCCTACCATAATTTCCCTCCCCCGCAGTCCTCCGTCGACATCGAGTGCCGATTCCCGATCGATTCGCTCAGCCCCCCCTCGTGCGCGAGGCACGACTCTAGAAACACATCTCGGTTCTTGGCCCGGATTCCCCGTCCGCCCTGAGACCCGAACAACCCCCACGTTCCTCTGTTGTAAGAATCGGCAACCCCGACTTACCAGAGAACGTCACACTGGTGGCAGCGGTGGTGCTGAAATAGGCACATACGGACTTGTGGATCTTGGGTGTTTCATCGGTATTGGATACTCATGGCGACTGCGGCAGTCTTCGAGCAGATGGATTCTGACGTCGCCTTCAAGGAAGGTGGGGAGGAGAAAGGAGGTGCGAAAACCGAGACCAAAGGGGAGGACACGACCATCATGGGTAGGCAGTTTAATTTTATGGGAACGTCCACCCCGACGGATGAGCAGAATGTGCGGGCTCAACAACAACAGACCGGTCAGGAAGGAGCGAGTTTGAAGAAGTTCAGTTTACGACCAGAGAAGTATGACGGTAAACCGGATTTCGAGGGATGGATCAACCAGTTTGAGGAGTACGCAACATTGGGACGCTGGACGGCCGAGGAAAAAGCGGCGATGCTTTTTCTCTCGCTGACGGGAACGGCACGAATGTACTTTGTCGGACTCCCGGACAGGGAACGACTCCGTTACTCAGCGAGGGTGGATGCGTTGCGCCGGAGGTTCGGTCAGGAGAAGGACACGTGTAATGCTCTGCAAGAGTTGGCGGGCTTGAAACGTGTAAAGAACCAGACAGCGAAGGAGTTGGCTGATAATGCCCGGCGACTGGCATCGAGAGCCTACTTCTCCAACGACTACGCTAGCCAGGAAAAAGCAGCATTACATGCGTTCCAGGCTGCAGTTGGGGAAGACCTTCAGCTGAAGTGTGCAGAGAAAGGATGCAAGACACTAGAGGAGGCGGTAGAGGTGGTAGAAATACAGGAACGATACTCACGCCGCCTCCTGCGGGCAGTGAAGCCCGAGGAGGACGCCAATACACAGATCATGGCCTTGAACGGTAAGTTGGAGGAGATGATGAAAGAATTGGCAGAAGAACGGGAAGCTAGAAGACAAGCAACGGCCCGGAGGGAGGCGTTTAAGAAGCGAAAAGAAGATTTAGAGTGTCATCAATGTCACCAGAAGGGCCATTTCGCAAGAGAGTGTTCTCAGCGTCAGGGAAACGGACAGTCGCCGTCGCAGTAAGCGCGGGGCCCCCTTCGGGCGCGGCAAGAGAAGTAGTAGGCATGGGAGAATGTGGACTTTATGTGGCCGGGATGGTGGGAGAGAGTGTCGTCCGTTTTTTGGTTGATACCGGATCTATGATCAGTCTGCTGTCGGAACGCCTCTGGAGAGAGTGGGGACGAAAATGGGAAGAACTGGATGGATATGAAGGACGTCTCTGCTCGGTTGATGGTAGTCCGTTGCGGTGCTACGGATGCACGAACTTGCCAGTAAAATTGGGAACACGCGTGTTGAAGTGGACGTTCATGGTGGCAGACATCGGTAGAGATGAAGGGATCCTGGGAAACGACTTCGCGGTGAAATACCGGCTGACAGTTAAGCCCCACGCGAGTGCCATCTTCCTGCCCGCCGAGGGGGAGGGAGAGGGGGAACGAATCCCGGGAGTAGAACAAAGAACGGATGGGATTCGGGCAGTTACCGTCGGAGGACAGGTCGTGCGAATCGAGAAAACGACGGAAATACCCCCACTCCAAGTGACCCGAGTAACAGTAGTAGCGAGAATAGACATAGGACAGAGTGGACAGCTGGCTGTCATCACCGGCGCTGGATTACCTATGGGACTGGAGGTGATCCCAGGAACGGTGACATTGGGAGAAGAAAATGAAGTTTGGGTGGCCAACCGAGGGACCGAGAGCGCGAAATTGGAAACCGGCGGGGTACTCGGAGAAGCCACCTTCGTACAAGAGGTACGAGGAATAGGAAGTGAAGCAAAAGAACCCCCTGGAGCGCTCATTGAAATGATAGGGGAGGCTAAGAAAGACCTGACCACGAAGGAGGGCGAAGAGCTGGAGAAAGCCATCATGGCCCGGGAACAAATGTTTGCGACCTCGAAACATGAGTTAGGACGTACAGATTTAGTACAACATCGAATTAAAACGGGGGATCAGATGCCGATCAAGCAGAGGGTCAGACGGTATCCGGCCACCAGGAGAGAGGAAGAACGAGCACTGGTGGAGGATATGTTAAATCTAGGGATTATCCAGGAGAGCGGGAGTGCGTGGAGTAGCCCGACCGTTCTAGTCAAAAAGAAGGACGGAGGAATGAGGTTCTGTATTGACTACCGAAAACTGAACCAGGCTACGAAAGTGGACGCCTATCCGCTCCCGCGGATAGAGGACAGCCTCAACACCTTGGGAGGAAGCCTATTCTTCTGCAGTCTGGATCTCGCAAGCGGATATTGGCAGGTGGAGATGGCACCGGAGGACCAAGAAAAGACGGCCTTCGTGACTCAAGGAGGATTGTATGAGTTTAAAGTGATGCCATTCGGGCTAGTGAACGCCCCAGCCACCTTCGAGAGACTGATGGAAAGAATCCTCAGAGGAATCGTGTGGGAGGAGTGTCTGGTATACTTGGATGACATACTGGTCTTTGGACCAACGTTTAAAGTGACTCTGGAAAGATTGGTACGGGTTCTGGACCGATTGAACGCTGCAGGACTGAAGTTAAAGGCGCGAAAATGTAAGCTGTTCCAGAAGAAGATTCCGTTCTTGGGGCACGTTGTCTCATTCAACGGGATCGAACCCGACCCCGAAAAGTGTCGGCAAGTAACCGAGTGGCCGGTCCCGCGGGATCTCCACGAGGTACGAGCCTTCGTGGGATTATGTTCGTACTACAGAAGGCATATAAACGGCTTCACGGAGTTGGCTGCCCCCTTGTATGAATTGGCAACGAAGGAGGAACCATTCATGTGGAGCGCGAGACGACAAGAGGCATTTGATGCGATGAAGAAGGCGCTAACGGAGGCCCCGGTGTTGGGATTCCCGGAGGAAGATGGACAATGGTGGCTTGACACAGACGCCAGTGACGTGGGAACGGGAGCCGTGCTATCACAGGAGCAGAGAGGGGAGGAACGGGTGATAGCTTACACGAGCAAAACCCTGGAGTCAAACGAACGAAAGTATTGCACCACGCGGAAAGAACTGTTGGCGGTGGTGCGAGCTTTGAAGCATTTTCGGTGCTACATCTATGGTCAACGCGTGATAGTCCGGACGGATAATAGCGCGGTCAGTTGGCTGCAGAGAAGTAAGGAACCGATGGGGCAGGCTGCTCGGTGGATTGAGATTATCGACTCGCATGATGTGTCGTTCCAACACCGACCGGGCAGGAAGCATGGGAACGCTGACGCGTTGTCCCGGTATCCGTGCAAACAATGTGGAGAGGAGCACGAGAATACCGAAAAAGTGAGAGTAGTGACGCGGGCCCGGGGGTACGAGCCCGGATGGTCCCCGCAGGAGATGAGAGCAGCGCAGAGGAGGGATCGAGATATAGGGCCGATTGTCGCACGGATGGAAAAAGATGCGGACCGGCCAGGTTGGGAGGCCATATCTCCGGAATCCCGGGAAACAAAGATCCTATGGAGGCAATGGGAACGATTAAGCCTCAGGGATGGCGTGCTGCATCGGAAGTACTGGGAACTAGAAGGGCATGGTTGGAGGAACCAGTTGGTCGTTCCCCGAGGGGAACGGGCCAAGTTGGTAAGGGAATACCATGGAGGCGCGGCAGGAGCGCATTTAGGAGTCGCCAGGACGACGGCCCTGTTGGAACAAGGGTTTTACTGGCCGGGACTCCGGGAAGACGTGCGGAAGGAATGTCGAGAATGTGATTGCGCGTTGCTGAAAAAGGGAAGAGGAAGACGGGAGCCGCTACATCAGTACATAGTGGGGGAGCCGATGGAACGGCTGGCCATGGATGTTTCGGGCCCGTACCCAGTCACCAAACGAGGAAATAAGTATTGCCTGATGGTGGGATGCTATTTCACCAAATGGTTGGAGTGTTTCCCGATCCCGGATCAAAAGGCAACGACAGTGGCGAACAAACTGGTTGAAGAAGTAGTAGCACGGTACGGCGCGTTTCGGGAACTACACTCGGATCAAGGCACGAATTTCGAATCCGAGGTGGTGGCTCAGGTCTGTGCACTATTCGGGATACACAAAACAAGAACGACGCCGTACCACCCCAGGAGTGACGGGTACATAGAACGAAGTTTCCGTACTTTGGGGTGTTGTTTGAAAGCCAGCTGCCGAGCGACGGGCCGGGAATGGGACGAGATGGTCCCGCTCGTGATGATGAGTTATAGAGCAACGCCGCAAGCCAGCACGGGAGTGACACCGAATATGATGATGCTGGGCCGACAGACCATGATGCCGCGACAGGCGATTTATGGGAGACCTCTAGGACCAGAGGAGGAACCCCGACGGGTAGGCGACTATGTGGAAAGCCTGGAGGAAGGGCTAGTCGCGGCCTATCGGGAGGCCCGGACGGGGCTGAAACGAGCCGCCATCCATCAGAAACACGAGTACGATGGGAAGGTGACTCGGCGGGAATACCACGCCGGAGAACTGGTCTGGGTGCACGATACGGTAGTGGATAGGGACAAGGGAACGAAGTTGCGATTTCCATGGATGGGCCCTGCACTGATCGTCAAGGTGCTTGACCGAGGACGGGTGGTAGTACGGAAGAAACGAGGGAAACCGGGGGGGGTGGTCCATGTGGACCGCCTGGAACCCTACCGAGGACACGCTGCGCCAGCCTGGATGGTAGCTGACCAGCAAGGATACGAGGCTGCACAGTAAATGCTTGGGGTGGGGCGCGCTAGGGCACGTAAGGAAACGGGGCACCCCTTTTTGTGATGAAGTCGTTTTCGTGTCTCGATTCCGCAGGTGGAAGAGGACCAAGGGAACGACCAAATCGGGGCTACACAAAAAGGCTTTGGCCAAAAAGGACTGATCAACCTGGGGCCATTGAGTCGGGGCGGTGCGTTGACCACTACAGTAGGAGTGCAGGTCGTTAGGCTGTAGAGATTTGCTATCTAGCTGAAGATTGGTTCTCTTGCGGATGTAATATAGGTGGGAAATGCGGGGTTGGAACGAAAAACGGCGTTCGGGAGCCACGACGGCCCGAATGTCTAAAGTAGTCCCACGGAGCCGCTTTCCGGTCAGTTCGGAGGAACCACAGCGTGGAAAAGATGGTTGGATTACAACAGAAGACAGACCCGGTGGCAAGCTGGTGAAGACTTCTGAAGTAATGCCGACTTGGTAATACCGCTTTACAGCGTCCAGGAGACCGGAGGAGAGTAGATGCGGCACTCTCGGGAACGCCGGAGGAACGAACGGACGGCTGTAAAAGGCGAGGCCTGAAACGAGGACGGGCTTTAAAGTAGGTCGTAAAAGGAGTAAAAGAGGACAAAGAGAACGGGGCGGCGGCAAGGAGATAATAGCGCCGAGCCCCTGTGTTCTCCGGGAAGTGTGCGGAAGCACTGTGAGGGCCAAGATGAAAAAGGCAAGAGAAGGCGACGAGGGATGAAAAGACCGAGGACGTCCGGTGGGGCAATAAAAGGCCTAGGAAAAACGCGTGGACGGGCGAAGGGCCGCGAGGTAAAAAGCAGGCGAGGCGGTGACCAGCGGCGGGCCCCGGAGACCGGAAAATAGTAGGGGGCGCCACCGTAGAAGTGGATGGTGAGTCTGACGCTAGGGGTCGCTAGTGCAGGCCACGCCCACTTCCGCCTGCGGCGGCTATAAAAGGCAGAGCGCTCGCCGGAGCAGGTCATTCTGGTCAGCCGATCAGGATTCATCGAATCGCAGACGAGCAGACTGAGCTAAGGAGAAGAAAACAAGAGGAAAAGCAGAGAAGCGAGACGAGCAGCATCACCACGAGACAAAAACGGAAACGGCTGACGGGACGAGCTTCAGGATTGGAACGAGCCCCGAAAGCCCGGAAAAGTGCGGACAGTGCTGGGAAGGACATTGTCACGGAAAGGAGTTTAAGCACTTGGCCAAGCATATTAAAGGTCAGCACGATGGATTACGGAAGCAGTACTACATGTGCCCGGTGTGTTCGAATCGAGCCTATTCGACACACCAGGACTGGAAGAAGCACATGACGGACTCACACGAAGGGAACCTGCAGAGGGGGATGCCGAAGCAAGACCCCCTTCTGAGGCTGGAGTATGCTGCGGCGTTCGCCTTGGACCCGAAAGGACGACCGCCGTACACCAGTTTCGCTGCTGGGGATGAAACGGCGGCCCGGGTAGCCAACATGGAACGGGACTACGCGGTGCGCCATCCGGAGGGGTTTCAACCCCCTGAGAGGGCGGTGGATAAGGAGGCACCGGAGAGGCCGCGACGGCATATCCGCATACCTTACTACCCGAGGGCGTCGAGAGGATCCGAGGACAGCGACGCCGAGCAGCTGGAGCAGGTAGCAACCGAAGAAGGATCAGAGGCCGACGAGGCCGGCGAGGGAGCCCAAGCAGCCAAAGCAGCAGGGAAGGGACCCCTGGCCGAGGTGGCGGAACGATCGACACCCACGCGTCGTTCCCCTCGGAGGGCCGCGAAAGGAGTACGGAAGGAAGACACCGAGTCGCCGCGAAGCGCGAGCCGAGCCGTGGTCAACCCGAAGCCACTCCTGACACCAGACCAAATATCAGGGTTAGTACAGAGCCGAATTAAGAAGTTAAACGCCCAGGGAGAACCACGGGAACCGAGAGGACGAGGACTCCCAGGCAGAGGAAAAGGACGGACATCCACACCCACCCCGAAGCCGGGTTGCTCAGGAATACCACCGGGGGCTGAGGTGGTGGAATTAGTGAGCTCGTCCGACGACCAACGACCGAAAGTCAAAGAGGAAGAGGAGCCGCTCGCTTTCAAGAGGCCCCCGACACAGGGATGCCCGGCGGAGGAGCCGTCGCGAAAGAAGAAGTGGAAAAAGGTCAAGAAAGTCCCGAGAGAATTGGAGGAGGGAACGAGTTCGGACCAGTCGGAGTCAGGCAGGAGTATGTCGGCCCGAAGCGATCGGTCTTTGATTATCGCTGAGTCTAGTAGCACGGGAGAGCTGGGACCATCGCAGCCTGAGACCTCGACAGGAGTCAGACGGACCACGGGACTAGAACCACCTTGTAGCGACGCACAATTTACTATGATGACAGTTCATAAGAAATCAGTGATATACGAATCACGACACCCGAGGTACCCCGGGTATTTAAAAGGAACAATGAACCGGGAGGGATCGTTCAGGGGTTACCACGAGGCGAGATCCGACCGGGAGCTGGAGGACAGCATTCGGGAAGCACAGGGAGGCCGGCTAGTGGAAAGAGAAGCATTGTACCTAGGGAGGTTTCTACGCGAGATGGCAGAAAGGCAGGGACTCAAACCGTCGGGGCGAGTGGAGAAAGTAAAGTATGTTCGGCATGCGGCCAGGCCGGAGGACACGGCGTCGACGGCCTCGACACAGCCGCTGTTCTCTACCCCTACCCCGACGAAAGCGGATTCACCCCTGGAGAAGATGGTATGTAAGCAGCCGATAGTGCCGCCCCCAGGATTGAAACGAATGAGAGACATTACGGTAGCACCAGACACGCCAGAGACACGGGCGGCGGTTGACAACCTGACTCGAGCCAGTTTGGGGAGCTCGTTTTTTGGGTCGCAAGGATCGGAAGAGACCCCGGGACCACCGTCGCCCGAACGTATGGGATCGCCGCCAGGACCGGATACCCCACTCAAGGACGAGGATAAACACGGGCGGGCGCTACAACCGCGGGTTGTGATACACAGATTACAAATACCGGCTGCCCAGTCCATGGACGCGGAGGTGGAAGACTCAGAGGACATGGAGTTGGGGCAGGCCGAGACCAGAGGATACGAGCCGGAGAAACAAGAATTGGACGAGTCGGGAGCGGATTCAGTGTTCGGGTCTATAGGAACGGAGATACCGACGGCAGGACCATCTAGGGAAACACCGAGACTCAAGTTATTACGGACACAGGCCATTCACCAGGTCTTACAGGGACACTTTCCGGTGACGGCGCGAGCGGTACGAGACTGGGACGCGGAAAAGGCCATTCGGGTGCAACTGATGTGGCCCCCGAGGGAGGTGCGAGGAATGACGGCCAAGACAAGAGCAATGGCTTCGGCGTCTATGGCGTTCCTGATGGCACTAGAAACGGGCCGCAAGCCAGAGACATTTGAAGAAGCGATGGCGCAGTTCCCGACGGCGGCACTGGGGCCGTTGACCAGGGAGTTCCCGGGGGTCGACCGGCTAGTTAACGAACACAACCGGACCGTCCAATTGGCTCAGACCCTAGTGATGTACAAAAACGAGGATCAACTGGATGACTTGTTGAAGGCAACAAGAGAGGCGGAAAAACAGAGCGGAATGGTGGATCAGCTTCTCGAGCTCCCCGCTAGGGAGGAGAGACTGTTGCTGCCGATCCGGCGCCAAGAAGAAGGGTGAAGTAGATGCTGCTCGAGGTCTTGCACGGAAGAAAAACAGCGCGACGGAACCAGAGGCGGAAGATGGCGCGTCGCGAGTCGGGTGGGGAGGGATTACGGGGCGTTGGCTCCTCACCCATAGTGTCAAACCCCCAGGGAGAGAACCGGGCCGAGGCGGAGGTACCTGAGCCGCACAGGAGGCCGAAGCCTGGATAAAAGACTCTCCTGGAGACCGCTGGACGGGCCCGAAAACTTTACTTAAACTCATCGGGAACGGACTGGCGGGCTCGAACATTCTTATCTTAATTTATTCTTATTAGTTTCTTTATGGGAATCTTCTTGCGGAAGTGAACGAAACCACATGTGTTAGGAGGTGTTGAGTGTAATCAGCGAGCTGGAGGGTCCATGACTGGAATGAACTTACCAAGCCTGCGGGGCGAATACGGGACGGAAGGAGGCGCTAGGAGGAAAAACAAGTTTGTAACTGTTCCTCTTCTTCCCTGGAGCCCGCTGCGTTGGTTGGGACCGAGCAGGTGGAACGGGATCGTCCGGTCGCGGAAATGGATGGCGGGCCGGGCGGCCCGGGAGCGAGAGTGAAAGTTGGGAGGCGGAATCGAAGAAAGGAAATCAGAATGGACGGATAGTGTTGTCATTGTAGTCTTTGAGTCGACGGTCGTGCCGGGGTAAATAAGGTACCGGTGGGCCGGCGACTCGCCGCTGGAGGAAAGGCTGGCGCGGGCCAAGACTGAAAACCCTTCTCCCGCGCTGCCTTGAGCGATCTGGAGGCGAGGAAGAGACGACCTCTGTCCTCTAGCGGCACTTCTACTTCCTGCAACTTTGTCTTCTTGATTTTGGATGGATCGATCAGAATGTGGATGAGCCCGGATTCATGTACCATCATCTTCTGAGTTTCCTTGTCTTCAGCCTCTTACCGCATACGAAGAGCGGCAAAATGGAATTTTTCGACCTGAATGCTGGTTTTATCGTGCCAGAGTTGATGCAGCGAGTCATGAAAGGATTGCGGCGAGTCGTAGATGTCTCCCGGAGGACCAAGGCACGAGCAGGGACGATAACTTAGGGGCCCTGGCTCGTGACCGACCGTAATATATAGTAATAGTAATATATGAACAAGAAACAAAAATTAATAGACTTACTAAAAACTTATATTAATATCTTACCTGCAGTAACGACAGAGACTCCTTCCATGTCGTATTTCCTGATGTCTTCTTCTTGAGGAACGAAACAAAATAGTCTTTGAAACATATAGGGAAGTAATCTTTGAAATATACAGGGAGGTGGTGCTTGGAACGTCGGCCGCGGATGCCTCGATAGACACATCAAGAGGTCTGCAAAGAGCGACGAGGAGCGACCCTTCTTGGAGTTCGACATCGGATGAGTTCTCTATATATGCTATTTTATTGAGAATGGGCCCGTTCCGGATCTCAGAGGTTGACGTTGGGTGCAGATCCCGGTTGATGTCTTCCATCTTCACTTTCTACGGCTTCTTCTTCTCCTTCTCACTAATATCTTCAACTTACCAACTTCGAACCGTCGTACCTAGGAGCAGCCCGGAACGGCTCGGAGCTGTTGTCTCGGCTTTCGTCATAGGCATAGTGGCTTCATGCAATGTGACATGGCACCGTGGACGACTGTGGCCTTACTCCAAAATCAAAACCAGACCGGATCTTAAACTTACTTCTATTTAACGAACTATTTGTTGGTATTACAGTCTCACGAAAATCGTCTAAAAGCACGGTCCTCCGGGAGGACGAAGAGAAAAACTTAGTAAACAGAGCGAGGCCCGAGAGCCTAGGAAACGAACGAGGGCCCGAGTGCCCGAAACAGGAATCCTCTTCTTAGGAAAATCATCTCATCAGTAGAACGAAGGAGCCTCCCTCTCGCCCCAAAGAGGACTGTCTTCCTGCCGTTGCTTACAGAGGGGGGGAGGGATGAGAGGCACCGGCTCCTGTCATCAAAAAGAAACTTCATCAAAATTATCTTCTTAATCAGGTCTCCGTTCCGGTTGTTGTCATGCCACTTGGGCCCGGAACGGTGACGGAAATACTTTACTATGGTGGACTCTCTCCGACATCTCTTTCTGAAATCCTGAAATCTTCAAATGTGTCGACGTGGTCGAGGACGGAACATCTTGATGCTGGGTTAACCACGAGGACATGTGTCGTAAAAGTCAAACTTCAGTTCCTGTACGGAAAACGGACACTTCATCGATAATTAATGATTCTAATCTTCTCAGTCTCACCTTCACCCGGACTCCATCTCAAAGCTTCACTGTGACAAATAGCACGAAACCCGCGACGTCGTCTGCTGAAGTTTCCACTCTAAGCTTTAATGCATGAAGTTAGGTTCCTTTCCACATACAACGCCATCTTCTTCTTTGGGTACCTTGGCCTTTGGCTCGAACATGTTGTCCTTGCCAAACGTGAAAAAGTCACTGGAGGGCTCTGAATGCCGAGGCGACCGAGGGTGCGAAGTCCAAAAAGAACATTCTATCTACAAAAACTCCAGTCTTTCTTCTTCAACTCATCCTTAAAATCATCATCATCACCTAAGAGAACGCAGAGAAGAGTAATAGTTATGGAAGAACGAGGGGTCACGACCGACCGGGTAGGAGAATCACGACCGATTCTCTACCCAAAAACAACGGAGAACGTCTGAACGACGGTAGAACGGATCGAGGGTCGAGAGGACTAAGGGTCACGACCGGCCCTGGCCTCTGGGTGGGAGAGTCGCGACCGATTCTCCACCCGAACTAGGGGAGAACGTCTGGACGACGGAAAACGAAGGGAACGGGGGCACTGCGGGTCACGACCGACCCATGGCCCCGGGCAGGAGGACCACGACCGGTCCCTCTGTCCTAATGAGGGTAAAAAGGCGAGGAAAAACGCGCCGAGGGGCTAAGTAAATAGAGACCCAGAGGAGAGGAGCGGGGGCGACGGGGTCACGACCGATCCCCAGTCCCGGGTGGGAGAGCCACGACCGGCTCGCTCATCCTAAAGACGAGAAAAAGAGGAGGTGTAAAAAAAAAACGGGTCCTAAATAGATCAAGGATAAGAGAACTCTGACGAAGATAAAAAGAGACTAAGATATATAAAACGAATTATATGAACTTTTATTAAGAAGAGAGAAAAACGAAGAGAGAAAAACGAAGAGAGAAAAACGAAGAACGAAAAACGAAGAAAGAAGAGAAATAATAATTAGCCGGATAGGCCCCGGGGGCCCTCCGAAGTAGACCGGGGAGGACAGAGGGTGACACCTCCTCCTCTGCTGATAAGGAGCGTAGGATTGAAATGTTTCTGGTTCTAGAGTATGTTCTGTTGTCGTTGCTGTATGAACTGTGTTGAAATTTTGTATAACGTGTTTTCCCACCTTTCAAGAAGGTGCGGGAGGGTGTGCCAAAATACATAGAGGTTAAAATAATAGAAATAAGGTAATAATAGAAATATATGTAAGAGAACGAAATAGATGTAAAGAACGAATATGTAAAGAACGAAGAACGAAATAGATGTAAAGAACGAATATGTAAAGAACGATTAACGAATATGTAAAGAACGAATAATGAAAACGTAATGGAACGAAACCCGGAAATATGTAAACCGGAAGTGAAATGTAAACCTCTTTCCTGAAACAACCGCTAAAGATGAGCCGATCAGAGTAATTAAGCCGAAGTTAGGACAAAACAGTCGAAGTTCGAGATAGGTAGTAGAAACATAGGGTAAGTGGCCCGATGGCCCGAAGAACGAGGAACGAGGGAACGGAGTAGGGCACGAAGGCCCGAAGTAGTACCGGAAACCGAGGTGTAGTATGGTACGAAGACATGGGGAGCGGAACGAGGGAGCGAAGTCCGCGGGGACGAGGGCGCGGCATGCTCGGCCCCACGCTACCAAACAATAGGCGACCGTCGGCCCGTCGCCCCCGCGGACCGGAACTCAGGGGTGGACCGCCCCCCGGCCGACCCGTACCCCTACCATAATTTCCCTCCCCCGCAGTCCTCCGTCGACATCGAGTGCCGATTCCCGATCGATTCGCTCAGCCCCCCCTCGTGCGCGAGGCACGACTCTAGAAACACATCTCGGTTCTTGGCCCGGATTCCCCGTCCGCCCCGAGACCCGAACAACCCCCACGTTCCTCTGTTGTAAGAATCGGCAACCCCGACTTACCAGAGAACGTCACACATTCAAGGTTGAATTTTCTACCTTGTACGTAAGCTGGTAAGAGTCAAGGCAAGATTTATCTTTATTTTCTTTTAGATCTTTCTTTTTATCAAACTGTTTAGACAAATTGAAGTAGTGAAAAACAACTTAAATGGTGTGCTCAACACTAGATTACTTATAAATGGCTAGTTCGATGTCTTACTATGCATAACACTCTATTATCATGTCATCTCACTGTTTTTAATATGAAGACCCTGGACTGCTATTGTAGAATAAAAGAATATGCAAGTCCTTTGCTAAAAGATCTGCAGGTGTTATGGTAACTCAATAGCTTATCACTTTTATACAATCAAGGCACTCGTATATGAGTTATTGATGGGAGTACAACTGTAGATGTACAATTGGGATTCATATTACTCTGATGTAGGTAGCCCCCAGGTAGACTATAAACATAGATTAACGTGAAGCAGGTCAGGTGGAGAGAGAAACGGTTCATTGGCCATGCAGTTAGATGGACTCCCGGTGAGCCATTCGGAGATTAAGCCATAATATAAATGACATATAAAACTTTTTTTTCCTCATATTGCTTTGAAAACTATATTACAGAAAGTCACATTCGAATGACGGATGGACTTTTTAAGCTAATTACAAGTTCCCCGCTTGGATGGTTGTCAGCAGTGCTTTTTGGATTGTCCAAAAACTCTGTATACCTCACAGTTTTTCTAAATTGGCCGTGTTGCTGATACTGGCTATCTATAGAACTAAACATTTTCCTGTGGCGAATTCAGAGGGGCGGAGGGGGGGGGGGGGGGAGGGCGTGCCTCCATCTTTTATTTTGGCCAAATTTAGATTTTTTAATGTAAAATCCAGCCAAAAAGGAATTAAGGACAATTCTTTTCCAATGGCTCGCCTCCCCCTTTTAAAATCCTGGATCCGCCATTGTGTAACATTGGTTAGATAATGAAGCTGCTATTGCTTGCTCAATGCTGCCAAAATTTAGTAAATATATTGTCCAATAAGACACTGCACTCACAAATTTGTTCTACTATCCTCATAACAACACTCAGTTCTGAGATGAAAAGTTCAAACTAATTCTGGCAAATTGAAGCATGATATACCCCTTATAAACAAATATACACATTTTCGGTACCCTGGGTGACATATATATGATAGGTACCCAATGCCTCATAATCAGCAACAAAAGAAACCCATTCAGTAAATGCAGGCCACAGGGGCCATCTGTGTGTGCCTTGGATCCCTAGGTGTAGGCCCTTTACTACCTGGTCATCGCCCAGAGTGTGTGTGTGTCGGGGGGGGGGGGATCAGAGGGCCCACCTGCAGGCCTAAACACGGCCCCCTTTGTCACCAGTTTACTTCCAGGTGAGCGAGTGACAGGTGAGAGCCCCTGCTCCACCCCGACATGTGCCGGCTTAGGGTAGACGTGCTTCTTGTCCCTATACAGCTTAGACATGCTGTGAAGAATGAATCTTAATCTTGATTATTTGATGCATTTTCATTACTAAGCAATATGATACCAATTTTGTTGTCTATGTTTCCATTTTGAGATGTAATGGCGAGTTTCATCTGATTAAGATAGAAATATAGTTCTTCACTTTATTATTAGTTATTTGATAAATGAAGTTGTAGTTCTAATCTGAAAATAACTTATATTTTAACTAATTTACGCGTTGCCTCATTGATTGTCATGACGCATGGACGATTTGGGCACTGTTCCATTTTCACTTTCTGAGTAAACTGGTAAACAGTCCAACTTGTTCGTCCCAACGAATAGACACCCCAATCTTAAATACTCCACACAGAGTAATGTCTGTTAGGAAACAATACAAAAAGATTAGTTTACAAACAGTTCTTACTTCAGACCACATGCAAGTCGGATCTTCTGGCTGCTTTCATGGTTCCACCCGTTTCTTATCGAGTATCTCTTGTGCTTTACAGTCTACAATGGTAGGCTTTGAGCCGTAGTGGAGCCTGTGTAAAACGGTAGATTGTTTGGACCTGAGCGATCAGCGAGCAATCTTCTGTCGGAATTGGCCTTTTTCAATGAACGCTGAAGCCCAAGGGCTCGTGAATCATCATAAGAGGTCACCAATGGTGCTGTGTTTGTGCAGAAAAATGTGACTTTTGGAGGAAAGAAAGGATTTGTTTACGGTTTTCACCTAAAATGTACCATAATTGTAGCTAGCAATGTGAAATAAGCAATTCTAGTGAACGCCCTGTTTTTACTTTTCTATGGTGTAAATATGTTACCTCCATGGAATAGTATAAAAGGGTATTTGAAATAGATATTATTAAATTTTACAGAAACACGTAATAGATGTATACTTATGCTAGAACTGGTTGCCTATGTAAACTTTATATTACTACTCTGATTTTAAATACAAGTATAATCCATAAACGGTTGCAACTACCATTTAATAATAATTATTGAATAGGGTGCGATCTAGTTTGTTTAAAAAAAGACTTGGCTGTAACGATTTAAAGCTAACGCAGCAGTTTACTAACATCTGCCTCATGTAAATCCATGGAATGAACGAAGTGTTGTCGACAGTTTCTGCGTAATTCGGCACCTGGTTGAAAAATACGTTTTCTAAACCCTTTAGACTTCGTGAAATTGCGAAACTTTAGTTTTCTTCTCATATCTTGGGTAAAAGAAAACTTTTTGATGTAAGGAGTGGAAACGATCTGTACGGAATGACAAAGAAATATCGCAAATCTTAAAACTTTAGCAATCTACAGAAATGTTCCTTTGCAATATCGTATGTCATAATAACTAATGAGGTTCCTTTGTTGTAAATTCCATCTTCATATCACAAATATTTTCATATAGAAGTTAGGGGAAACAAACAACGAACCCTATCAATGTTTAGGGTGGTTGCTGGTCACCAACGAAACAATCCTTATGGATTTCCACACGTAGCACCAGAAAGCTACCGCTGCCCTGCAAATCTTTTAGTGAAGATCATTATGACGACATCATTCCCTTCGTTTTAAAGCAGATTTTAAATGTTGACCCTGATATTGAATTCAACCATTTTGTGATCATCTAAAAATATTGCGTCCCAAGCTAGTAAGGATTTCAAACTTTTGATAACTTGCATACATCTATAGTTGAGAAATGTGTATGTACTTTAAAACCATGGCTTGGTCATACCCCAAAGTGGGAGGTGTAGTAACGTAGCCGGGAGGAACTTACTCCAGCCGGGAAAAGGTCACCTAGCAATTGTTAACCAGTTTCACACTCATGTCTCCAGGGTCTTGTTCACAGGTGGGGCGCGATAAATAAAGGCAAAGGAGGTGGAGAGGGGTCGGCTCCAAACTTCTCACTTTTGAATATCTCAATACTCACAATCTTAGACAAGAGCATACAAATAGGATTCAGTATTCATGGTACTTTCACAGTCCATGTCCACGGAGGCATTTGTAGCAGGAACTTTATTTCTCTATAATTATGTGTTTCAGTTTCTGAAACACATTGGTAATGGAAACGCCTGCTCAGCGATTTTAGGATTAAGGCAGTTTTTGGTAGAGACCTCAATGTCCATTGAGTTTTTATATCGTTAATATGTCTATTTCGAAAGCAACCTTCAATGACCTGTCGGGTTTAGGTATTGTTGTCCATCACAGGCCTACAGTAAAACAGACATTTAAAGGGACGGCATTAGTATTCGGGATGGTTTTCAGCAACAGCAGTTAACTGATTAAGGGGGCATCCCCTAGAAGATCACTTTGATATAATCATAGAATTAATAAAATGGGCCAAATTCATTTCTCTTTATCTGGCTCTTAATTTCCCATCACTTTCCCCTTTTTGTGTGGTCTCCATCTCCACCTAAAAGAGAGTACTTAAGCATCACCCCCACCTTTTCTGGATTTGCCTCTATCTGGTATATATCATGTTGTTTTGGTGTATCTGCATACATTTGCACGTTAGTATAGGTTGCGAAAAACAGTTATAAAGTTCTATATCTGCCTATATCCTTTTGTCCTCACATGCCAAACTAATATTTTTCATGGTACACAAGTGAGATAGATATAGGTATTAAATGGATGATCGAGGAAGATAAATAAATGTGCATAGTGCTTTTGCCGTGCAATCAAATAGTTACTTTCAGAAAGTGGTGTTCTAGTTCACTCCTCCAGTTGTTGGTCGTATTCCTTGCATCCTTGCTAAGTAACGACTACCCCACCTTGGCCTTAGAAAGTCCAACATAAGCGTAAAATTCAGTATTCATTTTTTTTCATTTTTTTTAGACCATACAAAGAGACGCACCTGATAACTGACTCAGTGTCAAGAAACACAGAGTCACCTACGCTGGGAGATATGATTGATATCCCTGACGTTTATTTCTCACAACCTCAAATGGCCCCATAGTTTGTCTAATCTTGATTGAGTTCAGTTTTTGTCCACCCCTGGCTACTACCATGAATAGCTCTGAATAGTAGGACAAAACGGCCTCTCTATTACTGAATGATCCAAAGTTGTAGATTTTATCTCACGTTGGTGTTAAGCCTAAGGCAGGCTATTTATATTGCTTAATGTCCCATCAGATATCTAGCAGTATAAGAATGGGGATAATATATTTGGTGTCCAAACCACTTAACCGTGAAGTATCCATAGTTTGTTGTGGTAAAAACCGGAGACAGTCACTGCCTTGTTTTATGAGGTATTTCACACATACACTAGTTTCGTCGCAGGCCACATTCTCTGGGCCTGTGCCCTGTAGGAGCTATGTAATCTATTATGGACAAGGGGGAAAATAGCATTTATTGCCAACGAGCTGGACTCGATGCATTCCACAGGATGTACGCAGACAACCAGATACTTAAGACTTAGTTTCGTTCGCAACAACTATATATATGTATATTAAGTATTTCGGCTCAGGAAATAATAGTATAAGCAATTGGAAATAATGTCTCTCATTATAAGTATTTTTCATAGCCTTAAGCTTGATTAATCCTACGATATAAGTAGGCATCGATTTTAAATTTATTGTTTTAAAGCAATGATTCCAGTATGCTTTTTAAAGATCAATACCAATGGATCAATAGAAGTCAATTCATACAATAAGTCACCTGGTAAGTTTAATTCAAATTCAATAATTCTTTCAAAAATCTTTTTCACAATTCAAAGTTATATTAATCCACCTGTTACCATGACACTTAGAGGAAGATATACGAGATTAACCCTTTGCTAGAGGTGTTTGTGGAAACCATAGACCCGTGGGTAGAGGTCAGTGGTTTACAGCTTCACCTGGGTGAGGTATAGCAGGCATAAATTACCTGCAACAGGCTGAGGTGTAACACCACTTAACCCCATTTACCTGAAATTTACTGAGATACAGACTGCTCATAGGGTAGGGTGGGGCAAGACGCCCCCCTTAAGGAAGTATCTCCATATCTTTGTACAAGATTGATGGATTCAAAACGAAAAGAAATAAAATCAAACAGTTGGTCACCCTTTATCAAATAGCACAAACAATACTTCTCTTCTATTATTATACTTCAGATAAAAGCAAATTCTTAAAAAGTGGGCCTTTTGCCCCACACCTAGGGTGTGGGGGGTAAGATGCCCAGGGGTGTGGGGTAAGATGCCCAGGGGGTGTGGGGCAAAAGGCCCACATAAAAATGCTATACACTGTATATATGCTAAGAGGGGCAAAAGGCCCATATGGGGCAAAAAGCCCACCTGTGGGGCAAAAGGCCCATGGGCATCTTGCCCCATTTTGCCCATTTTTGGGGTGGGCCTTTTGCCCCACAATTTAGACATCCAGTCTATAGTGGTGTTTGCTCACAGCGTGAAAATGCTAACGATAATCATCACCATAAGCTATGCAATAACTATGACAACTTTGTCCATATGTGTAAACTAATTTAACCCTAACCACTTAAGGGAATGGTAATTGAAAGTTGTCCTAAGACTGTCCTAAGCCTTCCTTCAAATTTTCGGGAGTATCTACATAGATTGGCAAAAGAAATTCAAACTTTTAAAAAGATGCCTTTTATTTTTCCTAGTCAAGCGTTGCCTGTAAAAATAGATCAGAACAGTCCACTTTGTTGACTTTTGTTGGACCATTCAACGCGACCCACAGGAGCAGGGTAAGAATAGAAAGGTGTTTGTCACGATGTTTTGTCACTGGGTCACTCAGACCTTCCTAGTGCTTTGAGGGATAATTTAAAAAGTCAAAAGTTGGTCACTTGTTATAAATTATCACACCTCCCTAAGGCCTTACAATTGCCACTCCCCGAACTCTAAACACATAGCCGCCGGGTTGCCTTCCAGAGGGGGTCCATAGAAGTCGTCCATTCTTGTTTGCCTACTCTCATTTCTGGGAGCACTTTCCCACCACAGTGGACAGGGGCCATTATTCTTGAACTAGTTCTTGCAATTCTAATTTGTCAATCAAAATGGATTATTGTATTTACCTTTAACCAACACCATTGCAATATCGACTAAATGTGCTCATTTGCTATTTTGATGCTACATAAAGACAAAATTTCTTGATCTGAAAGTTCTAAACTATTAAGAAATTATAACTTTATTTTTTGTAATTATTGTGAAAAACTAGACTTTAGAAGTATTAGATTGTAATTCCTAACCAGCGGTCTGATTACACTGGTCTATTATCTCTTTGTTCATACCTGTTACTTAGTTCACCTTCTGTAATTTGACCATAACATTAGCAATGCCCTATTAGCAACTTGATGCTTTTAACTACCAGCAAGTCACCAAATTGGTATTTTGGTTTAGTAGTAAGCCAGGGAGATGATTATTTGTTGATTAGGTGTGAATATAATAATCATTATAACCAGATGACTCTAAGTAAACCTCACTTTGTGTATTCAAGTATTCAAGTAAAATGCACTTATGAGTTACCCTAACATACTGGCTTTATCCATGACTATATTAATTTGCATGTATGTCCACCCAAGGGTCATCCTAATTGACAAGACCTGCCATGCATGCTAAACATGCAATACAAGAAAGAAAAGAAGAAAGAAAAAACAATAATTACGACGGTAAAGTAGTTAGACCGTGGCACACACAGAGTACACTGTGCGTGCTTATAGGAAAGTGTAGGCATGAAGTAGGTTAGCTGAGTAATAAATCCTCAGTAGATAATAAAGAGGGTCACTAAGGTCATAGGGGGACCGCCATGTGTAGGCAAAGAACTTGGACTTGGAAGAGTCCTCGCTCCTGGGGAGGCGTTAATATTATAGCATGAAGTGCCATCTCGGTCTTGGCATAATCAATTGTTGCTTGATAATTATAGGCACTTCACATGATATATCTATAATTTATCGACCTAATTATCTTCATCTACTCACTAATCTATTTTCTAGTATGAGATTAATTTATATTTGTAAAATTTTGCAGTGTTTGCAAGGCAAAGACATCCATAATGGCCTGTATTGTGCAAAAAGTCCTAAAGGAACTAATTCAAATGATGAAACCAATGATATGAAATCTCTGGAATACAAGGAATACTATGGCATTTTCTTAAAGCTGAAACTAAAATATCTGATTTCACCAAAGAAATTAACCCGTCTACATGAGCTACAACCATAGAGAGGCCAAAATTAATATGGCTTTATCGGGTTGAGGGGGTTATGACTGTGTTAGAGTTAGCCTATATAACCGTAGGGTTCCGGAGTCGTTTACCCTGAATGACAACAGTTTCATGATCTAAAGAGTGATGAAAGGTAATTTGGAAAAGGTCGCATTTATATAATACGTACAGATGAAATAGCATACACGTCGACCCAAATAGTAAATGTGTTTACTGTCTCACTTCAGAGTTGTTTATTTGTTGTTTATTGTGCATTTGGCCTTTACACTCAATGTGTATTATATAGAGGGGGTGTGAAGATGTTAAGGGTTACTGCCATGGTGCCACGACTGGAGTCAAACAGCTGCCAAGTCCTTAAATCAGCCTTTATTGCAGAACCATGCTGCCATTCTCTCTTTATTAACCCACCACAGACACAAATAATGATGCAGAATTGCCAATTACTCACTAAGGAAACCAATGGAAAGTTCTCCATGCAGGCACGACTCTGCTTCCTTATATTTTGGGGAAACTGCAGTCTAATATGTAGTGTGGGTAATATGTCGACATTTCCAATAGATATATGGTTCTCATTATTATTATTTTTTTTATCATATTTTGTTAATCAGAAATATGAGGGTATTAGCCATGTAGGTGGACTAAATATTATAGAAAAAAACAGAGAACCCCGTCTGGTAAAATTAAAATATAGAAATAAGAAGTAACACCGGCAGCCTGAAGTATTGGTACCACGGCACGAACATAACTTGCGGCTGCCATTGATGAAGATGTGCATCTTTGTAGTCGGAAAGTCTGACCGTGCTTTGCATGAATAATAATCTCTATTCCAATTTCACCACATTCCTCTACAAATTCAATGATTATGATTACATGTTCTTTCCAATTGCAACAGCCACACCTCACGTTTAGGGAAGATAGTTCCAGAAAGGTGTTTTTCATAAGGGTGTCTATTATAGGCTACATAGACGAGAGGGAGATCATAGATCGGCTACGGATGTCGAGGATTGTGTTATAATAGGTAGAGGCTGGAGGCTACAAGGGGTGCTATGTAGAAGATAAAGTACCTGTCGGTTCTCTTCCACAGGAGGCCCAGCCAGTTTGTATAGTCGATGTTCAGGACCCTGTACATTAGAAGCAATGTAATGCATTTACCCGATGGCAAGACCTGTCTTGTTTATAAATGAGGAGAGTTTGACTTTTGGTAGAAGTTTTTGTGTCACTTTCTCTGGATTTGGCCCTAGGTTTCCCTTCCCCAACGTGTGGTCATATTTCATGCCTGCCCCGTTGGAGCTGCTATAATAAAGATTGCCCCAGTGGCGACGTTTTGAGGATAGAGGACTAGAACGAGCAGTGAATAAGCCTCATTTATGTTCTCTACTCATGCCTTAGGATGGATTTAAGTACAGAATCTTTTTAAAAGGTTCAAAGGTTCCTGTTCCCAGGGAGGAGAGGGGAGGGCGGCCTGTTTGCTGCATGGTTTGTGCACAAATTGATAGACGGTGTTTGATGTACGTGATACAAGAAGGCCATTGCAGCTATTGCCAATAGACACAGATCCAACGTGGATGACGCATCACAAAATGATATCTTAAATAACAGAATATTTAACAAATAGTGAGCATTCATCTCCTCATAAACATGCTCAAAGAAAGATTTTTTGTTCAAATCTGAATTAGTTCAGCCATATCATTTAGCAATATATTTTGCATGTAATACTTTTCCTGTCAGGCAATAATATGATAGAACCCCTCTTCCTTCTTACAACCTTACTGTCCTGTTTTAATGGAAAGTAAATAGAAATGGCAACTTTTATATTTCTACATACCCTACCACTGCACCCTCCCTCTCGTCCTATTTTTTTGCATCTTCACCTTTCGCCTTTTCAAATACAGACCCCGCCCCTAGTTAAACTTCAGCCACGAACACTCATAGAAGACAGATGATCTACATGCAACTCTAAGTGTGTGGTCCATAACACGTGTGGACCACATTCTTACTGTCTGATCATGAAGTTCTTTTTAACCTGGGCAATTTGTGTCTTCTTCTGAAGGATAATAGAGATGGGTTGATGACAGATTAGACAACACAATTTGCCTAGGGCTGACCAAAGGGATTCACCACACTTTACATACACATGCCCGAGCAGGGATTCACTAAGCAGAACATTAACATTACTTAACCTATGATAACTTTATGTTATGGTTTTGCCTACCTTCTACAGGTTTCTTTTGATAAGTATTTTACCACAATCATTTTAGAAGAGTTTTGTATGTGATAATAATTTGATACATTGAACATTATAATATGTTATATAATATATGCAATAATATATTATATGACAAACCATATGGCCCTGGTAAGGTAAGCAAAGGCCGTGTTCACAATTAATGCATCGAGTAATCGCATTTCAGTAAGATCTATAATATATAAATTTATTGATCCATTCCATGTATAATTCTCAACATTCTTATACAACTTGATTGTCAGCTGGGTGTCAGTCAATCAGGCAATTGATTGCAATATTAAGTCAATTTCTTACAGGGTTAAGTGATAACCTTACCAAACTTACCCTTGGATATTGACTTTAATCAAATTATCATTGCCTCTTTTCATTGGCATATGATGGGGATCTTTAACGCGTGTAGACACAGCTGCTTTCCTGTCTGGAAGCAAAGATGGTGAATATGTCAAATATAGACTACTATCCTACTAACAATATGACATCCTCCTCAATAAATTTAAGTTCCTGCCTGAAAATAATTGATAGGAAGTGCTGCCCATTCATAAAAGTGTGTGTGATAATAACTATTTGGATGAGAAGATCTTTTAGATAATCATTGGTGTATTTTGGTAATTCGATCCTTCCTTAGTCCAAAACCTGTACTTAGGTCTATGGTTGTAGTAAAGGAAATTAGATGAAAGGGGAATGATTTAGAATTGAAGTTAGACCGCGAGGAGTATGCAACCGAGGTTTATATGTTTTATATAGATAATTATAATGGATATAGGTATTGCGATTGTAAATCAGTTTTCATCAAATAAATTCTACTTTTGACATTTATGATAATCATATAGCCAGTCTCATATCCCTTTTATAAAAGCTAAACATGCCATAAATGTCTACAAGTCCTTCACCAGACTATTATAAAACATCATGCGCCTGATTTTAGCATAAACAAATAAGTAGATAAATCACACAGGTAAGTAACTGAATGCTAGCTGGGTGACGGAGATGGGGAGGTAATTACAGGCTGTGTCAGGGGAGCCGGTAAATACAGGTCACCTTTCCCATCGGAGGGAATGCACCCCGATCGTGTATCACCAGGGTCAATCAGGCGCCGTTCACCATAGCCATTTCTGCAATTTGTATATATACGCTGGGGCCAGGAGCCATTTATTCAATTTCTTTGGTCATAACGATTATCAATGTTTGTTTCTTTAATTCATGAATGGAAGTCATAAATGCTATCGATCATTGGATGGAGAATATACAAGATATTAAGATTACAAATCTTGGATCATGTAAGAATCAATTTCACCTGCTAATTTCTACTATATATCAAAACAGAAATATTGATAAACATTTTAATAATGATTCAATATGAAATACTTATCAACATGACAACTATTACTTTTCATTTAGTATTTCTAGATCTATGCGATCAAGAAAATAATTTTTTGATACTGCCTGCCAACCTACACAATACGGTAGAATATATAGAACTTTATTTTGTTTCAGGATTTGAAATATTTTTCAAATCTATAGGCGCCTAACAACGTTTATTTCCTAGACTCTAGAGCCATCAACTTCAGATACATTTTACCTCTTTTTGAAGGGCTATAATAAGCCTGGGGGATAGATAAGAGACGTACAGTGTTTGTGGATGTTATGAGACGAATGGTTTCTTTTTCTCATTTCAATGTAAGCTGATGGAATCTAAACTACTGGATTCCAGACTTTCCACCAAACAAAGACCTTACTGTGAGTCAACAAAAAAGTCTCCCCTCACGAAAAACTAACATTTTTGAATGACTGTCAATAAACACCATATCTTCGCAGTATGGTCGTCCTCTGCTGCAATATGGTGAATAGATGCTTCGTGCGTGTCTGCTTCGGCCACTCTGTTTGTCCTCCCAAGAGGCCCTGTCTATAAAGCCCTCTTATTTGGGGGATATTATACATCTTTAGGATCAGAAAACTGGCCTCTCTTCTGAAGGGTTTGTGGGGACCGGTTGGTGATCTGGGTGAATGGCAGGTGAAGGGGGTTTGGGGCGAGGGATCCAACAGGTATCTCTGATCTTGACACCTGCTTGTGAACGCACCAGGTATAGGGCAATGAATTAAATACCTGACATTGTGGGAACCCAGTCACCGTTCTAGGCTCAAACCAAGAAACTAGGGGATTGAGGCAATTGAGAGGATGCTTTTGAAAAGCAGGTCGGTGGTGTGGTTGGAGGGCCGGACAGCGGGTGGGCCTTGAGTACTGACACATGGGGCTGGTGTCATTATTGGAACTAAGACCTGGGACTGTCAGGGACTTCTCAGATTGACAGCAGGGTCTTAGGTACCTGAGGCCTGGATCTAATCTCTGGTATACTAGGTCTGTAATCACTCTCTTGACATAAGGCAAAAACCACCAGCCGTTTTCCAGAAGTAAGGCCTTTTCACCGAGGAATTTATAGTTTGTTCAGAGGAGGGTGGCTTTTCAGAGTTACACTGTCAAAAGAGCTTTCAATGAGCAAACTGGCATCAATCACACCTTTTAATAGCTCTCACTGCTCATATATTTACGTCAGGGTTCTCTATAGACCATCAGCACTGCTCTTTATATGTGTTACATTCTTCCTGCATAATGTAAGCAGCTGAGTATTTTTTAAATAAACTGAAATAACCGAATAAAAACATGACCCAATCTTCAACCATTCAGTCACTCGTGCATGTGTCATATGTTCCAGAGTAGGGCCAGAGATCTTATGGATAGGGATAACAACACGGCTATAAGTATGGCAGGTCCAGGCACCATTTCCTCTGTGCCTCACTTTGACTTATTTAACAAAATGTAGTATTTCGGATTTCAAATATCACCCTTTGGACCAGACAACTTCCTAAAATGGGCACCCATGCATTCATGATATCCATTAGTAAAAGAGAGTTAATGCATTAAGTATACACTCTGTTATTCATGGGAAACTTCCCCATTTTAGTCTGTCCTAGACAGACAGAGTACACAGCCGATGCTACAGAGTTCCTATTCCCTATACAGCCTTCCCACCCAAACTCCCCCTCCTCAAACAAGTGCCCAGATCCAGAAGATCTCAATATCAGCGTGTTTGTGCAGAAATCTTGTGAAAGGGGAAGCTATATTTGCTGCCATCTCCCAGTGCCAGCTTTTCAATTCAGTTTCCAACTTTGTGACTCGTGTTTCTATTTATCTACACTAACATCTAAAGGCCATTACTATATTTCATTTTTTTCGGTTTTTGTTTTGGGCGAGGGATGTTATAGCTGTGTGGGAACCAACCTTCCTGTATCGTGTTTTGGTCATTCTAGATCCTTCCAGGGACCGCCCGCCCATCCCCTCAGTTTCTGGCCACTTGTCCGTGTAGGTATGTACCTTCACAGGAGGGACTTGTCGCTACAACCCAGGCCCCATGTCCGCCCCGCATGCTGACAGCAGTTGGCATCACGTCAACACACAATGCTAACCCAAAGGTGCCAGTGCACAAAAACAACCCAACAGGGAAAATGTCGCGCATCGAAATATAAACACTATATATGTAACTGTATTGATGATCTCCAATGTCATTAAATGGCAATTATCAGTGTGTAAAGTTCCTATGTCTTTCTACATTGTGTCTTTTAATTTTTCTCTATACAAATACAAGGATATTGATTTATGTTGTTGGGGAACTTGTACGTTTGGGCATAACTGCCAATGTTCTACTTTTTCACTATGCATTATGAATATTTGCCCTACACATCAGCATCGCAAAGGACAACTTGCGTTACCCAGAGTTACTATGATGTCTTTTTGTATATATAGCTTGAGTATAATGCCTATACAATATAGATACTTTAGAGGTGCATGTTCTAAACTGTCCATATATTTCTTACTCGCCTTTTTATAAGTTCCCCCACCCATTTTACCACAATCATGTGGTAAGCCATAATCGCTATTATGAATAGGTTGGAATTGCTCCCATTTAAGCGTCAGTGCGTGGGAGGATTTGATAATGAATTATATGCTTGGCACCAGATTAGACCCAGACTTATTTCGCGACTCAGTCGTGTGTGTAGGATTCATGAATGGACCTGTCAGATTAGTAATACGTGGAGAAGTCGAGGTAATGGATGAATAGATAGAACGTATGTCCTTGTTATGGGGGTGTTGTTTGGAGAATGTGGTGCAGTTGAGTCACATGCATGGAATTCACATCAATCGTACTTATGGCAAACGCGGATTCCTCTACAATAGTTACACATAATCACTATTTTCTTGGTATCTTTATAATGAATGAAAACAAGTTGCTACTGTTGCCAAAAGGGTTTATGAACTTTTTAGTGCTGTTTTAAATCCTTCAAATTCATTCATATACATTCAGCACAAGTTCTCAAAACCAACACACTTTTTCTTTGCTGATTGTGACGTTCTCTGGTAAGTCGGGGTTGCCGATTCTTACAACAGAGGAACGTGGGGGTTGTTCGGGTCTCGGGGCGGACGGGGAATCCGGGCCAAGAACCGAGATGTGTTTTTAGAGTCGTGCCTCGCGCACGAGGGGGGGGGGGCTGAGCGAATTGGTCGGGAATCGGCGCTCGATGTCAAACGGAGAACTGCGGGGAAGGGAAATTATGGTAGGGGTACGGGTCGGCCGGGGTTCGTCTCGCTCTATCTCCCAGACTAGCATTCACCCCACCGGGCGGTCCACCCCGTGGTTCCGGTCCGCGGGGCCGTCGGGCCGTCGGTCGCCTATTGTTTGGTAGCGTGGGGCCGAGCCTGCCGCGCCCTCGTCCCCGCGGACTTCGTTCCTTCGTCTCGCCCTTCATGCCTTCGTGCCATGCCGCGCCTCGGCTTCCGGGACGGTTTCAGGCCTTCGTGCCTTACTTCGATCCTTCGTTCCTCGTTCCTCGGGCCGTCGGGCCCCTACCCTAAGTTCCTCCTATTTATCTCGAACTTCGACTATTTTATCCTAACTTCTGGTTAATTGCTCGGATCGGCTCATCTTAGCGGTTGTTTCAGGAAAGAAGACACGTCTGGACACAAGGAGAACTGTTAAAGAACTCTGTTTATTCGGGCCTCACCGCCCCTTTATATACCCTAGAGGTCAGCTCTGATTGGCTGCTTTCAGTCACGTGATCTACAACTGACGTCACTTCCGGTTTACATTTCACTTCCGGTTTACATATTTCCGGGTCTCGTTCCTTTACATTTTCGTTCCTTTACACTTTCGTTCCTTACATATTCGTGCCTCTTTTTCGGGCTTTTTACACTTTCGTTCATTCTTACATATTTCGTTCTTTTACACTTTCGTTCCTTTTCGAACATATATACCTTTTATAATATTTACCTTATTTTCTTCTTATTTTGATCTCTACATTTTTGGATGAATAGCCGTTCATCACACTGATCAACTTCACAGCATGTAAGAGTACGAGGAGGGGTTATTTCTGAGGAGCCTGACATTATTAAAAAAGGTATATTAATGATATGCACCAGGGTCAAGATCAGAGGCTCAGGACATGGCTGTGTAGAGATGTAGGATGGACGTAGATGTAGAGAGGAGGGAGGTGTCTGACCACAGTACCGACCTCACCAGGTGACAACATGGCAGTCAGGTATCACCGACCACCATGTCACACCTTGACAAGAGGTAAAGCAGGCTCCAGTGGGCAGGTGGGTAAGGGGGGTCCCTTACCTATCCCCAATTCACAACCCCTCCACCCCGCCCTCACCTCCCGACCCACAGTGTCAACGGACCTCTAACATAGACCAACCACAGAAAAAAATGCCGTAAACCCTCAGCAATGCCTCCTGGGCTTTGGTGTGCAGTCATGATATTTTGGTGGTATATATACTGTGGAGGATACTGTTGGAAAGAAGGCAACGGCCTCTCCCTACTGACTCAAGAATTTGGTGCTTTTACCAACATATGGTAGAGGTTAGAGCTGTTAAAAACACAGCCTGGAGAGTGCTATTTATAAACAAGCAGTCTTACAAGGAATAAGTAAGTCACAAGCAGTAGTGCTTCAATAGGATTTCACGAATCACGTGTTAGGAAACTGTTAGGTACTAAGTCTTTAGATTGTTTCGTGTTTAAGATGAATTAGTCATCTTTAATTGCCAGCATGAATGGTCTGTGTTTTTCTTGAGTTATTTTAGATGGATATTTAATCTGAAATGGAGGTCAATCCGTCTAGAACGAGATGATGACTATACGGATGGTACAGGCCTTGGTGCAAACAATGGCAACCGGCCATGGTAACACCCAATTAGTTGCCATGGACTCATTTCGCCCGGAGCTGCTACGTGCTGTTATGTGCCCTACGCGGCTTCAATGACGTCATGGCTAAATCTGGGTTGCGGCGAGCGGGGACGCATAGTGGTAAATATTGGTGGATCCTGCGCGGAATCAGCGACCTTTCCAAAGCTGACCGCGTTTGATCCATGTTACCATGGACATGTCAGGCGGCTCGCTTTAAAACAAATGCAGAATGTTGTATGTATTAAAGGGAAAGGTATAGGGATGGCCCCCTCTTTTTTTGCCCTGAGGTTATGCTGTGATCGGTGGCTCGTATGATGAATACCACAGCTATGCCGGACCGGACACGTGTATCTTTCTGACACCATTGCCACCAGTAAGCCCCAATCCTTAGGGCTTTTTGTCGGGGAAATACCTCAGGAAATGTTCACTGTAGTGATTACCACCAACCATGCCCTTATATGGCGCGTGACGTCAGTAGGACGTCGGTGAATCGGTAGCGCCCTGACGGTTGCTGGTACTAGGGACAATACAGTAGTGTATGTTAATACCTCAGCCCAGTTTCACCGTGGCAGGTCACAGGTTAGCCTATAAGGGATCACTAGGGGCCGACTTGACTCTTGTCTGCTGCGTGCACGAGGCTCAGAGACCCAGAACGGCTGGCCGACTGCAGGTGTAGTTTATAGAACACACCTTTGGTTAAGGTGTAGACACAGGAACTGGTATATAGACAGACTACAGGGTCAGACATCTGGAGGAGTCTGGAAGCTGGAGCACTCTCATACTAGTTGTACCTACATACCACCATCACCATGGAGCGGTAGGTTATGTCCTCATTATATTTTACCATTCAATTTTCATCGACTACATTGGACTTATAATCGGATTTATGTCATACAGACAGCTGGGTCAGAGTACGGTTTAGAGTGCTACTTTTCACACGCCACTGTACACAAAGCCTGTGGTTTGACTTTTTGATCTATAGCCAAACTGTGTCATGGATTATACACCTTAGTTTGGAATGGTATTGTACCACGCCGTGTACTGCATTATGTTCATTCAACTCAACACAGATTATTTTCGACACCTTTTAATCGGTTCTCTGACAGATCAACATAAATCAGGCGTGTATGCTATTAAGGTATAGGCCTACATTTAAGTTTTCCTTATTATTTCTTAATGAGGTTGTATCCCAAACTGTTGGGTTTATATAATATGTTCCCCAGTCAAGGAACGGCGTAACAGTAACGTTCTGCGACGTTCTAATAACGATCTGCGATGTTATAAGAACGTTCTAGGACGTCACAACCTTTGCTTCTTTTGCTGGATGCTCAGACGTTCATTTCTTTTCTCCGTGAGATTTTCTTTCCCACCCTACACTGCCCACCAAGCTTTTTATCCTATCCTATGTATTCCTTTTTTTCGTGTACAGCACCGGAGGGGTGGGGTTGGGTGGGGAGGAATGTCAGCGTATACACTTATACATAAAACAACGGAACTTGTTCTTTCCTCTTCTACAATACTATGTTAATAGCGACTAACAATCAGAAATATAGGTCTGTGGTATAAATCAGCAAGGTTGACCGATTTGACAAGGGACCAGACATTTTCCTAGATCAGGGTCAAAATCCTTTTTGATCAACTTTTTTGGTGCGATGTAGGCGGTCCCACTGTTGTTGTTACTAACTCAAGTGGTATTACACAGACAAAAACAATGAACAGGAAAAAGATCAAGTAGGTTACAGCCGCCTCCCTTTCCATATAACAGCTGTGTATATAAGCCTATATCCAAGCTAGTAGTAAAGTATATATAAGACTTAAGTCTATGTATCCCTGATCATCATTCTGACCACGCCGTTCTCCGTGTTGTCGTTTCAGACCGGTAACCAATGTCCTCCCCGTCCTCGCCGGCCGAGATGATGAAGTCGTCCACACGCCTACGGATTCCCATCTCCCGCGGGGGCAGTGACCGAGTCATACAGATCACCAAGCCCGAGTCCTCCCCTTGTACCTTCTCCCCCAACTCCACTACTACTGTATCCACCGTCGACGACCCGGCCCCGGAGGTTCCTCCAGTGTTTACCGAGATGCAGCGCAACATGGAGGACGAGCTGGAGCGGCGACGGAAGGACTGGGAGAAGGAGGTGGAGCGCATGCAGCAGGACTTCTTTAATATTAAATCTCCGTCCTCCACCTCCCAACACTCCGACGAGGAGTTCGATAACGTATCCAGGAACGTCACCGTCAAGTTGGGGTCCTCTCCAGTGGCTGTACGCTCCCCGACGACCAGTGTGATCGAGATGAACAACACCAAGTCGAACTTCGTCGACTTGGCCGACGGGTCGCGCCTCTACCAGCTCCGCTTCGACGTGGCTGGGTTTGACCCCAGCGAGGTCAAAGTCAAAGCTGAAGGTCAAAAACTGTTCGTGGCCGCCTGGAGGGAGTTGGATCACGGCAACGGGCATAAGAGCACCAAGCAGTTCAACCGGCAGATTGATATACCAGATACGGTCAATCCGGATGATCTTGTGGCTACTGTGGCCAACGACGGCTTCCTGAACATCGAGGGGGTGGTGGAGGAGGCGCGCCGGGCTCCAGAGACGATGCTCTCCCCTCCCCACTACTACTCCGTCGTCTCCCGCACCCGTTCTCCTCCGGGCAGCCCGCGGGTCACCCCGGTCACCCCGATCATGGCGCCGGTCAGCCCTCACTTGACCACTACCACGGTGGTGGGCAGTCCCAGCCGCTACGGCAGCTCCAGTCCCATGGTGGTCAGCGTCAACGACACGCGCAAACTCAAGATGGCCGTCGACATCGGCGCCGAGTTCCACGCGCCGGAAGTGACCGTCAAGGTCGTCGGCACCAAGATCCAGGTCCACGCCAAGCACGAGGAAACTGTCGGCGGAAGGACCTCCAAACGCGAGTTCTCGCGAGAGTTCGACCTGCCCGAACGCCTGGAGGAGGCAACGACGCGCGCGGTGCTGGGCGACGACGGAAAACTGGTCATCGGCGCCAGTGTCCTCTCCAACCGCACCCACGCCGACGCCATCGACTCGGTGATGCGCGACATGCCCATCAACGGCCAGCCCGTCAGGGTGGTCATCATCTGAGGAACTGCTCACATGTTCTGAGCTGCTCACAGTTTGAGCTGCTCCAGATCATAATATATATCTGCTCACCAGTAAGGAAAGCACTCAGATTATGACAAATGGACCAGTCAACCCGAATGCCGTGAGAGTAGCCATTGCAGTAGGAACTCGATGCATTTGCTCTGGGAACTTGTGAGCAATAAGTGTGGGACGCACCTGACCTGTTCATTAACTCAGTCTCCGAGGACACGTGCCGAGGAAGTGCTAGCAGTCTTTTTCTGGTTTTACTTTCCTCCTCCAAAGGGAACGCTCCGAGACATTTACACGAGAAACGCCAAGATGTCAGTCATAATTGGTCAATTAGGACGTCATAGTCAAGTAAGACTGCGTTCAGTCAAGTTGATTCAACTTCACTCTCTTGATGCTGTGCACGCGATGCTTATGCTGATCATCCTGGAAAGGAACTTCATGTGAACACTTATGAAACTCTACCGAGCAAAAACTGTTTTATCGACAGATGTACCAAAATATAAGTTTATACATTACGTCATCCGGACGTCATGATGTTAAGCATACATATATACTAAAATTGATATAAGCCTTAATCTCATTTATAGACTGCAATTGACAATCAATCTTATAATCACCAACAATGACATTGTTCAAGAGAAAAATGACTCTGCTCTTATTACAAGTTAACAGTATGGATCAAAACGATTTTGGCTTAAGTTTAAACATATGGAATATAGTTTATGAAGACTCTCCATAATTTGGTTAGCTATTTATGTCCTGCTATACAGATAGACTTTTATTTCATAATCATAAGTATACATAAAGTATTTTTTGATTAAAAAAGTAAAATACATAACATCAGTTTTCATTTTATTTCACCATACAAATTCTTCTTATTTTTAGTCTGAGATGGATTGTAATATGAAAAAAGTACCATACTCGTTTTTCAATTACAAAAAGGCTATACACCATTTGTAAGGAATTCTGTAGTACCTATCATGTATAAAAGGGTTAAGGGTTTACTTTTGGTAACTAAATTTGTACCAACATTTGCATGCCTATAGCTGAGCAGCGACATAGTGTAACGTTTCACATGCTACTATACTGTGCTCAATTGGTTGATCCGTTCTTTACTATATCTTTATTAACATAACATAACTGTAATGTTGATTATTGGGGATCTTCAGATAAGAGGGTTATTATTTATGATATTATAAATGTGAATATAAAATCATAAGTATAGTCTAAGTAACACATGGTTTGGTTAGGTCTTTACACCACCTGAATATCTTCACTAAGAACTACAGATTAGGTGAGGTTGAGACCATACCAAAAAAGAATGTCAATCTTAATAGGTGACCAAACCCCAACGTAATGTCACACAGTCATTTGAGAGTAGCAATGTGACGTCACATAATCACGTCCTAAGAATGTTGAAAGTAAGTTATTGAGAGCTTCTAAAAACGTTTGCAGAAATAATAGAAATCTATCTGCGATGTTGTAATCATTCTTGCTTTCTTGGCTGATCACTTATTTTGATGCTTCAGATATCGAGTGTGTGTGAGTAGAAGAAAACGTATATCCAGAAATCTTTAGAGACAGTCACAAGACATCATGATTGTGCCTTTTTTTGATAGTTGATACTCTCTAGGATTCAACTGCTTTGTAACAATAATAGTAAAATGTAATCAACGGAAGTGCCACTTGTATTCGATTCTGCATATACCCAAAGTGCAATGCAACTTCATAGAGGCATTAGAAAAGTAGAGTACCAAGAAATATTTGTTTAACAAAAATACAGTTAATACAATTATGTTATTCTATAATAATTCACCTTGTAGTTATTAAAGTTATACTTTGTTTCAGTCATGAAACGTTGCCCCATAAAGTCGCTAGTTACAAGAGAAATAATTATTCAGACTATTGCAAGTAAGCGTGGACACTCTTAGCCCTAACAGTTATTTCTTGGTTTATGTTCGCCCAGGTCACAAATGATAATATTGTTTCATTTGTATAGCTATATGATAGGATTATAGTCTACCAAGTTTGAATAAGAATCATCGTTATATTTTTGGTGAAGGGTCGATATCTTTCTACTGTAATCTTTCTTCAGAAATGCTGCAGGACCACCAACGACATCGACAATTGCTTGTTTCTTAGAAAATTGCTTTGAAATGGTATGCTTTCCAACTGTATGCTGCGATGGAGGCTACAGCAATACATGTACTAGCTAGCTCGATACAGGTTTACAACAGAGTTGCATTTTTAAGTCCTTTATAATGTAACTGTGCATAGAGTCTCTCTTGACATATCCTGCTGAACAAGAATAAGGGGATATAAAGCATATCAGGACATTTCTTTGTCGGAAGCTGGCCTATATAATGTTAACTGAATGCTGAGGTGTACGTGAGGTACAGAAAAATAATTCAGGGATGTTTGGAACATCCACCGACAACTCAACATACGATCTTTTAGTTGCTTAATATTCCATGCAATTCAAGATATTCAAAATCACATTTTGAGATTTCAATATAATGTGTAGCTCTTTGGTATTTGTATTCAATAAGGGTAGTTACAGGTCATCGAAAGTACATCGAAAGTATTTGAAAGACAATGGACACCCCCATTTTAGAAACGATGGTATCCTTAAATGCGTTATTCGAGATAGGAGGGACTAGCCTTGTCTATAATAGACCATCTTTATAACAATTTATGAAACTATTCACATTGTATTACTTAATGCAACGATGCAGTGGATGTATAGGTTACCTATTCTACATTATTTTAAAACCACGTATGTATCTTATCAAACGATTATTACCAGCATAACTATTACAAATAATCTGATAATCAGCATATTGTTTACCGGAAAGTCACTGATTCGGATGGTGCTGGTTCCACTTTATAACGTGTCCATGAAAATTAATTATTAAATGCTAACAAAATGACTATTATCTCTAAAAGGTTCCCCTCATCATGCATTTCATCATTACTGATATATTACCATCCAGATCATACTTTATAGTAATCGCTCACTGACATTTTCAACCGTTGTCCCACATCTTCTTATAGTAAAACTTTATTTATTTCTTTATTGGTTTATGATTACATTGTGATTGAATTATATCGTTGCACCATAGAATACTTCATCTATAAGCTCAAGCTAAACAACCTTATTCTCGCTCATTAATATATATCTGCTGATTATACTATTGTTACCGGGCTGTATAATGGTCATGTGCTTTTAGATTAGTGCGTATAATAATTGTGTTCATTGATATTATGGAATAAAGTATTCATTATCTGATTGTGTGTCACTTGTATATTCTGTTGAAAACCAATACGCCAATACTACGTCATCCGTGTAATTGTATCTTACCATTTGCATTATAAACTGTGATTATAACATGACACTATTATTACTTTTTAAAGGTTTTATTGGTAATAATCTTCAAGGTTTCCCTTGGTTTTCAGATTTATTACGTACACATTAACAGTAAATATATACATACAATCAATATCATGTTAATATCATCATCATTATCCTAGCGCATATCAAAATGTTTAAAGTTTATTTAACGAAGACACCATACTTTCTGTAAGTATATTAAGTAAAGGAGGAAACCCATTGCGTGATTTTACTATAATTCTGGTTGTTTCGATCAGTTCTGGTTGTTTAATTCTGATAGTTTTGACCAGATCTGGTCGAACATCGGTAGAAATAGTATTCCCACTCAGCAATTCAACCACAAATCTGTAATAAATCTCTCGCCAAATATCTGACAATGCTTGCTATTGGTCGCTGGTGATCTCCTAATCGACCAGAATCTTAGTTGCGTCGCTCAGTGGGTTCCCACCTTTGAAGTTCCTTCCAGTGGAGAAATATATACTTCAGCGGTACACTATAGTATGCTAGTTAACATTTCCTTACCTATGCTAAAACAATGACCCCGTATAGTAACCCCTTGTAAATGATACGTCAATATGATTTTTGATTTTTTTTTAGAGTTTAATTTACTAAGTATTATATTTCATCCATGTAATTACATTAGGTATGTTTCATAACTATAATGTAGACTAACTCAGCAGGCTAAAATGAGGTTAGATGTTTTAGGAAACTCATTTTTATGCAGTTGACAAATTTAAACTATTTACTCAGGCTGATTAATTTTACCCCAAATGTAACGATTACGTTCTACTGTTTTATGTCGATACTTAGTTGAAGCAAACTAGTACACTTTGCATTGTTAATACATTCTAAAGCAAAGTCTTGACATTAGAATGGTCAAATTTATCTTCTTTCTGTAGGAATGCCGTCTTTAGTGTTCACCAGGTGGCAGATCGGCCCACATTGCATTGGTAGGCTCACAGTCCACGCAGGAGGTGGAGACTCCTATTGCTAAGTAATTGTACTTTTGAACTCATGCATCCAGCCAAGGTTTTATATCCATCGCCCTATCCGTACACATACACAAATTCAACTAGTAAGTTACTGATTGATTTTTAACAAAGTAACAGACACTGTGTAATTTGAATTTTAAATTAGTGAACCCAGATTTATAAATAGGGCAATTGGAGTACATTAGGCCTAGAGATATTGGAACGGTCACGTATTTAAGACTTAAATTAGAACCTTCACAAGAGGCTTTCAGGATTAACTATTGCCAATCTGATGAAAAACAAGATTAAACAATCATAGTATGATAAGAAATCTATAGTTTTTCCGGATAAGTTGCAAGCTCCCATATGTAAAATTATTCTATTTATGCATGTATAAATGTATATAAAATCCGAAGTTTGTTACTGTGGAGGCAATTCCAGTGGAAAATCAACCTGTAGTGATTGTGAATACATAAAAAGTAGTGTTTTCTGGGTGTCTGATGACGGAGAGAGTGACTAATCCCTGCCAGGGGCAACACCAAGATAAAACAGATCTGGAAGAAGAGACAGATGAAACATCAATTGCATCACAGGGAATAGAATTTTGATTTTGGTTCTCTAATCAGCGGTGGATCTAGGAATTTCAAAAGGGAAGAGATGTGAAAAATATATGCTTACCTTTGGCCAAACTTTAGATTTTATCAAAAAGAACAAATAAACTGGACCACCCCTTTCAATGTGTTATCCGCTTGGTAGGGATGGGCCAAATAAAAGAACTAATGTTAGGTGCACTTACAAAGTAAGTCACCAACAGCAATAAAAAAGTTTAATTCTTAAGGCTGTAAGTTACAATATTATGGCAATGGGCCACGGTGTGTTAGGACAATAAGAACAAATGAGTCAAGTACTCTTCAGCACAATTTTCTTTTTAAAATCAACTGTTTAGATGGAAGTTGTTTTGAAAATGTGAGCTGTTTCTAGCCTATTACTTAATGCAGTTGTTCTTCTTTTTTTTTTAATCAAATCTTGAAACTCATATGCCAGTTTCCAGGCAATTATAAATTGAAAAGTGATGCAAACCGCTTTGCTTATTTCAAGAAAACCTGGATGAACACCCCTTGAATAAACTTTGATAAGCACCAAAAACATTTTATTGTATAAATATTTGCAGAATTGGTTGGATAATGGCAACCTCCATATAGTTAGGCCCCAGGGGAGTTAGCCTTCCCCACCCTGCCTGCTAGGTCACCTTAGTGACGTCACGCACCTCACCTTACCAGAGAAAACACCTGAAGAAGCCACTTCCGGTTGGCGTGCAGACGACCGGAAGTGGAGTCTGGCTCCCTGTTTTTTCTGCTGATAGCTGTGTTGATTCTCCGGAGGGTAGAGCTTGCCGATAGGCGTAGGCACACCGTCACGGATTTTCATTCTAAACTTACTCTATTTGGTCGAAGTTGTGCATGTTTTCGCCTTCTTAATACGGTTTTAGATCTTCATAAAAAGTTGTGTACCATATTATGGTACACAACTTTTTATGGCATTTCACAATATTATTCGGTTTCTTGTTTTCAAAGGGGAAGAGGGCAATTGCGAATTCAGAGGGGCAATGCTCTCTCTTTTACTTTTATAAAAGTGTTTTACCTAATGGCAATATTTCCTTGCTGATCCAATATGAGAAGGGAAAAGAAATTGATGATTTAACAGTACAATCCAGTATCAGAAGAGTAAAGAGATTCAGGATGTAACAATTATGGTTATCATAATTATATCATATTGTCTCTTTGTGTGTTGTGGATGAGTGGTCTAATAACAGAGTTCTTCCATTTCGAAGTTGTCAATTTTCTTTGCTATGCAATTTACGGTTATGGATTTTAAGTAAAATTTCTTATCATAAATATACGGCACTACATAGCATCAACTGTAAATTGGCTTCGCAGCCTCTAACCTTCTTTTGATATTTTGCTTTCTTTCTCTACATCTTTACATTTAAAAAAAGGCAGATAGGCTATGAGTAATTTGTATTTTTTCTGCCCCATATGCATGTGTGATGGTTGCTGCGTGTTGTAGTGTAGGTACATACAGGCCCCGTATGGACCCAGCTGGGCCCAGTGACGCCATCTGTCGACTGGTGACTTTTTGGGGTGAGACCAGCCTATAGTAAACGAGAATACCTTGGAGCATATATTATTAGAGATGTGCTGAAATGGGCCAAATCACACTAGCTCTAGGACAACAGTTTTGAATTCAGGTTCTATCGACGTTACATGTTTAGATATGCAGGCAAAAGTACTAGATTATGCTAGCCTCTCTAACATTTAATATTTATTTTAAGATGGCCAGGAATATTCATAATTTGTTATATGATTACCAACGTTTCCTGAAAGAAATTGAACAGAGACCAGTTAATGTAGAATACCCTTTTTATTTCTTTAGAACATAATGCTTCTCCATAAATATATCATATGGAATACTTTGGTTGCATATATACAGAGCAATCCACATGTGATTTCCGTTGCTGCAGTCCAGTAAGACACAGTATGTGGTATTGCAGACACTATCTGCACAGCTGTTATTGCAGACACTATGAACTGCACAGCTAGCATTGCAGACACTACCTGCACAGCTGTTGATATCGCCATGATGGGACTAATCAGCAGACTAGATCAAAGAAAGTAATTCCCTGTAAAAACACTATAATTACACTACAATACACCTAGAAATTAAGACATTACAACGCCTATATTCATAAAGTAAATCATCCAAAGGGGACTTGAGGAGGGGGACCGTTTCCTCGGTGTAGCTTAAAGCAGCATGGCAAGAGGTCCGAAAGACATTTAATTGGATTAGGGCATGCATTAACTGCCATTTCTACCAAGGAAACCTCTTAATTATAGACGAAGTGGATCACTTGAAAATGCTTAAATGTGAATCGTAAAAACTCTTTGTTGTTTGAAGTTGCTCTCTTGGTGATATTTTCACTATTTTGATGAGGTGTGATGTAATGAAAATGCACCATTAAGCTTGGGACCGAGGAGCAGGCCTAGGGGATAAACTTGATAGGAAAGGTTGTCTGGGATATTCCTATATTAATCCTGTGTTTCTATGTAAACCTACTGGTAAAAGTGAATCAATTCCAAGGTTATAAGCAAATCGTGCTTTTAATGTCATGATTTTTGAAAGAAAGATGTTGAACAGATACGGTTCCCTTTCTTGAAATCAGTTCAAGTTCAAACAATACGACCTTAATTGACACCCGTCTTGTGCGACCACACAACTTTCTAAACAGATCAAGAAAGGCACATTCTTAACATAAATTCTTCAAACCATTACAAAGTCACAGATCAATCCATACACTTTCATGAGAGAATTAAGAAGGATTATGAAGGACTTAATAAAGAGAAGCTTCTTTGTGCTCAGTATTTACTTGTACAATATTGTCATTATAAAGCCATTGACTTTCCACCAAGTGACAAAACACCTTCCGATTCTGTTCTCTTAAGATTATCCTGTATTTTAGCATGTATTTTAGGGTTTATATTCCCTTTTTGAGATAGTATTCGTTGAAATGAATGTGATAGATTGTGTTATTTATCTGCAAAATGATTTATTTAGCAAACGCCATTGATATCTTGGGAGAAGATGAGAGAAAATGTCGTCCCTGTGACTTGTCAAATTATAGCTTTGTTCCAAGCAATCACCGTCTGATTCAGTGGCTGTGCCTCTATCAGCCTTTCCTGACATCTTACTTATTGGAAGATCCAGACACATAATTAACCAAGGCGTCTTTGTCAAATTAGATGTCATCATTAGCTGAACCCCATGAACATTCAATTTCAGATTACTCGTAGGTGCAGTACACGATTTCCAGAATCTATAAAATCAACTTATTCTGTCAGTTAAAGTTTCATTTCCATAAAACACACTCTGGGATTTCTAAGACGCCGATGTACAATGACAGTATAACTTGCATAGATGCAAACAAACGGGGCCGCTTGCAAAACCCTGTAGTACTGACCAGAATAAGAAAACAAAAAACACTTCTACGTTAAACTATCATCATTCTTATCGGCTAGAAGCACAATCGCTCTTGAAAATGTCTATATAGGAAACTTCTTTGCAGTAAGTTTTTGATATTGTCCACACTTATTCCCTGCATATCTCCAAACTGTCAGAGTTAAAATGGCTAGATGGTAGGACAGCCTATAGATCTATTCAGTAAGCAAGGATGGCCTCTGGAGATTCCCTGGGGTAGTCTGGGAGGTCTGCTTAATTGGATCCAATCTTTTTTCCCTATATTGATGCCACGATAGCACTAGACACCCTCACGCCGGGTAGACTGGGCAGCCTGGCCAACCTTTTTGTCTCATCTATATATAATACCAAGAGATCCAGGGCTCAGAGTTTACACACACAATTGTAAAAAAGGATTCAGGCAACCTATAGGTACTGTTATGTGTTCATGAAAATGCTGAACAAGATTCAAACCTGAAACATTCAATATAAAAATCTTAACAGAAAATGTAAATGCAGAACTTTTAAGAAACATAAGTAGAAAAACGTCTTCACAACTATGGATCAAAACACCAACACTTTACTTTTAAAGGTCCATTTTACGTTTGATACTTTCTTGTTGGCAATTCAGGAACTTCTCCAGAGTGTATGGTAACCAATGTTTGAACTGCTGGGGGTTAAGGCCTACGGTGACACTTGGCTACATCTCATGAGATGGTAAGTCGGTCCTTTACCATAGCAGATCCAGTAAATCAAAGGAACTGCTGACATGCAGTGACTTGTGGCATCCCTGATGGTGTCAGCTACATCTACAGTAAAACGGAGAACACCGAACAGTTCACAGTACATGTAGATACTCAAGTCAGTCTCCTCTGGGGCCCCCTTAAGGGGTATACCAACCAGGGGAGGGCTGTGCGGTATGGGACATAACACGAGACTTGTCGGACTTTCTCTGAAGATACGTCAGGGTTCCCACAGGAAAAACGTACAGCCGGCTCTTAGTCAGAATGAATTCAACATCTTAAAGACGTAAATTGGGTCCATTTTGTAGTGGTATTTCTTGCAATCAGTCACATGGAAACACCTGCTGGTTTTGATTGCATTACTGCCTATTGGCAGAACCGGCTGTAAGATGGTAATAAGGACCTTGGGGAGAACCCTGATTGAATCTCGCTCACTCATTTACTTATAGCGTGTAGCGGGTACGTTGGTGGTAGTAAGCTTGGCCCGGGGTTAGCGCAGGGAGATGGTGATTTGAGGTTTCTTAGCTGGTTGTTCGTAATTGGCCACTATCGGGGCCTCCAGTATGAGCCTCCCGTCGTCCGTCATGGAGGCCACTACTGAGTTGGGGTCCACGTCGTCCGGAAGTTCAAACTCCTTGCTAAACTCGCGCATGCTCGTGCGGCCCTCGCTGCGCTCCTCATGGCGCGCCGTCACCTGCAACTTCCGGTCGATGGTCTTGACCATGATGTCTTCCGGTGTGAACTCTTGACCAATATCGACGACGAACTTCATCTTCCGGCCGGCGTCGGCCTCGGCGACCAGGGCGCCGGTGGTGTAGGGATCCAATACTAAGGTCCCCGCCGCTTGAGGGGGCGGGGGTGGGGAGCTCAGTAGTTGCGCTGGGGTACCATCAGCGGCGCTGCAGATGCGGTCATACTGCGGCGCCGGTACTGGGGCTTCAATGCTGAGGATGCCATCTTTGCTGAGGGTACACGCGAGCTGCTCGGCGTCCACGTGACGCGGGATGTCCACCTGGCGGCTGAATTCCCGCGACACGTTCTTACCCTGACCAGTCTCCTCGTGCTTGGCGTGGACGATGACCTTAGCGTCCTGCGTGCGCACGCTAATCTCATCCGGGCCGAACTGACTCACGTCAAAGCTCACCTGGAAGCGCTTATTCCCCTCGCCTTCGCCGTCGTGGAAGATCCGATCCAGGTCCATCGTCTCCAGGAGGTTCTCGCTGCTGCCCTTGCGCTCGGCGGCGGGTTTTAACCGGAAGAAGTCGTGGCGCATGCGTTCTACCTCGTCCTCCCACTCCTTCCGGCGGCGTTCCATCCGCTCGTGCACGTCCTCCCAGATGCCCTTCTGGCGCTCCTCAAAGAGGTGGTCGTCCTTCTTGATGGGCACGAACACCTCCGACTTGAACATCGGCGAGAAACTCATGGTGGCGGCTACCTACTGGGCGTCTTAGCAGAATCTGAAACAGATAAAGTATGGTGGATATAAATAACTAGTTTACAATAAAAGATGTGTACAGAACATTGCTTTTACTTTTGCTCTTATCATTAATTTTGTATTTTTTTTTGTTTTCTGCAGAACCTGAAAATAAAATATACATATCAACATTGTGTTAACACAATAATCACTACATTTTTTTTAGCATTGCTAAACGTTGCATTATCAGTAATGATTTGTTGAAAAGTAATTCTTTTGGGTCTATGTATAAAATTAGGTTTCCTTCACCAATTTTATTTATTCATACCAGAGTAATAATCGTTTTCCATTTCTAGATAAAGTAATATAGGTAATTCAATTCCATAACCAGTATATAACTTATGATAGCTATACGAGTAATATAGGTAATTTAATTCCATAACCAGTATATAACTTATGATAGCTATACGACTTATAGACATTTGGATCCGGTATTTAAGTTAAATGTTTCATCAGATACATGCTGAAAATACTACTGCTTTAAAAGAGAGAAGAGAAACACTTCTCATTTTCCCATTATGGACAATTGAATTCATTTTCAGGAATACATCTACCCCAATGTATTTATCACCTTGTGATTATATTTTGAGGGTGATAAAGCGTTTTGACATAGTATGTCCCCTGTAGAGTTCATGATTGCTGGAGTATAATATGGTCCATCGGCAATTCTTCTGCTCTATTAAGACCAACTCACGTTTTTATTTGGCTTGTACAACGTACTGTGATCGTATCTACGGGGGTGAGAAGGACAGCAAGGCAAGGCAGTGTAGCAGGCAACCTCTGGGCTTGAACCCGGGCCGGCCCCATAACAGGCAAGGATACGTGTTAACCACTACACTGTCCCCCCCCCCGTCCCTTGTAGAGCAATATCCAATATGATAATAGAAGTGGTTATAGAAGTGTTCGCTTCAAGGGCGATAACCATAGCATACCAGCCTATGCCAGCAATGGGGTGTCTCAACAATCAATGATAGGACTCGATTTGTCAAGAGGGAACATTCTACAATGGCCAACCCATGTCATTAGATCAACCCAACAGCCGATCAAAAGGACGCTATCTGTCCGATTGGGTCAGGGGTCAAAGCCATGGGGTCAAGGGGTCAAGACCGGTTGACAGTGGCGCCCTCTGGTAAAGCTCTGAAGGATTACACCGCCTCCCCCCTGGCGACGGGCGACCGGCTGATTCAGAGAGGGGGGCAGGGTATAAAGCCCTGTTTCCACCAGCTGATTTTACTATCGATTTGTTGGTAATTTATTACTTCTAATTGGTAATATGGCAAAGGATTACATATCATACATACCATTTGAAAAAGAGAATTAAAAACCTTTTTCTTATGGTATATAACATGTTCATGATTAACCAATATTCGGGCAATATTCCCACTACCGATTTCTGAAATTGGTAGTAAAATCGGCTGGTGGAAACAGGGCTTTACTTTAGGGGCGGTATACCGTCTATGTGGGGATCAATGGGCAGGGCGGGGACGTTATGATAGGGGCACCCCTCAGTGATGGGGCCAGCCCCGCTCACTGATGGGGCTGTCGGGGGTGATGAGAAACACGGGGGATGATGATCAACGTTTCAGGACCGAGGTCTAATTGGGATCAAGCTTGGAGGCTGCCGGCAAGGAATTGGTTGCCGTGTATGCAACGTCGGTTTCTGTTGAGGGTTTAGCATGCAAAAAGGCAATAAGGCAGAAAAAGACTATTACATGGTATTCAGTTTGAGGTGTCTCGCGATTCAGCAATACTTCAAGGACAAGGGTGGTTGGCAAGCAAAAGACAAGTCTAACCAGTTAAGTGTAGAGACTTAAGTGTCTTATAACTATTTTAAACCAAATATATTCGACTAAATGTCATTGATTTAATATAGTCTATAGGGGAAGACAAGGCAATTGGTTATTTTATTGTTGGACAACGTGTGGAAATGTCTTTTAAAACTCATGCAGTATTTGGAGTATATAGGAGGAGGTCCTTAATGTTAATAAGTTTGGTTCCTCTCCAGAATACTCTAAGGGGAGGCTGCCCTAACCTAGCGCAGAAACCCTTAACCTTATAAGACCACAAGACACACCACATGGCCTTCCCTATTGAATCAACAGGGTGATGGGCCACCAAATAGAGGGTGGTCAGTATCAGGAGAATGAGGGTTGTTTATACGGTAAGTCAAACTGATTCAACCAGCCCACCAAATCCCATTGACTTTTATCTGCTACAAATAACCCTAGCGAAATTCGTGATTTCCAGTTATTGTAATGCAAGATTAACTTTGTAATCGGTCTCAACAATTCTTCCGCCTTTAATCTTTAATTCGACTAAGCATTCCTTACGAAAAAACTAAAGGAAAGAAAAATAGCTTTCCTACATATTCAGCTACAAGATAACTGCCTGCCGGTGCTAGAAACAATGATTCTCATTGCTACATGCTCTGTTCTAGCCGGCACATCTTCCATCTTGACTGGCAAGTACTCTGTCTTGGTTGGTGTCAGGGCGCATTGGTAATGCCACACAGTGATAGATGTGCCCAGTCCTGGGTGCCATCATCGGGATCGATACTTTCTGATGATTTCCCCCGCTGGACAAACAGAGTACGTCCCAACTGCCCAAAGCCCAGTGCAATTATTTACCGACATCAGGCTAGGGGCTATCTGAATTACCCAGCTGATCACGGGGGAGTGGCGCAACGTGGATCAATCATATTAAACATACGACCAAGTATTTATGAGTAGTATATCAAAAGTTGGCAGGACGACGAATAGTCATGGGCAATTGGTTGGGGAGGTTTACATTTTTAGGTGTGAGTAAAAATATGTATGAAAGGCTACCTGCCTTCCCTTTAAGGTAGAAAATGTGTATCAGGATTTCTCTGAATCAGAATTATTGCATGGGACCAGACTCATACTCTGGACCGTCTTTCTACAGCATTCTGTTCCGTTACAATTGTAAAGTCTTTAACAGCTTTACAGCCATACACAAAAAGAAAGATTAGGGGCCTAACGGCAACAGACTATTATCCTGATATCTGAAAATGGATCTATTAAGAAGATCCACACTTGAAAAACCTTACTAATCATTGAACCATTGAACCACAAGTCGAAAATGCATACAGCTTCAAAGCTGAACCTATTTATGATCAGACCAGACTCTCTAACCGTACCCCACGACCTACGCCTCTTATAATCCTTCCTCCATCCACCCCTGCCTTCCCAATGGGAAGTTGTAATGTCACGTCTTCCAAGGAATAGGTCGCTCTAGACGATTAACCCCATCACGGGAGACAGGGCACTTAAAGGGTCTAAGGCCAAGGGCAGAAGCCAACTGTTTCGGTTTTTCCCTGTGTGTGATGGTCGTAAATCTATTGACATTGAAGTGCACAGATTGAGGACCCATTAAGCTTGGTTTAACACAACATTATAGATGCCTCTCATGTCAAATAACTTGAAAGGATGCACCAGGCGTCACGTTTAAATTGCAGAGTGGCTCAGAAAGGGCAACATAACCCTTTAAGTATAATATCCTTTTGTCTGAACTGATATTCAAGGGGGTGGAGAAAGAACCCTTGTGATACTAATAGGAAGCATGAAACATGTGTTCAAAGCTCTTTATCGTTGTCAAGATGTCTCATGAACACGTCATAAAACACACAAACCAACACATGGGAACTCCCCTTAAAGGGACCTCATGTTGAGGACAAATGATACTTCTAACTCTACATGCATGTGATTTTAGTTTTCCATGGCATGGGTAATATTAATTTGAAATGTATAAATTGATTTAATGGACAACAAATGTTACTATGAATTACACTGCTTTTCCTTCTTGGGGAGGAGTAGAAGAAAACGCAAATCTGACACCGTAATGGTACAAACTGTAAAGTAGAATTGGAGCTTTTCAAAGTCCATCAAAATAATATAAACTCGAATAACAATCAATCAGACAATGAAGTACATTTTAGTTTCTGTGCCATCATCATTAGAAGAAACAAAAGTTAATTCTAAAGGATTACCAACTTAAAACGCCAATTACCGACTGTTCCACTGCTGACTGTTAATTGGTGCCATTGTTAGTGAAAACATAATTCGATTATTTTGACTTCTTGCAATTAACTTTGCTGATGGTGTTCCAGTTCGGCCTTAAACTGAAGGTTTTCGGGACTGCATGTTCCAAGCTGCTACTATCTTATCAAATAATGGATTTTCTAATTGGTGGAACTTAATGGGATCCAGTCCCAAACCTTCTAGTTCATAATGATACCTCCATTGATATGCAGAGTGGTCCAGTAATGATCACCCAAGCCTCGGTACTAGGTATATAGGTTGGAGCTGTGTTGGGACTGATTGCCAGTGCAAAGCTAACCAATCAGAAACTCATAATACAGATGGCTGGCTACTGGTTATTGGAACGATTGAGTTGACAGATGTGATCCAGCAGGTTACCATTGATTTTCGGCAAACTGGTCTGCAGGATAATAGGTCCTATGCAATCGATAAGTTGACAATCAATGATATACAGTGATTTATATCATTGCTTGCATAAGGTTAGCCATAAAAGACATGACACTAGTACTTACACGATAAACGTCATCATTCCACATGATATTATGTTTGAAATCTGACTTTAATCTAGATAATATTCGAAATCAAATAGACGCTAACCAACTAAAAGGAGTTGTCAACAGATCAAGCTCTCCAAGAAATGATGGTAACAATAGCATGACAAGTATCTGACGAAAGTTGCATATAATTATTGCTAGTTTTTTCTCTCATAAAGTCTTATTAATGTGAAGATTCGTTCTAAAACAAATCTTGAGGATGGAATAGAGGTAGAATACCAGTGTTTTTAAGAACGTAGCTGTAAGAAGCTGAGAATTACAACCCATGATAAAGAAAGTCTTAATTCCAAACCCTACTTTATTAGTGCCATAGCACCTACCTTAACATCCGAGAAGCCCCAGTGGTATTTCTGTTTGTTCTACTGTCTAGACACACTATGGTCTAGGCGGATATATATATACATGCAAGGATGGGTAGGTTGGCAGGTCAATTATTCAAGTCTACTTATTCTGTTTAGACTCTGATGCAGGCAAGTTTTGAAAAACTTCCCGGTATGGAGGTAACAATTAGTTTGGTTATTCAAAAGTAAAAAGTAATCATTACCATCAAAATTAGTTTTTATCAAGCTCCTGATAGGCCTATAATATTTGATTTACACTTTGATTCAATAGACAGATCAAAAATATTAAACCACAGCATCTTGGTGTTTTCATTCTGGAACTAATTGGAAAAAAATCTGTAAATAGTATTTTCTAAAAGAATTGTTTTCTTTCTTAGCACGTAGTGTTGATATTTATGGATATAATGCGGTAGGCCAATGATGTAAGTTACTGTGACACATACATGGTGTTAGCCATGTAAACTTCTGGTCATATCCCATATGTCACTACTTACGGTTATGTTCAGCAAGGGCGTGGTTTTCATATTAAAAGTGACATAGGACATTACAATACAAGACGATAAAAAATGATGTGGTGTTAGGTCACATGTGGTAAGGCCTGGTTTGCATGAACTACTCATAATATATTATTTTCCCATTAAACGAGTGCAGGGAGCTGTGGGTGAATCCCTTATAAGGTTGTTGATACTGAGAAACGTACCATTTCTTGATATTTCTATTTATATTAGTATCCATATTTTCTTTAAGTTAAATGTAGTAACAGAATACATTATTAATGTTTCGTCGATTGGAAATACGTTTTATTCAAATGTCGGGAGATGACCTTGTATCTGTCAAGCCCTTTGCATAAGTGCAGCAGAAGCTATATACTAGCTATGCAGAGTCCGCACTCCCATTTCAATTTAGTCGATTTAGAAATGGCCAAATTTTGGCATTTTTCAGTGTCAATGAATACAATAAAAACATCTGTACACCATGTTATACTAGATTCCTGAACCATCAGTGATTTTGGTAGACCATATGGAGCCTATTTGATTGATTACATTAGACGGAGGTAATTATTGGTGGTCAATATTGACGAAGGACTTGTATTTGTTGGCCAGCTGCCCCACCAAGTGTCTCCTTAGTCCACATCAGACATGAGTAAACACGCCTCTGTTCTCTGTAACCACGACATCGCTATAGTATACAATGAGCAGCTCCTGAACTGCTCAAACCACATTCTGGGACACTCTGACCACAGGTATTGCTCAGCATCCGTTCTAGATAACGTAATATATAAGGGTTGGTAAAGGGAAGGGGAAGAACCACTGTGGGCTGAGTGTGACCATGAATCAAGTACTTTACGTCCCAGAAGGGGCCGTGTGACCCTTGGAACAGGAATATATCTATCATCATACAGAAACCAGCTGATCTGCCACATCTATCATCAGATACAAACCAGATGATCTATCGAGATCATAACATCAGCTGCAGCTGCCTGTTCAAGCTACAGCCAAGAGGTCACGTTTTATATATCTGTATCATGTGCAGGAGATGAATCTATCTTTGGTATCATGTTGTCTTGTTTTAGAAAGATCTATATCATACTAACTTTGAAAGGTCCCCTATATCGATCCTCCAATGTAATGCAGTCTGTAGTACAGCTATTGTAATAGGTTTCTGTCAAGCATGCATATATTATGTATACTACCGATGGAAAATTTTAATTTTGATGGTGTTGCACTATACTATTTGAGAATAAAATGGTGATTTCATTATCAAACTTAATGACAAAATGATAGACCTGTGTGTCGTTTAGATATCAGTAATTTGGAAAAATACAAGGATAATTACTTTAAATTAATGATGACAATGATTGGTTTCAGAGTACCAAAAACAATGCAGCAGAGATTAAATATTGTATTGTGTGTTTTTAAAGTAAAAGAAGCTCTACTCAATTTAAAAAAAAGATATCAGTTCATTGATGGCGAATCTGTATTATATTTTAGCAAGGAACAAAGAAGCAATGAGTAAAGCATTGCCCTGCTCAAACCTGGCTCTATATCCTCATTTCAGGACACCAGAGGGTTCTATCATGTATTAATCCCAGCTATATAGCAGTAGATGACAGGCTATGATCCCTATATGCTCCTTATCTAGAAGGGGTCCATCGCCTCCAGTAATCGGAGGTCCTTTTATTAGCACATTAGTGTCAGTGTGGAAGTGGCGGAGGACACCCAAGGCTAATACCACATGGAGGGGGCATCAGCTGAGTCATCGACTGTCACGGCCTGCGGGTAACAGCGGCCGTGAGTCATCGGGTGGGCATGCCTTCAGCAGGAGTAAAAGACGGGGGGCCAGCCTCCCCAACTACAAGTACCAGCCTCCCCCACAAGCATGCAGCCTCCCTCACTATCCACACGTGACTGAGCAGGTCTCCCCCGCCTCCCACTCCGTCACTGCCAGGAAAGCCTATCTGTCATCACCAATTGGCTCAGACATATGTAATATATCAATATTGGTTACGTTTTGCTATAGGTAATATTTTACGTCAAAATGATGAATTGTTATATTTTGCTATCATATATACTGAATGGACGTTTTATTGGGTTGCAATACAGGGAGCACAGATTTAACTGTAAAGAATAATTTGGATAGAGGTTACGATATATGTTCTAGGATAATAATTTGTTCAAATAATTTTTGAACGTATATTCTAGGATAATTATAGTTATGTCCAATATTGTAATATGTAACATCATAATTATGGATATGTCTATTTGCTATTAATATTACATGGACTGTAATATCATGACGTTTTCATAATTCTCAAACTCTTTTAATCTACATGATTATTTCGATATATGCCTAGCTATTTGTTGATCGGCCATCTTGGAAGGTCAGGGAATACCCCTGAGAGATTCGCTAGGGATGAAAAATCTAAACTAAAATTACTCTATTATTATCATAATCAGATAATAGACATTAATTTATATTGCCATTCCGACATAAGCATAATGGTAACAGGTTGTATCGTACCCTCACTCCCAAAGGGCACAGAAGGGTCTACTGTATTTTAGACAGAATAGAATTCAATCATAAAAAAACACACCACAAAATGACCTTGTATTAGATACTCCCAGGTGACAAGGAGAAATTGACTGGATGTAATTCGGTGTATACCGGCACACAGACCGAGTGCTCTTCTCCCACCTGGATCCTCTCTCCATCAATTTGCCGTGTCAGTCTGTTTATCCACCCCACAATACACGGCCCGCCAGATGAAATATGCATCAGTCGATAGTGGGGCGACAACTTGTGTCCATTGTCACACAACCAACACACAATAGATGCCTGTATACATTGGGGTATGGTGCTATACCACCACTAGCAGCTCCCATGCCTCTCTAGCGCTAACCACGCGGCGATACAGTGCTTAAACTGTAAAATGCAGGTCGATTTCTCTTGGTATTAATCAGTTTCCATAAATTGTATTAGAACTGTCCACATGAAGGTTTTCAAATCGAAATTGCACAAAATTTAGTACGTCAGTTATATCGAAAAATGTATAATGATGTAAGAATACCGAAAATCAAAATGTACTCATCTTAGGAAGATAGCATGAAGAGTAATTGTAGAATTGAATGTTAATCTGATTGGCTTACATTTGGAAAGACCCTCACTATTCAAATTTGTTCAAGTTAAATATTTTTTCTTTTTAAGTTTTTATTTGACCAATGATCACCCAAATACAAAACGTGTACCTTAATAAAACACAAACCACCACTTTGTAAAATATCAAATTTCTGTACGTCCAATGCAAAAATACCACAAATCCTGAACGGTTCCCCTTAGATCCCATCCCTGGGTGAACAGTGTCTGTCCGAGCACCCAGCGACCTCCTCCAGGGTCGTGCACCACCTGCAGGGTGATGCCAACTGTTGACGTACTGGTCTGTTGTTGGGCGTGCTGGGTTAGTGTACATACTGCCCACCAGGGAGCAGTATCCCACCCCAGGAACATGTCGCCTCCAATAGACCGTTTACAAATAGAGCACACTTTGCTGGATGAATGGAAATACAGACTGCAAATGGATTAGTCGATGGGTTATTCTTCTGGAAAACGGGGGCATGGTTTTAAGGCAGAAAAACCTTGTTTGTTTTCCCCAAGAATGCGCGCGTTTCCCTGCACCATGAGGTTTTTTTTTAAAATGTAATTTCATTATAATGGCATAGTTATGTTCTTAATTGAACTGAAATGCCTCCACAAACTTTGATGCATATCAGACTGAGAGAAAGAACACTTTCAATAGATCTATGAAACACTACTTGACACCCCGTTGGACCTAATTGAAAATGCTATATATATAGTTGTTCCCTGCCCCATCATTATTGTGACTGCTGGGGACCCCATTTACAGTTGGCATTGAAATGCCCTCAGGCTTGAGAAAAGGGGCTGAAGGTAAATAAAGTTGGTTTGCTTGGTTTATTTATGCAATCGTTTTGGGTGAGATAGCAACTACACGTGGCTGATCTCTTATTGTAAGCTATATGAATCATCTTGAATATAAAGAAAATTCTTTTTCTTTACTACAATATCATATTTTTGAAGTTCTAGGAAACTTTCGCAGTCAAAGATTTTTTGCCAGAACATATAATTTGTCATGAGAAAATACATTGCTTAGTGGGCACTCTATAGGCATTCCAAGTTGACAAATGTATGCTTCACAAACATGGACCCCAGATGTGAAACAGGTGACTTTAGACCCATTTCACTGCTTCCCTTACCAGGAAAGATACTGGAACACCTTATTCATGCCCAAATAATGACCTTTTTTGAAGACATAATTTTTTTTAACCCCAAACAGTTCGGCTTCCGGAAAGGACTTTCGACTACAGACGCAGTATATTATTATACAACTGACATGTATAAATACTCAACGAGGGACAACACATACAAGCAGTCTACATCGATTTTAAAAAAGCTTTCGACACTGTTAACCACAAAATTCTGTTAGACAAATTGAAAGGGGCTAAATTTGGTGACAGGGCGGTGAGATGGGCCTCCAGTTATTTAAGTGAACGAAAACAACAAACTTATGTGAACAATACTGTGTCAGACCTACTACCTGTGCCCTGCGGCGTTCCCCAGGGAAGCGTCCTCGGGCCTTTATATTTCCTGGTATTTGTTAACGATATTATGCAGACTATAAAATACTCAAATGTCTACATGTATGCTGACGACCTAGTAGTCTTTAGAGGAATATATGGAAACCGTTTTGCTGAATCACGTGACCGCCTGCAGAGTGATCTTAACTCTATATCCAAATGGTGTGATATGAACAAGCTAACTATTAATACTCAAAAAACTAAAGTACAGATTTTTCGGCCAACAAATGTAAATAGACCACTCCCGTGGATGGATGAGATGACGTTGTATATTAAGAATTCACCTCTCTCTGTGGAGAATACTTTCAAATATTTGGGCGTAGAGTTAGACAATTGTTTATCCATGAAGGCCCACTTTAATAACTTATGGAAACTTGGGAACCATAAATTCTCGCTTTTGAAATTATTAAGGCCGCAAATAACTACCAAAGCTGCAGTTAGTATTCTAAAAACCATGTTTGTAGGAGTGATAGACTATGGCTCTGTTTTCCTAAGCCCAGTACCGGTGGCCTGCCTAGAACAGCTTCAAACTCTACAGAATAATGTGATTAGGATTTGTCTGAATATTAAAGACCCGAGGGATGAACATGTAGATGACTTACATGAAACAATAAATATTAGAAATTGAAACGGGACATTATGTTGATGGTCCAAGTTTGGAAAAGTGTGTATAACCATAAAGCTGATCTAATAGATCATGGCAGGGTAACCAGACATAATGACGGTCTCAGGATTTCGTTACCTGTACCTAAAACACGAACCATCCAACACTCACCTTTTTTTCTTGGCGGTCAAATGTGGAACAGCCTCCCACTGAACATTCGACAATTAGATTCTAAAAATATCTTCAAACAGAAAATAACCAAGAAGTTAATTGATGGGACTTTATTGACCGATTATGGTTAGGTAGCCCTGCCGCGTGCACTAACAAGACTTGTTGGAACTTATTTGCTTGTTTTCCCCTATGCAAGCCCAGAACCCAGGAATATATGTTGTTGAATCAATCCGTATACACTGACTTGATCTCATTCATCTCATTCCATTATTATTATTATTATTATTACCTTTACTTGTACTGATGTACCACTACAGAACTGTATCTATATATCTACAAATAATATGCGTCCCACCGCCCATTTCTTTGTAACTAGCACCATTGCTGGGCGGTGCCGGAAACCAGTTATGTAAACTGAAATCTGTCCAGCTAAATAAAACTGTTTAAAAAAAAAAAAAAAAAAAAAAATACAATAACGAATACACTCCCAGACTACAATAGTACATAATAACACTAGGTGTTGGCTGGCATGGCATGCTGTAACCTGGGGACATCGTCTGTCTGGCTCTAGGGGGACTGGGTGGTCTGTAGTACGTCACTGGAGGACTGACATGAATCATAACACTCTCCTGTGTACCTCTGACAAAAACGAACAGTTCTAGGTTGTCCCTTATTGTCTTGGATGGTCACCTGTCTGATATGGCAACCGCGGCCAAGAAGTCCTCTTTGCAGTTTGCCAATGAACTGAAATGTCATAATAAATCTGTCTGGAGGATGCTGTCCTATACAACGTCTGTGGCAAGCTATACAGACAAAGGTGAATGAACAGTCTGCAGCCACAGGTCCTTAATGAAGCTATAAATGAATTGTATCATCATTACTCTGATAGGCCTAGGAGACCAACCATTTGCCCAAGAATGAATTTATCAACTTTACAGATAATGGCAGAGAATTTCAGGACAAACCTCGAGCTAAACAAACTACACAACCTTAAACATAGGCGCACATCACAAACATTTAACGACAGAAGTTAAGTCTCCACCAAGTATTTTGGGTAAGCGGTAGCATTTCTAAACAGGACTGAACATTCACAGTACATGCATATTATGTATCTGAATGGCTGACCCTAATATAATGTTTAATATAGCAGTGATTTGGGGGCGTGACTTCTTTCGACGGACTATTTCGACAGGCAATCTTAGAATGATTGGGCCACCATGTTTATTGTCAGTACAGACTCTACAGTCCCCAATGGCGTGACAACACCCAGTTCTGCTCACACAACCCGTAATCTACTGACCCAGCAGCCGGGTACTTTAAAGGGTACCACCCTCTACACTCTCCAAGCAGATACATTACATACTAACCTTCCCCACAACATGGAGTAGAGACAGTAACAATAGCATACAAATGCTGGGAGAGTTGGCCTCCAGGTCAGACTGGTCCCCAGCCTCCCAGGTCACGTGAGTGCACTGGTCCCCTTGGTTTCGGTAGACGCCACCAGGTGGCCAACCCCCCTGAGAAAACATGATGGCTGCCGAAGTCCCTATTTGTGGAGAGGGTTATGGCTTGGCAGGTAGCAGGGTTTGGTGTTTATTGGTGCGAGGCTCACATGCCAGGCCTGCTGCTGCTAACCCCAGCATCCCACATTCAATGAACATAGTTTGTGTTTAGTTTGGCTTTGGCTTCTTGGAAACGTTTTCATATGGGGATTAGAGGTCTATGTGGTTAGAGGAGAGCTCTGAATGTGCTCCATTGCACAGATTATGAGGCCCAGATAATTCATGAAGTAGTTTTATAGTCCAGTAATAGCGCTATAAACCTAGCTTGACGCCTGAACTGCAATAGAATTGTCGTGAATGGCATAGCCATCTGGGTAACAGGCATTTTGTTCTGAACATGTAATGCTGGTATAACAGCTCACTGAACATTATTACTGACAAGTCAAAAAGTATTTCGAGTATTGATTATTAACCCGGAAATAGATACCAAGCTAGTATTATTCAAATTCATTCTAGGAACAAATATCAAGTAATAGCCTCCTGGGTTTTGTAACATCTTTTGTAATGTCCAGGGAGCTGTTTCGTACAAGCTCACAAAGAAACCCATTGAGGAACAAGTAGGAAATGTACAATCAAAAGAAATTCGTTCAAAACAACGTGTACATTACATTTACATGATATTACGATATTTCTTTCTTGTATTCATTTTAAATAAAAATTTGATTTATGTTAATTTCTATCAATATTTCTGCAAACCATATTGTATTCTCTGACATGAAATATCACAAATGAAAGTAAAAGATTAAACCATCACTATACAAAACTAAATACAAGGACTTCTATAGAAAAGCGTGGTTCCGTGTGTCATCACTCAGTAGTCCAAGCACTGGGGCTGCCAAATGCACTTCGTACGGTACAAACTCTTTTTTTTTTGCCTAGTGTAAACCTTCGCACGTTACTACAATACAAACATACATAATGTGAACATGAGCTATTGCTTTGGGACAAGACGTGGCTTCAGGCTTCGAAAGGTTTATGTTTACTTATATATATATATATATATATATATCATATATAGCTCTTCATATAATATATGTATATATAATATATTATTATTCAATTATATTTTTATATCACATGATACTACAACATTTCCAATATTTTTCAAAGGGTATTGCATGTGCAATTTTCCTATGGGTTCAAACTTATTGCAATTGATTTTGAGATGTAGGACAACACTTGAAACTAGCTCTATCACTGAGTAAATATTGGCCCAGGATATCTCAACACACATGATACCAAACAAGTTTAAATGGTATAATAAGCTACATTTCATAAAGTAGCTTATAAAACAACTATTGGATCATTTATAAACTTTATAGCGTAATGGGCCTAAGTCCCCATGTCCAGGCCAAAGCTTTTCGTGTAGCTGGAGATTTGTGCTTGAGCCAGGCACTATAGAAATCAGGTACTGACCCAGATTTAGCTGTAGGGTGATGCTATTTATAAGTATATATAGGCTCTGTCTGGTAGGAGGAGGGGGTGGGGGAGTAGGCCTGGATCCCAGCCCCAAAAACTGACACTGACCTTTGACCTGACCTCAGCGTATATAGGTCAGACCTGGCATTATTAGTGATGTATTCATGCGCTGTGGTGGTTCCCCTATGTGCGGTTAGGGTGAGAACAGGATGCCCTTCCGCTCAAAAAGGTAGATTTATGATGCAAGATGTAGTATGGAGCTAGCATGGCCTAGCATGACATCATTCTCCTCTCAGCTGAGCGAGCTTCTGGGAAGTATAGTGGCTAACGAGTAGAGACGTTCGACAGATAGATTTATGTTGGTATTTATAATAGTTTTTTTAGCGTAAGCCTGAATGAGTAATAACCCAAATATATAATGGACTTTGGCAAGTTGTGAGCTACTCTTACTCATCTTCACAAGCTCAGCTCTGACACAAACGCTCACACTAAAGACTGTCAATCTTTTAGGTTATGGGACGGCACTTGCACGGAGAGGATGCTCCTATCAGATATTGAGAGAAATGAGTAATTTTGTCGATATCACATATCACAACATGACTATGGCATTAAGGAGCCAATTATAGTTATAGTTATAATGACATTCAAATCCATTAACAACTTGTATACCTAGACCATAACACCCAATTCAATGCGCAGTATGACTATCACAGGCCTACTCTTCCTCATAAGACATAATGATATTTGGGTGTGGGAGAAAAAAATGTAAATCGTCTAGACTGCATTCTTATACCCTCAAGCCATTTGAATGCGGATGTCCAAATCTATCGCTGATCTGGTACCCAGTGACCTGACATCTAAGATGTAGGATGGTCCGAATGGCAATAGGCCAAGGCTAAAACACAGTCACCTGTTGGACAGGGTACCTAAAACTCACCTCAACACTACTAGGCCCATAGATGAGTTCATTTGGGCGATTTGGTAGTACATGGCGTGGGTGCATTAGGACCAGGAAGGGCATTGCCCTTTGGTTAGTCACATTATGAAATTAACTGATTCATACGAATCCTAGTTCGTCGGACAGGCCTAATAATCATGCTGCCTTTAGTATAGGCGGTACCGTCAATAATTTTCTCAATAGACTTAAGCTGTTGTGGAGAAATCTCTCCAGAGGTGGCTCTCCATTAAGGCAACCAAAATAGCTTCGCGGATATTGTCTTACGAGAATCGATTCTGACTCAACTGCTAAGACCTTTTCAGAAAGTCAATACACTGGGCGACTGAAGTTCCCACTATGATTTGCCAAGCAGGAGTGTATGCATGGTTGTACAGGAAAAGTGCATCGCTTGATTTTGCGATCCCTGCAGCTGAGGTTAGAACAACTTGACAAGAATAGACCAGATAAGTCCCTCAAATATGATTGCTGCTCAATTATTTAACCAAAATGAAATGACAACTGCATGACAAAGAAGGCATAAAATCGTTAGCCATCGATCAAATGACAGCTTCGGCATATTGTACTTTTTGGCTTCCTAAATGCCAAGATCTCTAGATATCCGTGATTTTTCTCCCCATACATACACATCTAAGAGCATCTCAGAATCACAGAAGATATGGATAATGTATTACTGCCGTGAACCGAAACCAGTCTGACTCATACAGTGTAGTCCGCCCGGGGTAGTCATGCAGGCTCCACGATGGCGTGTTAGGACGTCAGGTAATGGTCGCCCTATAGGTATAGGAACGTGCATCACGTAATACCAATTGGGATTCGAGAACTAATCTGGCGACTAACTCGTTTTCTTCTCATGTAATCAGAATAAACGTTGAATTATTGTTTTTCTACGCTAATTACTGATAGGAATCCCCCGAAATATATTTGATTCAAAGACGATAATAGTTTCCTTGTGTGTACATGTTCCTTCTGAACAGTGAGGATTTAAGGCAGAGGGGGATATTATAATATTATATATAGACCTCCTCGTCCTGAAATCATGTACTCGAAGCAGAGCTCTTTAAATTAATTCAATCGACTTCCTCGTCAGAAGTGTTTGATATTTGTCCGTTGATAATAATCTGCTTACATTTCCATTATTATTTATTTAACCCCTTCAACCCTCCATTCCCCAGAATATAACATGAAAAATAATGTTAAAGTACAAGTCCTAAGCTTTTAAATGCTGCAAACCATTTTGAAATATTCCTATCAGAAACTGAGATATCATCGTTTGAAACTGTATACTTTACATATGTTAGAAACCCCTCAATTCTGTGTATCCTCACTGTCTCAAGGATTTTGCATCTTGAACTGAACCATGCTGAAACAGGAAATTAATTTTTTTGACTATTAGAAGTGTTGAAATTGCAATAACTTTTGATAGAATTGTTTATTTTAGGAAATTCTTGCAGTATTTAGGAGGTGACGACATCTTCTGAAGAAATCATGAAACAATTTTTTTCAAAATCTACATTCTGTTATCTGTAACCATGGTAACCAGGCAACCTTCCAAATAGTTAGATTTTCCCTGAAAAAGTATTCCATTGCAAATTTCCCATAATGCAATAGTCCATAAAACCAGTTCCATTTTCAGAAAACCATTGAAATCTCTAGGAAATTTGATCTAAGTAAGAATTTTTCATAAAACAACATAAAAAATTGTATTTTGTCTTATTAGTTTCCTAAATAAAAGTATTTTAGGGCCAATTTCCGGATTTGGCTAAATCTGGCCCAAATGGACCATAATAGCATGTATTGTACATGAGATTCTAAAGGAACTAACTGACATAGCATGATGAAATTGGTAATAGAAGATTCCCTGTAACTTAAGGAATGCTATGGTATTTTTCTTAAAGCTGTAAGTCAAATACTTAATTTTTAACCAGCAAATAACCACTAAAATTGGCTTATCTCCATGGGTTTCACCCATGGAGAGGCCAAATATGGCCTTATCGGGTGGAAGGGGTTAATGAATTGTGATTACAAAATGAAAATAAGATTTAGCCTCACCGACCAGTGACCCAGAACATTACTCGAACAGCTGTCACACTCACAGGTCTGGCAAGGACTCAACTCCAACTCTATCAAACTGCTCTCAGCCGATTTGCCAAGTTAGGGGATCGTCAGGAGTTCAGCCCGTCCTTTATTAATTAGGTTTAGGGGAGCAGATGAAATGTGTTCAGTTTGTTAACTCACTCACTTACACATGAAGACCTTATACTAAATGGCTAAATTGGAAGTACTTGTGTTGTGAACCATACCTCGTTGAGATTGGGTACATATCGGTACATAAACTATGGGTCATGATAAGTGATAATGCTCGGGTACTCTATAAACTAGAACACAACACTTGACACTCCTATGTCATTTACAAAGCTACGCCCATTACACAGATTTTGACCAAAAGCGTACAATTTCTTCTCTGAGCACCTTGCTATACCTTTGTAGATATACCTCAAAGCATGGGCAAAGCTGCTTGTCCTCATATTATTTGCCTATAAGCAGCCATACTGTATGAGGTCAATTTTGAGTGCAAAATCCCTTTATGCTTTGTCATTTCAGTAGTTATAGTTTGTAATTCTACATTAAAAAATGCAAATTATCCAGACAAGGGAAGGGCACTCCCCCACCCCAATCCCTCTAAATCCGCCGCTCGATTATACAAACACGCAAACCCTCCCACCATTCGCATGTGCCGTTTTTGGCTTGTCTCTGGAGACCAGACCCCTGTCTCCAGGTGTACAGGTATACAGAGATGGTTCACTGCCTGTCCTCCTCCAGGGCCATGGGAAGGCAGGTCTGGCGTATACAGAACGTGCAGGGAGGCAGTAAACCTGGATCACACACTGTTTGGCTCGGTGCAAACACCGACTTTTTATAGCCGTAACATGATGTGAGGGGATGGCTCTGACTGTCATTAACACCCTGTGAACGGTGTCAAACATGAAGTCCACTCTGCCCTCATGTGACGGGACATGCTCTATACAATCTTCTGTGGGCTAGAGCAACAGGAAATATATTACTTAATCAGTTGATAATGGGGATCTAAATTGACATGCAGAGGGCAGGGTTAGTGTAACAGAGAGGGGTGGTTCTGCCTCATATATATATTGTAAGCAGCTGATATAGTGACACCTGTGTGACTTAAATTGAAGAAGAACTGTTCTAAATATGCAACATCACTGACTATCATGATATCAAAAGAATCTGCACTTATATAATCCATGTTTACATGGAGTAATTCCCATGTCAGATCCTAAGATAATATAGGAAATGCCTTGAATTATTCATTATCACTTTCTCCGTTTCTGAAAGAATATCTAAATGGCAAACACCATTCGTTAATTGCCAAAATCATATTAGCCAACACAGATAACATTATAGTCTAATCTATAAAGTAGTTAATGGAAAAAATTCATTTTAAAACTTCTGGGATGTTACTACTATAATGCATATCAAGAACACAGTCTTTCAGAATACATCCTAGCTGCATGGAGATATTCACCATCAGGGGCACTATGTCTGGCACCAAACTCTGCCAATATAATCAGCATTATCAGGCAATTTATCACAATGTCAAATACTGTCCTAATGAATCATTATCTTCATGTATTTCCCTGAGGAGAACATTAGGCACGAGTCTGATGGAGTGTACAACACGCATTACCCCAAGGCTAACGAACAGTGTAACACAATGTACATACAATCATAGCTTGTGATTGTTCTAGGCACCTCCAGAGAGTATCATTATTGCTTACACAACAACCATTCACATGGTATAACACTCTGTAATTCCTATTATAATTGTATAACCTTCTGACAAGTGGTTTGTCGATGACTACATGCAACTCGCTTTATGTCACCAAGTAGATGAGAATAAAAAATAGTCATTATATCATTGACCTACTAACAAACCAGCTTAAAAAATCCTAAGGTTTCTAAATACAATTGATAATGACTGTTGGTCCAAAATATGAAGTGGGTGGCTCAGAGAACCTTAGAATTCGAACAACCAGACAATAAATCATTAACTTTTTGCACAGAAGAAAGCTCTGTCTTCAAAGGGCAAGATGTGTTACGGATTAGACTCAATAGTCAGCTCCTAATCAAAACAGGCTGCACTAGAAACAAGTATATTATATTGGTTTATAGTTTTACTCAAGTGCCTATGGAAAGGCGGGGGAGCAGGTTGCATACTAAGACAAGACAAAAAATCTAGATAATTATAGCCCAATATTTTACTACTGTTAAAAAAGTATCTTAATTGGCTGTTTTCACTCAGTTGGCCTTCTTGTTGAACGACATAATTATCTGTAAAACGACATCTGTAAGAGCTGTTGTCAACAGAAGAAGAGAAAATATAGTTACTGTTATGCTATATAAAGGCAGAAGGCTGCAGTAAAGCCAGTTATATGGGCTTTTAGATTATCAATAGAAACATAAGGCAATTTCTTGAAATGAATGGACGAATGAAAGAAAACATGAACAACTAAATATTGATTAGAAAGGGCAGATAAGACATATCTTATAAATGAGTAAATTTTATTTTGGCCATAACAGCTAGTATAGATATTGATTCACTGCGATCCCTTGGTATAACCTACATGGCACCATGGCACTTTCTGAATCAAGCAGCTGACACACATCAATCAATCATTTGTGTCGTGCCTGCCATCTATTAGCGATACATCACGACAGTCAGTTCCACACTGCATTAAGATTAGATCTTATTACTCTGCTACAACTTGACAGAATAAAAACAGACCGATACCGATAATATAGTGTATGATTCGAACGATACGGTTCTCCACCCATTAATGTATTTGGATATCAGTTTGGGTCGACTTTTCCGACACATTGGGTCATAGAACTTTATATAGGGAACAGAATAAACTTATCAACATGTTGTAAACTTTTGGCATGATCTTCGAGACAAAAACTAGCGAGCTACACATATATATCATGTGACAACAATTCTTGTTCGAGTTAGATATAAAAGTTTATCATATTTTTTACCATGAGTGCATTATAGCCTACCCCACAGTCTATCATAACTTCATACGTCATCCTATAGTCCATTCACAGTTGGGATCATACAAAGAAAGGAGTACTTTTTACTCTTTTCTTCTCAGCCTGTCAACACTTGGGCGCCGGCTACTGTTTGTAGAATATTGAGATGGACAGCGCCCATTGTATTTACCCAGGCCGTGAGTCACTCCTTTCTCACAGTGCATGAGCAGCTCCCGGCACCTACCTCAAGGACCTGCTCACTGCCTCTGACCTCTGAACGACAGCCACTATAGATGGGCAATGTGGAGGCAATGCAATATGCTTCTTTATTGAGATGGAGTAATAACCATATAACCTATAAGTTGATATTTAGAGCAATAGCATATAATCCACTATTGCGTACTATCAGAAGTGGCTAGTGAATTAAACCTGCAACTGAGTTTTTTTTAAATAATTATGTAAGATACAGTTATATTTTCAAATGGTCAAAATGAAAACCATTTTATCCATCTAGGACTGGAGAGAGCAACGTTATTGTAACCGAACCTATCGACGTGATATGCGTTCTTAATTCCGGTTCAAAATGCCCCATGATAAAAAAGGAGTGAGTGATGCAAGAATTATATAGCGCATCATATGATGATTCATACTCGTATTTATAGGGATTGTCATATTCAGAGAACCGGCCATTGCAATTAGATACCAGGCAGTGTTCCATTTAATTAAGAAACATGAGACATTTACCAAAGTCCAGGCATAGAGCTGATATCTGGTGATTTGGGGGATGAGGGGGGGGGGAGTAGTGCAGGAGTACCCGTACCTAGATACCTGTGACCGGTCACTCGGACACCTTTATGCATGGGATGCTAATTAATGTAGGTTTTGGATGACTGCCTCAGTTTCCGGCATTGTTAACCCAGTTAATGGTAGGACTCAACAGTAATATGGCAAAGGGTAACCCCATGTTCACCGTTGCTTGTATTATAGGTATAATCTGTGCTATGGCTATAGAAAAAGGAGTAACCTAACTATGAACCTGATCCAAAGATATTATTGATATTGGAGCAAGATATATCTGATTACTTATTAACTAAGTGTGACGCCGAATTCCGAGGTACCAGCATAGACATTGAAATCTGAGAATATCTCTGGTGTAAGCGTTGCTAAAGCTGTGGGTAAGTGGAAACTAAAATATTGCCAATTCAGCGAAGTAGATTTTAAATGCTGAATATAGGAGGCAGCGCAAAATATAGGTCATTTCTCTGTTCTTTTAATGAAAGAGACTTAGTACTTTATGGTGAAATATCAACATACAGAGTTGATCATGAATTATTTTATAGTTACCATGGCATACCCGTTTTTAAAACCCATCCCAAAGCTATACTTCAACTAAAAAGCAACTGAAGAAAGTTATTATGATAACTGTTATGGCCAGGTTGAAAATCCTGAAAAACTTTCTGTAGTAACTATCCCCACTAATTCCGTACTCCTGACTGTTCACATTCATAGTATGTTTACAAAAACACAAAAAATCTACTCCATGCCAAGTGTTCGGCCAGTGACGTCTTTTGATGAATGGAGAAAACTTTTGCTGACTGCGACTTTTGACTGGATCCAAGTAAACAAACACCCGACACAGACAGGACAGGGAGGGTAGCAACCGGCTTATATTGTGCAATTTAGTTACTCTGACTTGGCATGTTTTGGCCGCATAACTGGAATGCCTCTTGGGCTGGTTCGCAAGGTAGACTGTGCGTGGGGAGGAGGGTCGACAGGTATAGGGGTGCTCCAGGGCGGGGCCGCCTGGAGGAAGGAATACCTTGAAGGTGGGGGTGGGGTGAAGGTCTAAGGGGTAGATAAGGGGGTGGACGGGTAGGATACAATACTATAGGGGTTATAAGACGGGGCGAGTATATCAGAAGCAAGTGATGAATGAGGCTTGAGCTTTATCCCTTTACATTGTCATACATTATTCTATTCCTAAAACGCTTTATGTTTGATCAAGAGGGGGAACTGTTTAATGAATCATTTTACATTACATTATTCTAAAATGAATGAAGAGAAGTGTCAACATTGAGATAAATCTTTCTCTCCAGTGGGATGTGCAGAAAAGGCATACCTAACATATTTCAAAGCTATTTAGATATGTACGTAGGATGATTCATTACCTTCAATGATAGTTCCTGGTATGACTTGCATTATAGTACTTTCGAGTGATGCACAGTCCTATCCAGCTAAAACTAGCAATTTCCCGATGGTCAAACTTGAGGTTTCTATTAATGTTACTATAACAAGAAGGTAAAGATGAAGATAAAATGTTCCCAAGAACTTTCTGGATTGTGTCCTAGCCTTCTAGCTTTCTAGGATGCGTGAAACCGTTGAGTATGAGGGGGCAAAGGGTCTGATAAGGTGCGTGTCTGCCATCTGCCTCTCTCCATTCCACTTGGTTTGTTGACCTGCAGACTAGAAATCGGATTACCTCACAAAGATCCATGTGCCCCCCTGCAGTGATGTTTACTGAGCCAACCTTACTCTGCCAGATCACTGATATACCCCCTGCAATATCTGCAGTACCCGTTTGATTCAGCAATTGATTCTACGGCTGCACCTATAGGCTATAGTATAGGCCTAAAGGCTACATTATGTAAGAAATACATGGGCTGCTACGTCATCACCCGTTTAAAAGTTCAATAATTTCCCTAGTAATAGAAATATGGATGAATTATTTTTTCTAGATAAAAAATTAAAAAATTGCGCTTATCTAATACTAAGTTTAGAAAGTCTTGTTTCTGGGCCTTATAATAATCTCGGATTATATGTAATTGTTTCCCCTTAGAATACCACATCTATATGAATATATAAGATGGGGATTCAGGCTATAAAGATGGAGACTCTAGAGCTAGTAAGTGGGCCTTCTATTAGGGAAGTTGGGAGCTCACCTTCCTAGAAGGCGGCGAATGGCGGTCTGACCTAGTGGGAGCCGCCACATGGGCCGGGTACTCCACGGCACGCCTGGAGGTCACGACTACACCCCCTTCTCCTCCACGGTGTCCCCTCACCCCCTGTCTCCCCCACAGATTAATAAAGTTACAGAGTCCTTCCAGAAACTCTAATGAATAACCTCATGCTTTAGACATTATGAGATTTTTCTTGGAACGGCTCATTATGTTGGTAAAACATGTGAGGTGAGCTGGCAAAAGGCTGTGATTTAGCCTACCTCCCTGGGTAATATCCACCTTGAACTCACCCCCTCACTCAAGTCTTAACCTGAGACTAACGTCTTACCAGCTCTATCAGCACCAGCTGATAAGACTCTTGACCAACATTCAAAGGTTTTATTCAAAGTTTTAGATGATTGGAAATATTTTCTACAAAATAGCTTTCTCGTTCATTCTTTAAAATTGTTTTACAAAAAAGGATCCATCTCTCACTAAAGAAGAAATCTTCTTCAAGTAGTATACAGCTTTTGTTATAAAAAGGAGCCGGCACTGATCAGATTTCAAGAAGGCATTAAGGGCACTTATAGTATGCAATGGATCTTCTCATTTGAACAAAATCTATAACTTCTGAGTATAGGAGCAACTCTGACTCTGACAGTGATAACATTCTTTCTGTTCGCGACCTGTACTAAGCGTCATGTACTAGATGTCTGCTCCTGATAAGACGAGCTTATCAGTCAACTCGTGAGTTGGTTGGTACACTGATAATATAAACTGTTCTACTTACTAGAGCCCGTTGGACAGCTGCCCGGCTGGAGACCTTGGTGCTGAAGGGTACTCCACTGACCAGTCGTGTAGTGTGGGGTGGGTGGGCTGGAGGTGGAAGTCGTTAGACAGGGGTGGCTACTGCGCTCTGCCGGCTAACTGCCTACTCCTCCAGGTTCTCCTCCGGTGAATGAACCTTCTCCTGCGTCTCCTGCTGCTGCTGCTGCTCTGCTCCTCCTGCAGCTGCTCCTGGTGCTGGTCGGTCGGCTCCTCCAGTAGGGGTGGGATTCCCGTGGGTACAGCGTCGGTCACAGGCACATGGAGGAGGCGTAGCGGTGGTGTGGTAGTAGTGGTGCTACTGGAGTGCCACCCGGCTTTGTGTGTGAACTGAACGCCGGCCGGGTAGTTCTATTTATCCCACTGTGACACTCAGTTATGATCACTGACAGCTCGCGCCTTGTAACTATGACACCAGAAGCGTGCGGAGTTTATAATATACCAGGTGTCAGGGTCTGTGTAGGTCGGACTACTCGGTGTCAGTGGGGGCTGGCAAGAGGGGCTCGTGAGTCGGTCGTGAGTCGTTGCGAGCTGCTCAATACTCAGATTCTGGAGGCTTCTCTCCAGTACTGGGTCGGACGGCGGGCGGCGGCGGGGTGGCGTGGGGTAGAGTTACACGGAGCGCGGGGCGCGGACCTCGGCTACCACAGGGAACCCCCCACACTGACACACGCTAGCACTCTGGAGGAGGGGACGGCAGGCGTTGTGTTATGTGTACTACTCCAGTACACAGCGTGTGACCTACACACTGCACGACGAACCGGGTCACTGCTACGGTCTGTTAATGGCTTCCCAGATTAATCAATGGTGCGTGATCACGAAGTAAGGGTATAGACCATTGGTCTATGGAAAGTTACCTTACGTACCACAACAGTTGAAAGAACCAAGCTAACCAATGAATAACTGTACTGCCACTTTAATATATGGGAAAGCAGATGGTACAATTAATTCTTGCTGTAACAGAAAAACAGACCAAATTTCTTTCTCAATATACTGTTGGTAATAGCAGAACGTGTTTTATAAAGCTGTGTCTAGGATGTGTTATAACGCAGGTGACAGTGGGTTATGAGTTCACCCTTTGACTTGACTCGCTGCTCTGAGCCAGCAGCCCTTTTCAACGCCAAGGTAAACACCTGATGACGTCATCGTTGGGAAGCACCTAGAAGTTCTAAAAATAGCCATGAGGAATGCGGAGCTCGTCGCAGCTGGCTGCCTCACCCCAATGCGATTTGGATGTAGACTTGAACCGATCCTTGTAATAATTGATAAATAATTCAAAGAAAAACGGAGGGAGGTGAATGGCGAGAGAAAAGGGAGCAGATCCCTTGTCCATCCCACTGTTAAGTAATCAATGTGGTCTAACAATTTCTTTAAATTCTTTGTTGAATGAAATACTTAAAAGATGACTCCGCTTCCGTTTGGGTCAATGACAGCGTCCCCTCTTTGAAGTTTTTCATCGTTTACACATCTGCGTCATGTTAATTGTCAACAGTCGTTGGCACCTCCCAGCCGTGCGCCCTATAGAGGTGCGTTCAAAAGGGTGAATCAGGCAATGCGTTATGTATAAGGCGGGGGAGTGATAAGTATTACTGAGAAACACCAACGTGTAGACTGGTTTCCGGACACCTACACAGTCTGCAGATCATAATAAGTCTTCTGATACTTTTCGAGAAGTTTCCAGAACTTCTTTAACTCGCAAAAAGAGGAATGAGAATAAAAAATATCTAACGAAAGGGTTATTCTAATGGAGATGAGGGTCCGGGATTTTGAAAAAGAAGGCACAGTGCCGGATCTAATAATTTTGAAAAGGGTGACATTATTCTTAACTTCCTAATCTTCCTATCTAAAAAAGGTGTTCAGGTACACGTAATCTATAGCTAATGCCTAAAATAGTACATATCTAGAAATTGGCAAGGGCGGGGGCACTATTGAAAAAGATCCCTAATGACTCTTTGCCCGAATTTCAAAAGAGGGAGGTCCCCCCTCTTACGACGACGCACAATTATAAAATGCTTTTCCTTTCTCAATCCTATTCCCTAGAATTATACTCAAAATGAGGGATAGTGTTCTTAAGAAAGGCGTTTCTATCTTACCATTTTCCAAATACTATATTATTGTTAATAATTGAGTAAAATTATTACTGCGCCCCTGCTTTATATCAACCCAAGACACCGGCACCATACGCATTTTATTAAGCATTTCTAATTGGGCACCACTAAATATGGGTACTTATTTCATTTAAAGCCGGGTTTCCACTGAACGACTTTCATGGGTAGTTCCTAACGATCATTAACGACCAAAAAAAGAGAAAGTCTTTGCTAATTTTGGTCGTTCATAAAGCAACTATTTCTTGTTTCCACTGAACGATGAAAATACTGATATTGAACGACTCTTGGACGATCTGGACAACTTTTTCAAACGACAGAGGTCAGAAAAGTCAGGGAACAATGGATTTAATAGCCTTTAATTACCATTAGAAAAAATCGTGAGCAACTGTCGTCCAGAAATATTAAACAGGTTTAATATTTGGTCGTTGGTAAGTCCTTCACTTTGGTCGTTCACATATGTCGTTTGCAGTCGTTCACAAATATCTTTGTCAATGATTTTGTGTTTCCACTAAACGATTTTCCCAAAGACCACCAACAATTTCCTAATCTTTTCATGTCTTAGGCTGTCTTGAGGGAAATGTCGTTCGGTGGAAACAGGCCTTTACAAAACGCTTCTCATTGACGATAATGGCGGCAGTTTTTTGTTTGATCATGACAAAACGGAGTCAAAATGTTAAAGAGAATGCCCCAGGGTAAACAAATTCATTTTGATGGAAAATTGCAGCTGTCCCATCTTGATATCTTTTTTTCTTATGATAAATGAATCTGATCTGTATAATGTCACGCACTTTTGTTTATGGCGCCCAAACGGAGTTCTTTTGATATGACAGTAATTATACTTTTAGTCCTTCATCCGTATTTGCGATGACATTTTGCCCGCATTTCAATTAAATGTACGTGACGAGTTCATTCTTGTCAGATAAAACAATGATGTGAAGATTCAGCCATCATTGCCATCACAATCATTGCCCTGCATGTTGCTCTGCTAGTGCCTTTAGTAACTGAATTGTTGGCACATAACGATATTACTTGATAGTAAAAGCCAATTACATCACTGTACATGAAACTGTCTTTATCTTATTTATCGTTTTGGAGAAATTTCATGATTATTTGTTATTGTCTCAATTAAGCTTTACATGACCATCTTGGCAAATCAAGACATTTCTGGTTCCCCCTTTGACCAACAGTCACCCAGTCCAATACAGACATACATACAGACACACACGCAGACACAGGCACACACGCCCTGAAATATTTTGCCAACCTAGCCTTTCTATACTGCCCCCCCCCCTTACTATTTGGGTGCAACATTATGGAATGAATTGCTTGTCGCTGTGAGAAACATTGAAACCTATTCACTCTTTAAGAATCATATGAAATTATGGATGCTCAGTAACTGATATCATACAACCTGTTTAGCTATATTATCTTTTTGTATTAGTTATAGATTACTCTCTGCCAAGGTGGCAAATGAATTTAATGTGTCTTGATGCCTTCTTCCATTGCTGATGGATATATGAATTCCATCATTTTTATATAAATCTTATATATAATATTCCACTGGACCTATTAGAATACCGACCTTTGTGGAAATAGGCCAGGATAATAAAGAATTAAAAAAAACACCCAAAAATGTGCGCATTGTGTAAGTAAGGTGTCTAATGGATTCTACCTCATGTACCTCATAATTATAGCCCCCACCTCCCAACTTGTTGTTGCTATATCCATGCAGTGGCGGGTCCAGCTTTTTGAAAAGGTGGGGCAGTGCTAATAGGGAAGGGGGGGGGGGGTACTCTCTATTTTTCAGAATTTTATATTAAAGAAATTTTAATAACAACGCCCCCCTCTAAATCCGGAACTAATATCAATGTTTCTGCTCATGCACTGGTAGATAGTCCTAAGCATGTCGTCTCGGTAATGCATCCAACAGCCATATGCCACACATGCTGACATCTGGTGGAAACGTCGCTTACTATAAATCACAAGGGACGAGATGTGGATCCCTTTATCAACATCGCGGGAGGACATCTTAGTCAGCTTGTATCACTCTGTCAACTCCAGGGTAAGAATGGCCATTAAAAGAAGGTCTACAATGTTGTGAAATTTGATAATATCTCATGCTTGTGACCTACATAAGTGACCTAAATAGGTCATAGGTCAATTACATTTAACAAAAATAGACGATAACATTTTTCCTATTTTATTTTATAGACTAATATGCTCCAGAAAACTGTATTTCTAAATTCTCCAGCAAAAATGCATTTTTCATGATTTGAATTGTATTTTTTCAACTTATTTTCTGAAAACGTGAATAACTCAAGTTGCCCAAAGATTTTAGCTTGGCACCTGGCAGATTTGAATTCAAGAGATTCAGGAGATATAGAATCATTAAAGAATTGTATAATCGCCATGTCAATGTATACCTCCCTGGCCAATAGACGATAACGATAATAGATACTGAAGTATCCATCTTATAATTGTGATCATCTTCCATTAGCCACATGTGTCAGCTGTATATCACAGAACAAGTGGAGGAGGGTGGGTTACGGGTGGCTATTGAAGGCATTCCGTAAAAGTAACCAATTGCAAATGAAATGCCTTCAAATTTCGGGGAAATGGGGGCTATTGGAGTCGAATTGCTAGATAGTTCAATGAATCATATTTTTCACCAAAAGAACGCTTCAGTTCTGTATAGGCGCACAAATCTTAGCATTGGGACTAAAGTGTCCCCTGTAAATCGTCTATCAAAACTCTCTTCTCGTAAATATTCCCAAAAGCAGTCGTCAATTAATTACATTTAACGTTGGCTGAGTAACCAAAGGTCGTATATGAAAATTGGGGATTTTGAGAAATGGCAAAAATAGACATTTTCATTACTTTAACTCTCAATAAAAGTTTAGATATTTTATCAAAGCTTTATAAATTTATGTTGATTGAATGGGCATTACGTTATGAACATAATATTAGGTTTGGAGACATAAAATGTTTAATATTAAAGCAAACCACAATGCAAAATTATCAAAATTTAGTAAATTTTTTAAATTTTCAAAATCGATCCTGACATCTTCAACTACACTCATATAAATCATATTGCCAGTTAAAATCAAACATTGGTGGCTAGAAGTCTGATAATTATGATCCTTGGAAAGAGGATCTGTTTGTTTTTGTTTTCTGGTCTGCAATCAGCTTGTTGGGGAATCCCCCCACGTGACCCAACTGCCCCATAATCAGTGATGTCATCTTCAGGGTCAATAGGTCAATTCCTCCCCTTTCCTTTCTGTACTAAGCCAGGCTCATCCATGTTTGCCATCTCTCAATTCCCACATCATTCTCCACCAAAAATGATACTCATTAGAGACTCTGCTAGCAGAATGAAAATGCAGGGGGGATTCCGGAAATGACATTTTGATGACATCATCAGTTTTTGGGTAAACAATCTAGGTATTTGTGTGGACCACACAACAGACCAAAACAAGTCAGAAAATGAGTATTCATGACAGTCTAAATCTGTTTCTGAATAGAATTTTGCATACCATTCTGTTATCAGATGAAGCATGATCATACATGGTTTGTCAACAAACAAAGTTCACTGAAAATTTTATTTGACAATATATAACTGATTTGCGTTGTGGTTTGCTTTAAAGTAACCATAGTAAAATCAAAGGGAATTAATGCATATACGACCTTTGGTTACTCAACCTTTCAGAGAAAATGTGAAATAATGTTGATAACCAAAGGTCTTATCTAGTAAGTATTATGATAGATTAAATGCATATTAATGGAACCCCCTTGACTTTAAAACTATAAAATAATGAATTATAGTTAAAGACAAGACAGTCTTATCCATTTCATGATTTCAAATCAAAATTAAATTATTTGAATGAGGTCAATGATGGCAAAACTGAAAGTAACTGTCATATATGACCTTTGGTTACTAAACCTACAAATCATCAGTTCAGTAACCAAAGGTCGTATATGGCATTTTTCCTATTATATTGATAAGTTGCATGTAATTGATTAAAGTTGTACTTTCATGTTTTGTCATACGATCATTCGAATATTATGTAAAAGATATATCGATTGAAATTATATATTTAATCAAAAAACCTATATTTTGATACTTTTCTAATCAGATACTACCTTTGGTTACTCACTGAAAAAGCCATCAGGTTAGATACGACCTTTGTTTACTGACCCATAACATTCTAAAGAATAGTCAGATTTAAAAAATTACAAATTTTCTAAATGTCTCAAGGGGTCAGGAAACATTTTCAATAAAAAAAATTATGATTTTTTTGAGATACGACCTTTGGTTACTCAGCCGCTTACTAAGTATAGTTTTCTTCATGCCCTTGTAGTTTCTGTTATTCGTTTTTTCTTTCGATTAGTCGACCAGTGTAAGTTTAAGTACTTTGATTTTTGTTTGATCTTTCAATTATTGTTATATCTATTTTTGTTTATTTGTTTAATTTTGTTGTCTGTTTGACTTCATATCGAGTATTCCGATAGGCCTATTTATGGAAGAGCTATCTATCAATTAGGCAGTAAAACGAAGATATAATAGGTCTTCATTATCATTCTGAGACACTTATTGAATGAGATCATTTCTTTTCTTTAAGTCGCAGCTTTCTAACATATATAAAACAGAGTGCAATGCATTGATATAGATAAACTTTAATTGTAGAAGAACATAGGACATATTCAATACAATTCATACATATAAAATTATCGATTCTAAATGGGCGTTCTTTTTAACAACAAAAGTTGAAATACCCAATACTTTTTAATCACCATTGAACCACATGTACATGTACATGGTTTTATACTTTCATATAGCAATGGAGGCATGTACATGTACTTGTATTGGTGAGGAATGTAACCCATCGTCATCTAAAATGCATATGGAGATCATTTAAGAGTCTATTCGTTCTTTTCTCAATAAGTTGTTGACCTCTTAACACTTCTCTGACGTAAAACGTTATATAGAATGCACACCCAGGTTATTGTAAAGTAAGATACAAATATTATGGTAAAAGAATCGTACAAAAGTGGAGTTCATTTGTTAAATTACATAATAGAAGTTCAAGTAAATGCTTGATAAAAGTCTCAAAAAAGTTGTCTTGAAAGTCCGATTGACTTTGAGCCTTGTTTAAGGCAGATGATATGTGACTGACATGTCTCTTATTGTTGTCAATTTATCAATTTATATGATGTCAACACAAGTCCCAATTAGAAATGATGAAGAGGCAGTGGGCATCCAACAATACAAAGTGTGTATTAAAATATGGATCTCCCACCACCATTTCTCGATTGCAAAGGCCATGCAGACGAACGACGTCTTCTCTTCTAAACTCCACACTTCATAATCCCTCTTTAACACATCATGGCGGCTTCAATGGAGAGAATCCCCTCATGCATCTCGGCCTCCACGGTGTAGGGGTCGACGCTCTCGGGCAGGCAGACAGTCCTAACCAAGTCGCCCGACTTGGCCTGGAGCACAAGCAGACGACAATCGTCCGGGCGAACCGTGACGTCATCGGAGCGGAAGCCGGCCAGCGGCACGTCGACGTGCAGGAATTTGGCGCCGTTTTTCTCCTTGATGACCAGCATGGGGTCGGCGGAGGCGGCGGGAGTCGTCTGAGGGGCCATGGTGAGAGTTACCTGAAATAGATAGGGGAAGGTGCATTATTAGTCATTGACTTATTTATAAAACCTTATTTGCCCCGAGCAATGGTATAATTTTATTTTTTATTAGCATTTCGATCTTTGATTCACTTTCATCTGACTGCAATTGAGAAATCCTCTTGTACTATAATGATTTTTGTACTGCTATGGATCACAAATTGCGCTATAATCCATCAGGAGATATTGTGGCCATGGTAATTAAACAAATCCTGCACCCATTATCATTCTCATGCACTGTGATACATATAATTCTTTTTACGCCCATATGGGTTGGTTATTCATTGCCTTTCATAAATATTTCAAACTTTTATCGGTGAAACCGGCTCAAAGTATACATAAGATCACGTTTTATATTCTCCATGAAAAAACTAGGCATATCTTTGCCATGAGGAACGCAGCTCATCATGAGTAACTCAGGTGTGGTCAGCGCCGTCTGGAGGCCAACCTCCTTACTCATCCCACTAACTACAAGCCTCTCCATTAGCCGGGGGGCAGGGGAAGTATGGTACCGGTAAAATGATATTGAAAAGAAAAGGATAACTAGGAATTACTGGAATTCAAATCTGACATTTGCTTCTTGTAACAAATGAAAAAGTATATGGTGTGTTTCTTATCCTATGAACTATTTTTCATTGTATGCAATATTTAATATTGTGCATAGACGGAAGGAGTTCGATCTAAGGAACAAAGATAGCAACATTCTCTCTCTTTCTAACCAAGTGATTATGGCCTAACCAAAATAGTGAATTATAATGAGTCGGAATGACCATTGCTTATCAAATTTTTACTGGAGGGGTTTCGATCTTGAAACCAAAGATTGATAATTTTGTTTTAACTTTTGAGCAAAAATTTGAATGATAATGAATGTAAATCACCAATACCACATTTTGCCTTACTTTTGCAACAGGCAGAAAAGTAAATAATATATTTCTTATGCGATAAACGATCTTTGTCACGTTGCAAGCTGTGTTAGGAATCATTTCTAGACTACTACTAGACTAGATGAGCTTTGATCTAGCAAGCGCAGCTATAGATGATCTTTTTTTCAAACGTCTTTGCAACCTATCAAAACTTTTACCGGTACACGGAGGCGTGGATATAAAGATGACATTCTTCAATAACGATTAATTCTGTATACCATAAAGATACACAATGTGTATGAATGCAAAATAAAAGTGCAGTTGTGAGCATTGAAAATGTACGTACCTTAAGTTTTTCTGTGCGGGGAATCAAAGGTTGATTTCAGGAAGTCCTGTTTATTGTCTGCTTGAGACTCTTCTTTCTGATCCTTGGTGATCTTCGTAGGTTTGTGAATGGCTGTCCCCGCGGTCACCTCTTATATACCCCGTGCGCCCCCTCCCCGGCCCACCCCAAACCTATGTACAGAGATTGACTCAGACTTTGACTCAGAGCCCCTCAATGAGCAGCTCTCAGCCTACCTAGAAACCCCCAGTCTCCATGGTAACCAAGGAGTTGAGGGGTGGTTCCCGGCTATTTCTAGGAGCAATTCTAGGATACGTCAGGTGTTTCCTCCTGTCTCTGATATAAGTAGCGCAGAATTACGTAGCAGTCTCCGGGAAACCCCCCCTAGGGTTTGCAAATATAGAACTTCTGTTATGTGGAGTAAGTAGATTTGTTGTAGTCTAGAAGATTCAGTGCTTGCCTCGGAAAACCTGAATTGACTGGATTTCTTACGGATTAGTCAAAACAGATACATGTCTCAGTTATAGGGTAGCTGGCTTCTCAGACACCACTTCTCGGATTCTAATAATATTGGCCTGAATTTCGGGGATGCTTCCTCGTAACCCCGCCCTGGACCCCCGCACCCAAAAAATGTACTTCGCAAAGGAACGCATTTATTCTTCCGACGATCAAAATAAATGAGAATCAGGCTATACATCTTAAAAACGAACAATTGTGTAATGGGGGACCCTATCTCATTCCCTTCGGAGGTCATTATCCTAGAGCGAATCTCTAAAGTGGCAAACACCTACTTATACCATTACCACATATCAATAATGTTTGAGCGACAAAGTTGTATTAGTGGATCTGTATCCAATGCGATAACAATGTTTTCAATAAAAGAAAGGGAAAACTTGTCAGTCTACTCGAATTGAGCAAATCCATTAGTAACTAATGTAATGTTTTCCATAAGCCTAATACACCTAGTCCGAATGTTATTTGACCTGCTGAAAACACTTTCAAAACTTTTTCTATTGATGTATGGTGTCCGTGGCCCTGAAACTTGAATATACGGTATGAAGGAATGGAATAACCCACACATAAGCATACACACAGGTTCGATGGCCGGTTGAACCCGGCGTGAAATATTTACATATAATTATATATATTCTTATGCGGCGCAGCTCAACCAAAACAGTTTGATACTATGATTATGAATAATCCTATCTATATTCATGTTTTTCAAAGTCAATGTGCTTCGTTGGGAGTTTGTCCCAAATATATACGTGTTTGTGTGTGTTTCTGTGTTTGTATGTTATCTGTGTGTGTATTGTGTGGTCGTTTAGTCCTTTCTATATAATAAATGATACCTCTGGGCATAATGTAGGGAAGCCTCTCCTTGCTTGTTGTGAAATGTAACCTGTTGTTATTGAGAAACCTTAAAGTCACGTTTCCGACTTGGGGATCAGGTGTTGGTTTTGTAAGGATTCGCATATAGACAGACCTATGATATAAGTATTCTCGTTCTCCCATGTACAGTCATCGACAGGTAACTCAGTATTTTCTCCTTTGGGGCTTTAGGTCTTAAAGCGTAGAAGGGTACGAAGTATATTGCTTTTTTTACAGATGCCTCTGTCTTTTTTCCCTTTTATATATCTGATTTATGGGCAAGATATTAAACACGGAGAGTGCTTAATTGTCGCGCCTATGATTCTTTAACAGACCAGCAAATATAGTGATAGGAGAGAAAACCTGGTTTCATAAGTTACAAATGTCTTATCCGGAGACTAAATTACATGCAACTCGAGATTTTATTAAGACAGAGAAGGACCATAGACATACAAAATCCGTCTGTTACAAATCGTGATTTTGAACATCTGTGAATCACAACGAATCGTAGAGTACGCAATATGTTAGAGTTACAGACACGGCTCTAGGTGGCGACAGTGTATCATCGTACTAAACCATTAAATACTAACACTAGAATTTACACGCATGCCATCATTCATTTCTCGTTTCAAAGGTAAATGTGAGTATCCACTGCAGCACCATCCGGTCTTAATACTTTTTCATTTCTCAAATTCTTTGAATTACATATCACAAACTTAGAATATATACAATCATTTACCCAAAAGATGTTATACTATTAATTTCTTAAACAAGAGTAGGTTGTTTTTTTTGTGTATATAGGGTCAAAATTTTGTATTTTCAGGAATAGGTTTTGATTGCTGATGGTTAGCTTAAAATGTTAACGGTGGTCCTGTCGACACATTTAGAGCTTTTAAAGTAGAAATTATGATTATTTATTTCTAGATGGGCAAAAATGTAAATTTCCCCATTGAAGCCATTGGTAAATAGTTGACTTTACAGATACAAATATAATGTAAATGGGTATGATGAGATATGTTTAGGAAGTAAACTGGACAGAGTAATGATTGAAGTGGAAGGGAATGTTTAAGAAGTGAACCAGGGGTGCGTTCCAATCTCACAGAAGTGTATAGAAATATGTTGTATCGCTGGTTGGATCTCAGAAGCGATAGGTTTACGACTATTTAGTTCCAATCTACTTATCTGAGGGGTCTTATTATGTAATAGGTTGGACCCCCTGCTCAACAATTCTATCTGAAACTGTTGCAAGGTCTACTTGTTATAGTCGCAAATGAGTGGTAACCAGGTAAAATAAAGAGAAAATCTACGATGACATTTTAGGTAATTGTAGAGAAATTGTAAGTAACAAAATATGCATTGAAAAAGAATCTGATTTATTTTGAAAAAAAGACCAACATGATTGTATGATACTCACAATTTTATAAAATAACAAAATATTATTGTGATTGAATATGAATCTTACTTGAAAAGATATTTAAGAAAAAAAAGTTGTTAAAACAATAATAAATTGCCTACAGCGTTGCAGGGTCTGGACACTGGCGCCATAGGCAATTAAGCCAATCAAGAGTGGCAGACAGAAGGGCAACTGGGACCATGGGGTCCACAGGTGAGGGACCCTGAGACCATTGTCATTCATGAGTGCCCTCGATTTGATTCTTTTTTTTACTCCTATTTCATTATTTCTAAATATTTTTCAGCATTTTTTTTTCATATTATTACTTTTTTGTTTCTTCAATTTCGACATCCATTTATTTACTATTTTCATTTCAATCATTTAATTATTTAGATTTTACAAGATTTTCTTTGTGCTAGGTGGTAACATGTCATCCAAGAAATTGTATCCGTTCACAAGTAGTCAGCACAAGGCCATTTACGACGTGGACCCCCTCCGTAACTATTCACCTAGCAATGTCCGTGTGTAAGTGGACCCCCTGGTCGCAGCTACTTACGGAGTGAAACGCTGAAGAGATTGGAACGCACCCCAGCTGGTGGTGGACAGGGGATGGTCAGGAAGTGAGCCAGACAGTGTAACAATGGCATAGTAGACAGGGGATGGCCAGGAAGTAAACTGAACAGAGTAATGATGGTAGTAGTAATGATGGTGGTGGACAAGGGATAGTCAGAAAGTAAACTGAACAGAATAATAATTTTGGTAGTAGACAGGGGGTCGACAGGAAGTAAACTAGGCAGAGTTATGATGGTAGTTCATTTTTTAATATCTAATTACCGAAATATATTGACATTCTAACTATGCATAAACTTATCAAATCTGATGAATATTAAAAGAGTCATGGATTTCTCTTGCGCCCTGTATCTGTATATAGCTGCAGTATCAAAAGCACTAGTGTACCCATACCGAGTCAGCCCTGGAAGGTGTCCCAGTGCATATTCCACCTTCCCACATGGATCTCGGCCTCTTAACGGTAACTGGAATATGCCCTGTTGCAGATACAACTAAAGTTACTGTGGGTAACTTCTAAACTACCTCTAGAAAAAAGAGGGCGTCAGCATAATAGTCTGAAGGCAGATTCTTTATTGTGAATCCTTGGGAGACAGTAAAGTGAACCTCTGTACGGGAAGGCGGCACATACAAGGGAAAGAACAAGTTATATCGTGAGTGACCTATGGCAGCACATCTCACGGATAAACATGATTTTGACCTAATAGGTGACTATAATAATCAGTCTTAAAAGGTTATAAGCTGTGGCAAAATTAATATGCACATTCGAGTGGTTGAATAGACAATGAAGGCTGAGAACTTTTTTTCGAGACATCTCACCACCACTAGTATACGGTATCTGGGGTGCGTTCCAATGTTCCCAAACATATACTTCGTAGGTCGTATCGTGAATCGTAAACTGTTTATTACAGAGTTACGACCATTTGGTTCCAAAGTATTGTCAAGGGGTCCCATTATGTAATGCCATGGACCCCCTTGCCTCTAAGAGTGCAAAAACCGTTGCAAGGTCTACGTTCTACATAAATAAAACCGTCGCAGACAGGGTATATACGAGGATAAAATACGACACCTACTTAGGTGATCATCAGTGCAGAGAAATATAAAGAAGATGATTAAATTCACAAAGAAATCCTAGAAGTGTATACATAAAAATTGATGGCAACAAAAGTTATTGATTTTGAAACATTTACACTTTTTCCATGGTCACTTTAAGTTTATGGTTCTACTTTTATAATGTAAAAAACACAAGCATGTCATTTACTCAATGGGTCAGGAGCCATATGCGTTTCTGGTTGTGCACTATGGCGCCATAGACAATTAAGCCAATTGTAGGATGCAAACAGAGTGGTGCCTGTGACCATGAGGCTCAAAAGTCAGGGGTCAAGAGAACAGCTTCATGCATGAGTACCCTCGATTCGAATTTCTATGTACTATTTTGAAATAAAATAAAGCTGCGTGAGTGATAAGTCATATAACTAGGGATAGCTAATTTAGTGAACTAATTTTTGATTTATAATTTCAAGATATTTTCTATTTAGAAATTAAGAAAAACAGGCACAAACATCGGTTATTAATGTTGTAGGTGGTTGGACTGCCCTTCGTGATATAGTGTACCCAAATATATTTTTGCCTGTTTCTAGAAGCGACGTGGACCCCCTCCGTAACTCAGTACCTTGCAATGTCCGTATGTAAATTGACCCGTTTGTCGCAGACACTTACGGCCTGAAACGCTGTAGACATTGGAACGCACCCCTGAGTGGTACCCCTAGAGTGTGGTCTGAATTACACTCAACGTTGCTCAGCATGCTCCAGTATCTGAACCACAGTATTACTTCGATTGAATTTAATGTACATACGCTAAAAGATATCATGATTAGGCTAACAAAGTATAACAATGGAAACTTGATGTTGTCACATACAGTGGGCCCCTTTGCACCTTCTATCATTGCGATATATCACGGGTGTATTTTTAATATACGCTCACATTCGTATATATATGGCATAATTTGATTGGTATACGTGGTAGTTTATTATACTGAAAATTTGAAGATCTTTATTACAAAGTTAATTATATACAAGCTACGTGCCCTTCATAGCCTTACTTATAGGCGAGACGTCACGTATACCCTATGATATCAAAAGGTGACGTGTGCGTATCAGTATGAGTAGTACATGAAAACATTACTTTAGCTCTGGTCGCGTGCACAATTTAAAAACAGGCGACATCGTTCGTGTATCCAGCTTTGAGAATAATACGATGTCGCACAAACGACATTGCATACAGAGCTGATTCATCGCGGGCTCCTCATTGTAACACAAATATTCATTAATGTGTATACATCATGTAGCTTCGGCAAACCTCTAACAAACATAATTATAATATTTTCCAATAAACCCAACTAAGATGGGAAGATTTTATCTGATGCTACACACACACATTGGTTCGTAATGTGGGGAAGAGATTCAAGATATTGCATTATGGTACAAGAACATGTAGGGAATTGGCGTTGAATATTGATATAATGTAATCAGGAATTGATGCGTAACTGAATCTTTTCGACCCTGTGGAGTCGCATAAAACAATTTCTGTATTACAGTTCTACTGCTTAGGCATCAAATGAATTGGTTTCAAAATTGGAGATAGTCATGTTATTTTTTTAACAATTATGTGAATTTCCAAAGATGTCCTATTCGAATATTATTTCTGTGGGAACTGTGATCTGCATTTCTAAAAGGTGTATGTTCAGCACCAAGAGATAGTCTCCGCATTGTCCGGTACGGCTGTCCCTGTTCTCTTTCACAGAGAGTAGTCGAGATCATTATTAAATGGGCTGATGTCGGTGGGGAATCCCCCTGATGTTATCTAGGGCAGGTTTATCGGTCTGTTTGAGCATTGGACAGAGTGGCATCCGCTCCGTGGATGTGCACCGTGAATGGACCTTGGTATCTTTCGTTCTTGGGATACTCTGACATTACTGATTTATGCTAGTGGCGGGTTTCGCTTCCCTATCCTTTGAGAGAAAATCTGTTAAACGAAAATATAAAAAAGAGGTAGAAATTGACCCAAATGTCATTAAGGAATACCCGTTTTCAATAGAGCGCCTCCCATTTTCAAAATCCTAGATACGCTACTCTATGATTTTAAGTCAAAATACTCTTCCAAATTGAAGGGTGGGTACAGGGGGATCCATGGGGTACAAGGCATGTCCAGGGTTCCAGGGTTCCAGGGATTATGATTCCTGAAAAGAAAACGGTAAGCGTGCATGAACCTCCGCATGATTTACGTGTAGCATTTTGCCTAGGCCTATATGATCACCACCCTGCCCCGTTTCTATATGTGATTGTCAAATCATCAATCCACCTAATTTGGCCTTAAAGTGAGATGGTATTTTGACATTTGCAAAGGAACGCAACAGAACTATGACAACGTCCAAAGACCGTTATCAATAAAATCATCATCCTCTCATTGAATACACTTTCTATCTTGTACTTTGAATTATTCTTAATATGTATTCAGGAGTCATTCGTCGTTGATGCCATACCTATTTCTAAAAGACCAGTATAGTTACTCGGTATGGTGGCAGGTGGCGCGTCAGTACCCCCGGCGCGGCGTGCCGCTCGTCGCGCCCACCGCCCCACCGGCCGTGACAGAGCGCGGCGCGGGCCGACGGCCAGCAGTCGGTGATGGACGGTGGGAGGGCTACCATGCTCGTCCTACTCCTACTCAGCGGGATAGTACTCAACTTGGCGGCGTCGGCGGCCACCAGCTGGACGCAGGCCGGGCAGGAGGAGGCCGGGGAGACGCTCCTCCAGGGCCCGCCCGGAGGAGGGGGAGCTGGAGGCGGCGGGGAGGAGGGCTGCCCGGCCGTGTGTGTATGTAAGCATGGGAAGACCTATTACAAGGCTGAGTGTACGGCCAGGAATCTGTCGGAGGTACCTGTTGGGCTGAGCGTCAACATCACAGCCATGTGAGTAGTACTACTGCCTCTACGTGCCCCACTCCATGTGTGTACCTTATACCACCCTCATTCCGTTCCTCCAGGGGTTGGCGCCCGCCGCGCCCGACCAGCCGCGCCCGGCCCCCGCCGCGCCCGTCCATGGGCCAGCCGCGTCTATTTCCCACGTTGTCTATGCAGCTCCCTGTTAAAATATTGGATTATTATTATTGTTTTATATGTGATACTCATGTATATCTGATTTCAGCAAATACAAATTACTAAGTAACAAATTACTCAGTAATTACTCATCTACAAAGAAAATGTTTATAATGACGGGTTACTTTTGCAATTGTGATGAACGGCTATTCAGCCAAAATACATAGAGGTTAAAATAATAGAAATAAGGTAATAATGGAAATAGATGTAAAGAACGAATATGTAAAGAACGAATAACGAATATGTAAAGAACGAAGAACGAAATAGATGTAAAGAACGAATATGTAAAGAACGAATAACGAATATGTAAAGAACGAATAACGAAAACGTAATGGAACGAAACCCGGAAATATGTAAACCGGAAGTGAAATGTAAACCGGAAACGGAATATATAAACCGGAAGTGACGTCAGTTGTAGGTCACGTGACCGAAGGCAGCCAATCAGGGCTGACCTCTCTAGTATATAAAGGGGCGGTGAGGCCCGAATAAACAGAGTTCTTTAACAGTTCTCCTGGTGTCCAGACGTGTCCTCTTTCCTGAAACAACCACTAAAGATGAGCCGAATAGAGTAATTAAGCCGAAGTTAGGACAAAACAGTCGAAGTCCGAGATAGGTAGTCGAAACATAGGGTAAGGGGCCCGATGGCCCGAAGAACGAGGAACGAGGGAACGGAGTAGGGCACGAAGGCCCGAAGTAGTACCGGAAACCGAGGCGTAGTATGGTACGAAGACATGGGGAGCGGAACGAGGGAGCGAAGTCCGCGGGGACGAGGGCGCGGCGTGCTCGGCCCCACGCTACCAAACAATAGGCGACCGTCGGCCCGTCGCCCCCGCGGACCGGAACTCAGGGGTGGACCGCCCCCCGGCCGACCCGTACCCCTACCATAATTTCCCTCCCCCGCAGTCCTCCGTCGACATCGAGTGCCGATTCCCGATCGATTCGCTCAGCCCCCCCTCGTGCGCGAGGCACGACTCTAGAAACACATCTCGGTTCTTGGCCCGGATTCCCCGTCCGCCCCGAGACCCGAACAACCCCCACGTTCCTCTGTCGTAAGAATCGGCAACCCCGACTTACCAGAGAACGTCACACAATCATGATATTGCATCCAAATGCCCACTCTTCTTTCGCAATCACAATTACCCAGATATGATGGCAGGGGTTTCATAAGACCATGCAATATTTATTGGCATTGATACACATGCGCCCCTCCCCTATGCAAATATAGGCGTAATAAAAAATCCCTTCATGAATACTGATGCTTTAGGGAAGAGCAAACTCGCTAACCCACTGTATTTCTTCTACTCACCAACCAAGTGGCACACCTTCCAGCCAACTTGAACAAAACAGGCAAACAACCAACGTGTTAGTAAGTGCATAATGATTGTTTTTCTGGGGCCAGGAACCACAGAAGCATATAATCAAACGACCATGACAGGCACCCCTCAGTGCAACGGGAAATACATTACTTCTACTTGGGAACTATTAATAGAACGTGTTCTCTGGTGTTGGTGGATGTGCATGGACATCAATAATCATTCTGAGTGGAAGCAGTGCAGCACTGATTTGTAAAGGTGCACCTGCTAACTGGTATGAGGCGTCATTCAAGTGCACTGAAAACACGAAGGGTTGTTTGATCATGATGATGCTCTCTGTATGGCCAATTGACAGGCACATCTCAGCAACATTAACAGTTCATGTTCACATCGAGTGCATTTCATGTCGTTGTTAGGCCTAATTATGTTGAATTTGCATCATTTGAACCATTCTGAAGCACACTGTTTACGTCTTTATTTGACATAACCATATACAATCTTATCATATAAGGTTTGTCTATTTTTGTTCCATGTCAAACATGTAATTGTGTAGGTCCTATTACAGGTGCACACTTCTTTTTTTATATTTTTTTTTAATTATAGAATACTATCAGATCCATTTGATATATTTTCATAGACGCATATTCATAGTTTCTTAGTCTCAGTAATCATAGATGGATTGTAACGCAATGTCAAATCTCTTAAGTCCCTTACTATACAGCCATTAATTTTGGTATACTAATACATCAATAGCCGTTGATAAATAATCATTTCGGGAACACTAACCTTTTTTAAAGGTAAATACAGAGTGGTGAGGTTTGATTCCACCCATACCCTCCACCGCCTCCATTAAATGATTTCTGACTGCCCAATAGGCCCAATGTACAACCTAAACATATCAAAACACGCGATGAAACAAGGATGGCACCGGCCGTAACTCTAACACCCGGGTTGCAGTAGACCGGTTGTGGAGGTCAGGTGGGGTGTGTTTGGGGGTTCCCACTGCCGCGTGTACTATAATACACCTCCCCACGACCCGGGGTATCTCAGGAAACAGGCGCAGACTAAAACACACGTGTAAATAAAACATACCACCCTATCCCCTGCCAGCCCCTTGCTCCAGCCAGTTCCACCTCCTAACGGTGGTATTACACTACACGACTTGTGTTGTGATGTGAAGATGTTGCAGAGAAGTCGCACACATTATTAGACCTAAAAATCATTGTTACACTCATGTGAGACGCTTCAAATAGCCATTTTTTTAAAAAAATAAATAAATTATATCACTTCTGTATGTATTTTGTCTGTCATATCCCCATATCGCACCTAATATCGCAGCTCAGGTCGTGTAGTTTAATCGGGCCTTAAGCTGAGTGCATCAGACTTGCAGAGTGGTATCACTGTGCACCGCATCAAGTATGAGCAGATGAGATGTAGCTCAGATGAGCAATTAGTGGGATAAAGCTATGCATATTCTCTGTCACTTAATCACAGATATTTGATGTACCACAGTGCGGTATGCTCAGTTTTGTGAATGTTCACAGGGGATCTTAGAGAATCAGATGGTTCCGTCTCCAGAGTTCTGTCTGGAGTAATTACATTTACACCGAGGAGGTGATACCATTAGCTCGGCTACTAGACTCAAGACGGCTGGCACGAGTCTATGTGAAGTCATTTAACATTGGAAAGGAGTGACTTAAGAAAAGCAGGTGGAAAAACCAATTTCCTTTAAGGTAGAGGATGAAATTGAACTCCACAAGTAAGGCGGCCCTGTGCATAGAACAAAAGAAAAGGAATCAAGTCATTATAAGTATAGCATTTTGAATTCAAACTAGGAAAATGTGTCCTTGTGTTTGGTATATAAATTCTGTATTTTATATTAAATGAAATGTAGTATGAAGGTTATGATTGAGTGTGATTCCTATACCGCTATCATAACACAGAGGGACGCTTACACATTTATATTCGCTAACGATTCATCAGAGCCATGTGTTACAAAGCTACCATTATGGTAATCGAGATTGATTATACTGATGGGCTACACAGCTTACATTACGATTGGCAGTGCCTGGAAGACGAGCACAACATTTGCCAGGGGAACAATCTAGCATTTGGTGGTAGACGTGAGTATGATGAGGCACGAGGCAAGCAACAAACATAACTACAGCTGTTTTAAGAATGCCCGAGTATTTAACCCAATAAGAATCAAGTAGAATGACATATTACACAAAATAATGACAATTTGCCAATATGGCTAATAAGAGAGGTAGGGAATGTCATGTTAGGTTGTTTACTAGTGATATCTCGCTTAGAGTCACTAGTGTCGTCTACCATTGTAGATAAAGAGCGAAAACAATGTTAAAAATAGATATCCAGATTTACCTTTTAACCTTACGCTAAATATAGGATCCATATAAAAAGTCCACAGGGAGAGACTTTTTAAGCATTTTGAATAAATACTCCCAATGGGAAATTTTAAAGTAGTCCCTAGAGTCCGTGGTCCTTTCAGAGTGGAAGCTACATTTCTTACAAAGAAATGATAAAGCTTTGTTATAACTATCATCGATTCAGCAATTATTACAAATACCACTTTAATTATTACTTTTTTCAGACCAACATAACATGTTGGTTGCAATTCGCTGCAACGTTCGAACTTTAACCCCGACGTTACAAACCATTTGCATCATTCCCATATGTCCAAGACAGACGTCTTGTGATCACATTACCACCAACAGAGTTTAGCTATGGCCAGCAGCACTTTTGGGGGGAAACGCAGCCTGAGCTCCAGTGGCCACTAAAGTGTTTTTCCAGGTAGCCCCGGGGAGGGAGGGAGTAGGGCCTACCTGGAAGGTGGGAGGCAGTCTTTTAGCAGGTAGCAGGTGGATGGAAACGTGAGACGCCTACCGTGGAGGAGACGGACAGGAGGCCTGCTGGCCGCCCCAAACACACCCCCCCCTCGCAAGGCATTTCCACCACGCACTATATCACACGCATCCTACGGAGGCAGGCCTTACGTTACATTTCCTTGTGGAAATTCAACTTTTTTTTAAATCTCTGCTTCCTGGAAGATGTTCTAGACTTCTGAGTCTCATGTTTAATATCAATACAGTTAGTTTATTATGTTGGTAATGTGCTTCTGAAATTAGATATTATAATTATCTATGCAATGGATAGGCCTTCTTATATCAAGGATCAGCATCTGTGAAGTGTTTCATAAGAGTCTATATGTGGCTACGGAGGTCTCATGTGGGCATACTCAATAAATCCTAAGGCCACATAAACGCCACCCGAACTTGCGTAAGAAATCCAAACCTCCCATTAAAGGTCATCGTAAGTCATGAACGGCAAACTCAAGTATTCAGTTTCCCGTTTTGTGATGAAACAATTCAGGCTAATCAAAACGATTCATGACATTCGGCACACAATACTTTCATAATGGTAAGTGAATTACTGGACCTAATACAACAATAAATTCCCTTGTAAGTAATCAAAAGTGTCGTATAAGATACAAATATGCTGTAAGTGATACCCATTCTCAGATCAGTTATTCCAATACACCAACAGGCGTCAATAATGTGATGGGATAGTGATTGAAACATTAATTAGGAGCACAGGTATTTTATTCTCAGAGAAAGATACGACTCAAACACGTGGAAATATCGCTATCATATTGCAACATATTGAGAGAAAATAATTGCAAAAAAAATCCATCTTATGCTCAGTACAGACTAGCCTCAGAATATGCATTATGCGTCTATTGAACTATCAAACTATGGACCAGTCTGTATGGGGTACTAGTAATAAGAATGGCGTGAGGTCAGTAAAATTTGTATCTTATATGACCAATAATCATTAATGATGTATTCGAGCAGTTATCAAAAACGGTAAAATTTAACGTCTGTTATGTAAAGACTTCGGGTTGAAAGTGTTGCTTCTTTATTTGAGAGATCAACAGCGGACAGCCTACCTGAGTGGTCTGTCATAGAAGGAGCCTACATAACATGTTGTTTAATTGGAGAGTTGCGTGATAAGATGATCCCGATAAGGATGTTACCAACCTGTAGCTTAACTTCCCAGACATAATGCATAAATAAAACAACTTCCGACACAACAACAGACAGCAAAAACGGTCCCTGGGTTTTAGCCAGCTGCATTGTAACAAGTCTGGATTTCTCCAGACACATTGTTAATGGATGTCATGTTCTTGTTTTACTTTAACAAGTTTTTGACATTACATTTCTGAAATAGGAAAATTATTCTTAGGTTATCTGTCATAGAAACAGACTGAATCACGCATTCGTCTATTCTCATACATCCCTGCCACCTTAGAGACAGGGGAATTCTGACAGCAATTAACATTTTTACTGGAAATCTTGGATATTTTCCCCATAGGGCATAGAATCCTACCATCCACAGTATTAGTAGACGATTCAAGAAGAACAAATCTCCTTAAGAAACGCTAAATCATGATCAATGAGACTGTTCATAGCCAATTCAGGCCAAAGTTAACAGAAATAGCTTTGTAATCCGTTCCAGTGTCAGAGAAATAAGGTTATTGTCATAAAGAGTTGTCACATTCAAATTACAGTCTGAACAATTTTAACATGCCGACAGCTGGATGATTGGGGCAGCGCTGCTCTCAAATTAACAGGCAAATCACGTTCAAAAGTTAAAAGCAATGAGAGAGTTCTTTTTCAAATGCTTATTTATTTGAAATGTTTCACCACCTTTTTGACATTTGACACGTTTGTCTACAGTAATCAAATGACCTAAATTACAGCAGTAATTACAAATGGCACACACAACAGTCCTTCTTTAATTTAGGGAGACAAGAGTTTTCATACAGAGCCAATAAGAATGCATACTTAAATTCTTTACTGTATGAAGTAAACATCAATTTCATGAGCTGGCTCGAGTACCCATTAATGTACTTAATGGAGGGCTCTTTTCCATTAAATGATGCATAATAAACTGTCAAGGGTCATACCTCACGTATATTATGAGTTCAACTTTGTAACATTGGTAATAAGATACATATTTAAGTGTAACTTGAAATAATCTTGCCAAAGGCAACACCTACCTGTAACTTTAGTAGACAGAATTACTCCATTCTGCCCAGATAGAGTTATACCATACTGTATGTAGATGGCTGAAAATGACCCTTGGGCATCTGCAGGTGCAGGTTAGGTGCCCCCGAGAGGTCAATGGAATGCTTCATTAGGGATAAACGAAACTTTCATAAACTAACGGAACCATTGTTTGTCACCATTAGGTACAAGGGATTGGTTTCCTAACAGAACTTTTAAGCTTAGCTAACGGAGACATTTTGACCCCTTTAACGGAGGTTCTAGGGCCCATAACGAAAGTAACTGTTTTTGTAAATCAAATTTCCTTCTGCGCGGGTATTTTAAATTATCAATCAATTTCAATATTATTGTGGACGAAAATAAAGCTACTAAATCAGTGCCAAACGAGCTTACCTGCTACTCCAACCAAAGTATTTCAAATATGAAATCTGATGACATAAACATGCCCACGGAGTTGATAGGTTATCATGACAAAGCAGTTCCATGCTGTGGCAATATCTGCACCGTAGCCTGTATTTAAAGGATTGTAGTAAGTACAGCACCTAAGTGTAGTCCACATAAGGTCGACTAGATCCATGTTCTGTTGGTTCACACAATGCTTATTGTGCCCATCCAGAACATCTGGGCGTTTTCTGTAGACTAACCTTTGGTCTACCGGGGTGTTGGGGATTGTGGTGAGGCCTGTCAGCAGACTAGCTTGTTGTAATCCTACCCCCAACACTTAGCGCCAAGACACGCCAAACCTGACGTGACGTCCAAAGCGATTGCAGCTATTTGTTGCTCGGACACGGATAAAGTGTGGAACCGATTGATTTGGCAATGAAGTCGACTGCAAATTGTGATGGCGAAGTAATACTATAAACGAAAACTTCTGCGATTCCAGAGAATCTGGTCATGTAGTTGTTGAGATAAACAAATGAAAAGGTGAAAATATATTGGCGATACCTAAACAGTCTAAATCATATTTGATCAACGAAATGAATATCTTTGTACGGCTAGCATGCACTGAGAACTGATAACTGATAAAAGCTAATTATTTCAACGCCAGAGCTTTAGTTTATTGGAATGATTTGGTATAAAATTGAAAGAAAGTAACTAATTTCAGGTGCTAAATTGTGAAGAGGCGAAATGGCAAATCATCCAATTCTCTACGTCACAATCGCTAGGGGCATCGTCCCCTCCCCCTCTCTATGTTACAGAGCACTGTGGATTAAGAAATTGAATTTGTTAACTCAGATTTGCTTTTTTTGTAACGGTTCAACTATTCACTCAAATCAATAAGGCGTAAGATATACTTTCTCCTATTTTTTGTTAGACAATATTATTCATCTTTGTTATTAGTTGTTAACAACAATAATAAAGAAAAAGGACGACAGTCTAAACTATTTAACAGGACGCACTTTGCACTTTCTTATGGTTTTATCTGGCCTACCAGTACGATAGGAGATGTTGCGACCAAGTTCTCCATAAGGAAGGTAATATTTGCCGCTGCAGGTGGCCTTTTGGCTTCATAGGCACAGAGACATTGTCAAAATAACATGAACATCTGCATTCCGGATCTCATCATTTCCCAATCCCAGTCCAATCTGGGAATCCAATAGCATCTTCATGATTATCAAATTTTGGCATGCGCCTAATTATGACATAAAATAATAATATCTAGCATGCCCTTTATGTTTCACATGACCATATATACAGTAATTCATCCGGGAACGAGATATCAGGAATTTTAGAAATTATCTTATGAAACTAACTTGCTTTTGCAAGCATATCCTTTACATTTGCTTCATAATGTACGTGGTAGCTAGACAGCACAACGTGGTTGTTTACCACAAGACGTACGTGCAGGGAACCCCGTTCTCACTCCCCCAGCATAAGTTGCTTTTGGCATTCCATAAGACGGGGTTACATGTATAATCAACTGTGCTTGGAGATGGCCCTCGACACACCCACTCGCCCAGCATGGTTTTGTTCCCATTTCTCGAAACAGGGCATGTTTACGCCTCTGTCCCACTGTTATTATGAGTTATTGCCTTGGGCAGAATTGCCAAAGATAGATATGATCTTCTTTATGTCGGTTGTCTAGGTGAAAAGTAATTCCATGTAGTTCTGCAGAAGGTCTAGAAAAGAAGTGAGAAAATAAAGGCGAGTTATACATATAAAGTTGAGATACAGAGAACGAGCTACAAATCAGACTTTCGAAAGGGCAAATAAATGGGTGAAATAATAGGTTACGAAACCGTTCACAATCACATTATGGTTCCATAAGCCAAGATCCAATTGCCTTGGGTGAGGCCTAGGATCGAGGATATTTTAACTTTATGTTTCTACATTGATCAGCCAAAATATGATCCATGAATTTCTCTTTTGATCCAAAGGTAGAATGTAAAAGTCATCTCTCTGCCGCTCTCTTCTATCTATTCACCTGATTAATATCTATCGCATATAATCTACTACCAAATTTCCTTGCCATTTGGAGACCCAGTAAGTTGCAATAAACTTTTTAAATCTAACAACAACTAAACCTCACCAACTGCATATTAGGAAGAAGAAGAAAATCGGAACATATGAATTTATGATTAAAACGGAAAGTAGACTTCTTTTCACCTTTATCCCAATCTCATAACACTTTCGTCTCTCACTCCTCCACTACTCCAGAAGTTTGTCTCCTTAGTTCTTCTCACACATTTAAACCTTGTCACATTTCCAAGTTATGTATTACGTTTTGCAAATCTCAGAGAAGATTAATGGGACCTCACATACCTACATATTACCTAAATTCATAAGATAATATCGGAATAGCACACCTTTGAGACTGGTAAACATTGGAAGATCAGCTGCAGACACAAACCAATGTGTGCATGTGGGTTTTAGATCTAATAAGAATAAAGCATTATGACATCGCATGTGGGTGGTTGGAGGGATGTACACTAATGTTCAACGGAGATTGTATGAATGAGAAATTGGGAAAATCGACTTGATATTCAGAGAAAGACGGAAACCCCCAGTATGTTTTGGATCGTTTAGCAATCATGTGGGTCACGAAGCAACGTGTCTGGCCTGGAAAGAAGCAAACATGTCTCCTACTCAATTTCATCCGCAGTCATACCTCACGCATTTGCTTAAGTCGGATGGGTATTCACAAGTATTCCAAAACATGTTTTGTCAGGGCTAATTGAACATTTTGGAATGAATAGTATATGAGCGTTGCTGACAATGTCGAAAGTGTAATTGCTTGGATTGAGTATCAGGTGACATTACACGTGGGTATAAATCAACATTGAGATATCAGAAAAACGCTATGCATCTCGTAACATAAAATGAGGCCTACAGGGTAGAACACCTGCCAACAAACTTATATCACCATAGTTCCAACAGCAGACATTCTAGTTTAGGTCCATCCAATCATATTTCCTTAGAATCCAATAAGAGCGTATTGTCTACCATATCAAATTAATACTAATCGCGTACTTAGATGTTGAATATTTTGTAGTGAAATTGGACAAACCTAAAGTGCATTACGATGGGTATTTATGTCGTCAAGAGGACACTCTTTCATTTCAATTACATATTGAATCCATCACTAATGCACCCAGCCCTAACACTTTGGAGGTTCCAAGTACATTGGATAGGGTTCAGTAGTATTCGGATATTATTTTACTATATCGATTTAGTCACACGCTTCTGGCCACGTACATAGGTGAAGGTCCCCAAATTCATGTAATGTGCCTAAAGGGGGTATAGTATCTGATCCGTTGGGCAAATGCTTATCAACCATACCACTCTGAGCTATATGTGCCACTGAGGCGCAAGGCGGCTATAGTGTTGTACTGTGGGGCCTATTACCAAGCGAGATTGGGGTAAAGCCCTAAACACACGGCACAGCATGCTCACATACCTGCCCTTGTAGGAGCGAGTTTCCTTGGTATGGGGAGTCGCTGCTGGAGGCCACACGTGAACGCCCTAGTCTCAATCATTCAGAAACATATTCAATGGGTCTTCCTCTAAATCTTAGATGTTATAAGGCCTAAAGGCAGTGCTTCAAAGTATAACTTGATATAGTCCCAGCAAATTATATGACGTTGCAAAACGTTTTAACAAGGTCGCATAACGTCCCACAACGTTATTATATCACAGAACGTAAGTGGTACATCGCTCCTTTGCTGGGCTAGTTCTATTCAACCATTATGCATCACTGGTTGAAACTGTCCTATACAATTGGTATTTCCACATAGACCTATTTTAATATGGATTTTGGCATTTTGTGCACCCCCTTCTGGCCACATCAGGCTTGCTTGATGTAAAACAACAGCAAAAAGTATACTCGCAGACACAAGTGAGTGTAAGAGAATGTCTGTGAATATTATCACCCGCACGGCCGAGCAGCGGGCCGTACAGAGGACAGTGCGTATAAACAGGCTGTACGGCCCACTCCTGATTGTGACTATTTTTTTTAGAACATTTAGAATTTTGTTTGGGTGATAAAATATAGAAGACCCTTAGGGGTCGTCTTCAGGCCTTCGGACGACCCTCTGGCCAGCGTACGGCCCATGCCCTTCGGCCTTGGGCCGTACGCTAGCCGCCGGGTCGTCCTTCGGCCCTCAGATGCCCCCCACGGGTCTTCTTATATTATTATTCAGTAAAGCTAAAGACTGTTCACTTTGGAGAAGATGTAGTTGGAATGAATGATCAGATAATGAGACACGTTGACTTTGAGGACATAATTTACGTCAACTTAAGTAGAATCTAACTTTCTCATGTTCAACTGAGGTCAACTCTTGATGTGCCAAAGATGCAGCCAACCTTCACCTATGCTTGGCAAACTCATTATAGTCGTCTCATAACGACCAGGCACCATCTTAAAGTTGGCCTGATGCTTTAACGCAACAAAACAGCTAATTCAGAATGTGCTTGGTCATGCTATCCGCACCCAGCTTAGACATATGAATCTGGTTACGTTCATATGGTTATTTTTAGCATTTCCCCCTGTAGTTTCCAGGAACCGATGGCCGGAGGATAAGCAGGTTGACCGACTATCACAGATCTGTCACTTTCGGCGTCTTTTTTGTTCACTTTGTACTCCTCGTGTAATCTCACCTCCTCACTTAAGTCATGGTTCTGTAAGTGTGTCTATACTATTAGGAATATGATTGGTATCGTTAGTTTTGAAGCAAGGAACGTGATATATAACTGGCACCTTTCGTATTTAGAGCAATGTATTAAGTACAGGCCGGTCATATATCAAAAAGTTTCGAAACCGTTTTTCACTTTAGTTCACTATAACAAATCAAACTAAAACTTTACACGTGATCAGCCCCTATGACAGAGAAAAAGATAGAAATGTCAAATCATGTTTAATTTATCTTCAATAACTTAAGGTAAACACAGAATATTTTGTGTAAATAGCCAGGCAAGCTTCTAGGATATATTTGGCACAGGGAGTGATACATAATGGACTTGGCTTCCGAGGACCTCCCTTAATTAACGTCCGAAGATTCGCTCGTCAACAGCCCATGGGAAGGTTAAGGCTGAGAGGTGGGAGTAGTATATGAAGAGTGGGCATTGACGCACACACAACCGTCCTGGAATGGTTGGGGCCTGAGAGGGACCACAGTTTCCTAGTAACTGCGGGCATGGAATGATTATTAGAAATACTATATGGGCAGTAATTGTCCCTTGGTCAGTTGAGGGGTCCTCCAGAAGAGGGAAAAGGATGATCGAGTTGTCTCAGGTGGCGCTATTGGTAATTAGTAATTAGCATCACACTGATTGCAATTAGGATATTAATAGACGTTATTTGTACAAACGCTGTAGAGTATGGTATCAGTTAGAGAATAAGATTTTATAGGAGGATTACTAGAGGAACGTTGATTCATGCAGTAGCTCTAGTGCCTTTTCCTCAATACACACATTGGAATGTGGTTTTGACTGGCATCCTAAATTCCGTTATTATGGCATTGGCTTATGTATACATGCATGCAACATGAACATTTGCCTGATAGTGTCATCTTTGTATTATTATACTGTAGAATACAGAGGTATTGAACAGTAAGAGGGATTTTCATAGTTTTCCTCTATTCGCCTATGGTGTTATTAGGAGTATGTACAAATATGTTGTGTAATAAGATTCCCCAATGCGCACCATTTCCCCTCATAGACGTTTGCATTAGTAATCACTCGATAGATATAGCCTAGGTTGTCCCCGCATCCCTGTAACATTATAGATACTGTTGTGGGCTGCAGGGAAAATTAGTGCATCCATATAGGGAGCCCTGCCTGCCAACCTAATATGCTGGAAATACCCTGCAAACAGTGTCACTGTCTGCAATGAACTCTGAGCACGGCCGGGAGGACGACCTTGTCTTTGGGCGCCGTTAACTTGATACATAGCACAGATACTGCATTAATGTAATCTGGTAATATGCAGCTCAGCAATTGTCAACATTTAGGCCTAATAGACAAGGAGCACGGCATAGGCAAATGTAATTAGAATTAATCCCGTTTTGGGTGCTGCAAGACTCCACATAATTCCTCAAGGGTGAAGGTTGTCCATAAATAATGTTCCCCTGAACTGAGTCTTTCCCCTTATACAAAATGTACCGAAAGGACAGCCCACTGGCTGGCATTCATTAATAGCTTGTTACTCTTGTTTACCTGCTAACCACATGGCATGCGATATAAATGCGCATGCCCAATGGTAATGCCTCTTCCGGTGGCCGGCTCGCTGGTACCAATCCTGTCAGATCAGGGCCAGCCGGCCTAGGACTTATCTATAATAGTACCTTCCGGGAACAAGCATGTTTGGGTGACAGGTGAGAGGCAGCGCTGGTTACCAGCTTTACACCAAGGTTTGTGGCCTATTGACCCGGGAACCAGCAAGCGATGGAAAGCTTCATCCGGCAAGATGACGTCATCGTTCTTATCCCACGTACCCTATAACGAGCAATATTCTTAGGTTTGAAGTAGATGGCCCTTTAAGATGTTTAATGACACAGACATATATAAATATTACGGTAAAAGCATAGATTTTGTTCTACAATGTCTCCCAGTAGACAAAGCACAGACATTCACATACTTGTATTCGTAACAGAGGTAAAAAGGAAATATTTTGTAATTTAAAAAAAGAGGAATAATAAGTTGAAAATTATATATGGCATATGATCCAGACGCTGTAATGTATTAAACATTCACACTGTAGTAACTTGGCATTGCCTTTTTTGGTTTAACCGAAACTAGGGCTATATATAACTCTAGCCAATTCCTACTTTTGTGAGTCAATTAGAGTTCAATTGTTTTCTTACGCTGTTGGATAGGCGTTGACTGTAGACAAGTGTCGGAGCATAGTCAGAAATACACATGTGTTTCTGGACCACTTGTTTGGAGATTGAATGACGCTGCCCAGGGCTGACAGCAAGCTTAATTAATCCTCCGAAAGAGGAAATTGAGAAGAAAAGGCCAGCACTTCCCTTTAGCGAGATTGGAAAATGCAATCCAATTAAATTGTAGTACACTCCTGAAACTAAATCCTAGGGAAATGTTAACAATCGATTCGATGTGTTTGGCTAGATGGTTATTTCTGGTTGATATTTGAATGATACAAATACCCAAGCGCTACAATATATAACCAACCAGCCAGCCAGACAACCATGGTTTGTTTCTACACATAGTTAACATGACTTAAAGGTAAAATTCTGCGTACTACGTATGCAATAATAATTATTATTGATATGAACAAATGCTCCCCACGTGCACTCTTAATCAAGAAGGCAAACCTATTCATTACTCTTTTCTGGAAACCATACATGCTGTCACCCTAATTATGAGAATAATCAAGCTAATTTATATGAGCTAAAGGGGAAATCTATCATCAGAACTATATTCCATGAAGATCATCCAATTCCTTTGTTCACAGTGAGACTTGCAATACAAACGGCCTTCACATTAGGTAAATTACCCAACCAATGTTAACCTTCCAGTCGGCAAACCCAACAAGGACAGCCACACTCCGCCCAACAACCTGAGACAGTTGATTTGGGTCCCTGCCATGTTGTGTTTTGGAAAGGCCCCCTTACCTGTCTCTGCTGCCACTTATAACCCCCAGTGTCACTCACCCCTTCCCCGGAGGCCTGCTGATAACCGACTTACCATCGATTCCCTACCACAGTAACCTGACCAGTTGACGCCCGCTTCTCGCTACCTTGAACAGCTCTTTTTTTGTGCCGAACATATTTTTGCAAATTCCATGTTAAAATATATATTTTGCTAACTAATCAGGAGGATTCTAAACATATACATGGCCTACGAAGGTTTTGTGTTTGCCTATTTCAATCAGGATTCAAATGTGGTAAATATTTGTGCTGATCGATCAAGAAACGTTATAACGTAAAAAATCTGTGCTAACGGTATATGTGCTGACAGCCTGTCTCGTTCTCATAATGAGGTCACGCTGACAACCTCGTTCTGATAATTGGGTCACGCCGCCCTTCACGTTCTAGGCGGGGTGGAATACGGCTTCCGCAGCAAGGCCCCTTTAAGGCCAGTTTCCTCTGGCCCTTAGGCTGCAGGCCGCCTAATCAGGTGGGCGGGGTGGGGCGGGGTTAGGCTGACGTGGATGGGGGTTTGGTGGGCATTATGGGGACTTGGCTGACAGGCAGACTTCCGGGTGTGGGATAAATGGGCGCCATGTTTTGTTGGTGTCCCCCTAATCCTCTATGCAATATGAAGGAGTAGGCGTCTATAAATAAAACATGTTATTCAATGGTAGGAGTTAGCCTTGAGTAGACAGTAATAAAATATTAATACGTATCACGCCTACATCAGGGAAGAACTGAAAGAAAGGATATCAAAAACGCTACCTGCTTGTTTTTATCCTTAGATGAATATTTTAAGACCCAACCTAATTAGTTGTCGGCCTTTTTATACATTCTCTATGTTTCTTGTGGTAAGTACACAAATCACAGTTCAGTTGGATACATCAGCCATATTCGCATTGAAAGGTGAACTCTCTCTTAAGGTTATTCATAGCACCTTCAGCCCCCGTCCATGTGACAATATTCCTCACTGATAGAAAGGTATGATCAAGGCCACCTGACCCTCTCCATAACGATCTAAATATGGATGTCCCCAGATCTGCGCTGAATATCTGAGGACGACGGAGGGGGTGAGGTGAGAAGGGGCTTTATGGCACATCCAGCACTTTATCCCAGCACCTGGTCCTACTTGGCCTGGAGGAGGCACAGGAGGAAGAGGGCTGGTTGGAGAGGTGTCGGCAGGGTGAGATCAGAGAGGCACTGGAGGGGACGGGGACACTGAGGAATACATTATAACGTGAAGGCAGCGGGTGACATGAAGGGGAGTTGAAAAAGGACACTCCGAAGGAAAGGGGCAAAACTACGTGTCAAATCAGGCATTTAAGGGCGAGGCGCGATCGAATGGGCAATGTGGCCAAAACTATATGCACATCATGAATATTAAGGGTCTGGGGTGATCGAATTTGCATGATAGAATTACAAGATGCATAGTGTGCCACAACAGCTTGGCTACCCCTACAAAACGTTTTCCCCATAATTATTTATTACAAAAGAAACTGAATTCCATAAAGTGCACAAGCCCTTGCTTTTTTTTGTATAATTATGTTCAGCCGTCTTGTCAAATCATAGCCACATGTCTTAAACATAACTTTAAAAACCGACAATGATATCTACTCTTACACAACTAAGATAACTGTAAAGATTATATCAAAGACTCATTTGAATTGATGAGTAGAAATAAGCTTGATGCATGAAGGGTAAGAGCAAGTAGAGGTCGATCCCAAACCGGACCCGGATATCATCCAAGCTGGAACTGACTCAGAACGAGAAGATATGGCTGAGGCTCAGGGGATGACGTCTAGGCGATAAAAGGGGGTTTATCCAATGTCTACTGGTAACACCAGGGGAAAAGGGGTAGCGGTTGGGAACGCATATTAGCATTTTTGCCAACGCCTCTCCTATATCTTTCGGCTTCCAACTTTCCCCCCTCCCAAACCACACCCTTCTATGTAAAAACGGACTGGATCACCATATCAAAAAGGAACATGGTAACTTTTTTTCTTGGAAAATATCCTTCTTTCATCATACAGCCTAAGCACCATTTACACGAGTATGCCTTGTCAGAAGCTTACTAGTAATACTAGTCACCCTGCACATCATGTATGGTAAAAAGGGCAATGGGAACCATACCGAGAATTAAGGGCACAGCAAATGTGCAGGGCTACGTAATGGCGGTTTTACTGAAAAGCCATACACAATCTCAGGGAAGAAGAAGCACTAACAGGTATTTGACAGCTTGTAAGTTGTAGGCGTCTGTGGCCGTACTTTCACTATCTAAGAGTCATAGACATTCACAAGTTCTATATGATATCTATGACAGAGTTATTAAAAGCTCTTCCTGTCTTCATCTTCATAGAATCTCTTTTTAATTTCAAATGATAATAGTAAGAACGGATGTAACTTTACATTACTTTAATGTACATTATCCTTTTAAATAACATTTACACTACGTACTCTGACTACTGAGGTTTAAATAACTTTTTTTTCAGTACGATGCCTTTTGCAATATCTATATACACCCGTAGCAGTGTACAACAATAGATCAAGCTTGAAATGTGGAGGTGGAAAAGGGAGAGGCGATAAAGACCGAAACCAACGATAACCGTGTATTATATTCCTTTCCCAAATTGCGGTTATTCTACATGTTACAAAATCCCTTATCCTCCTCTCACCTGATCATCGTAAGCTGATTACGAAGCAAGGCACGAGCAACATAATAAGGTGATATTGTATAAGGTTGGCTGGTAGATTTAAGAAAACGACCTTACGAGCAACATGATAAGGGGATATTGTTTGAGGTTGGTTGTTAAATCTATGAAATGACCTTATGAGCAACATGATAAATCATCTTACCCACCCAAACCCCTCTAATTCATGTTTGATCCTTTGACACCTAAGTTGCCTCCGCACTGTAACTTCGCCCCATGCAACTTGCTATGCAGTTTCATGTTGCCTGCTTTGTCATTTCCATATGACATGTCCACATTAACAATTCCCCAGTTGAACTGGTCCACGCCCAATGCAATAGTCAATTGTAATGACAAAGGCAGATTGCCTCTCCCTCACATGCCTTTGTTAAAATGCCATAACTCTTGAAAGGAGAGGGGCGTAGGCTTATATGGGAAGAGAAATGTGAACAACAGGAATCTTAATATAAAGGTTGCAATCTTAATAAAAGGTTGCCTTCCAAAGACCATGGGTGTCTCTTGGATTTGCTCCTAAAGAAAGGATAGGTAACGGTCCTATGGCTGTTGCTAACTAATCATGAGGATTCTCAACATTATATGGCCTATGAAGGTTCTGTGTTTGCCTATTTCAATCAGGATTCAAGTGTGGTAAATATTTGTGTTGATTGTTCACAAAACGTTATAACGTGAAATATCTATGTTAACAGTATATAAGTGCTGACAGCCTGTCTCATTCTCAATCATTATGAGGTATTTTCTTAATTCAGTATATTCAACATTACATGGTTAGACGTGGTCTCCCAGTTGGAGTTACACAAGAAAAAATAAAATATATAAGTATATAATGAACATGGTATCCATGAAAATACATAGAGTAGATAGAGTAGAACACATAATTATAAACAATGCTGGCTGTTTAATGAGGGAATAATCCTTGATGGGGGCGTTAAAAGATGCGTACCTAAGTAATTGAGGTAACTGCCGCTGTAAGTATAATTCATGATTCACACAAATATAATGGCCCCATTAAAGAGAAGGTGACGGTGATGTTATGGGCAGGTTATATCATTCCTGAAAGAGCCATAATTGTATGTGGCCTCTTGCAGTTCACCGACCGTTACAGCAAACGGTTGGTGAACTGAGCTTCCTCAGCTGAAAATCGTACCATATAATACATATTATTTTGGGTTCCAAGACCTCAAAATTGTTATTTCCAGGAGCAGGCAAGTGATGTAACCATTCTGTAACCGTGGTTATGCAGATCCGTTGACATGTTACTATATAAATCGTGATGCTAACGATTTGAATTCAGTTGCTCCCACACCACCGACCTGCTCACATCATCTAATTTAAAATTTTAGCCTATTGTAATAGGAGGATTTAATAAATATTTCCCATATTTATCTATGTCCAAACTAATTCACAGTTGTTACTTGTTATTCCTATTTAGCTAATTTATCAATTCACGACTCTATCCGGTAAATATCAACTGTACAATTATTTAGCTGTTTAAATTCAGTAAGGTCAAGAAAGACATCTGTTAACCACCAATGACATCACTTTTAGTTTTTGTTTATCAACTATTATGATCGGTTGTTCAGCAATGGGCCACGGTGGCCCACTGTACAGTACGGATTATAGCAATGAATGTTTGTGCAACAACGAAACCTTTCCTTTTCTGATGGGCGATTTTCCATACCCAATATGAAAAAATATAAATAACTTTACTGAGTTCTGATCTAGCAGAAACATTACGCAAACGTTGTTTAAGTTGTCGTAGTTATGATCAATCATTGTAAACAAGCCACATGTGATTTCATACACATCTTTATCATGGGATATCAAGAGTGTATAGGCAATCCGTATCCGCTTGCGATTTTCCCATAGGGAAAATAGATCCACTGAATCATTCAGAAATTAGATTCTAGGGAGCTTCGCCAAATTATGTCGTTTTGGCTGCAGGGCCAAATAGCCAAATTTCTTATCAATATTACAGACATTTCTGCTTCCTCGAAATCCAATAGGCACAATATTCGATACAACCAAAAGATATAGGCTTATGACTCATAGTAGCTCATTTTATTAGCTCTCATTAACTTTATGAAATATTTTTATCATTGTCAATAGGGTTATTACATGCAGCTTCAAACGTGATTTTCCAGGATTTTCTGAGACTGTTCACAATAATAAGGTGTCCAGTATGTAGTACAAATCGATTAACACTATTTTGCTGACGTGAAAAGAGACGACCCAATACTTTCAGTTCTGTAGAACTAAAATAACGTCCATTTTCTCTGTTACATGTATGACCACGCCTTGTCCACTCAGCAGAGTTTGTCGATGCGACCCATGTACATTATAGGATATGCAGAGAGGCAGTAGACCTCTAACATGGATATACCAGAAACGTGCAGCGCATCCGAAGAGACCACAACTACCAACTACCAACCCTTCCAATCATGAAAACAAACCCTTCCTTTGCACCCTCGGGAACAAAAGAAACTCCCACTCATAAATATTCCTGACTCCACAGGACCAGTTTTTCATTTAAATGGCCTGAGTGCTGTAGTATCCGAAAGTCATCAGGACAAAAGTGAAGTCACGTACTTACGTCGGGTAGTTTGTAGATATAGTTTCCACTCATGGGTTGGCGGGTGGGTGACCAAATTGACCAGAAAGGTACTGGAGGTGGGGCAAACGAGGAGCAGAGGCAGGGTGAGGTAATGTAATGTGAACCGGCCCCTCCCACTGGGTAATGAACCACTTACTGCAGCCCCAGAAGCCCATCTCCAGGTCCCACCTCCAGCATAGATATAGCCCTGGAGAAGCTCAATATATGAGGTCTAAAGTGGGGGAGAAGCTACTGGCAAGATTGTATTATCTATAGACAGCTATAAGGTCAAAGTATTATCTATAGACAGCTAAAGGTCATTGTATTGTCTATAGACAGCTGAGGTCATTGTATTATCTATAGACAACTAAGGTCATTGTATTATTTATAGACAACTAAGGTCATCTTATTATTTATGGACAGGTGAGGTAATTGTATTATCTATAGACAGCTAAAATCATTGTATTATTCAGAGACAGCCGAGGTCATTGTATTATGCAGAGACAGCTGAGGTCATTGTATTATTCAAAGACAGCCGAGGTCATGACAGCTAAGGTCATATAAGGCTGAGAACAAGCTGACAAGGTCCTTTTTAAACTGACCATTCGAAACTGGCATCCACTCTTTAAGGTTAATCAAGAGATTTTGGACCATGGACTCGAAGCCGAGAACATGTATTTCCCTTTAAGAAATGAGAAGATTCAAGGATAGATTAAAAGAAATTGACCATATAAGGTTGAGGATGCCAAGAAAGATCACTGAAGCCAAAGCACTAGGGCTACCTCCGGAAATTGGGAAACCGTCAGGTAACCTCCAGACCAATACAATCATGTATCTGCCATCCACTTATGTAGTTTAATGACTGATAACTTTAACACCCATGTTTATGGTTGTACACTGGATTGCCCCTCACACTTAGAAATCGGAGTGGGAGTCTAAATCCTGAAGATTGAAATCTTTAACTACATAATTATGCACAAAGAGAATACATTCATAATTTATGATATTCGCATATGTCTGTATTTCATCACAAAGATATGATGCTATGATTATTATGTGAGTATCATTAGAAAACATCCGTTAAGCTCAGCAGTCATACTAGGGTACATGGAGGTATTGCAAAAGGTAACATACATGACAAAAATTCCATGAAGAACGTTTGCCAGTCAACGTTACTCTTAATGGAAAAAACCATGGTACTTCCAAAATGGATTTCACTGTCGGTTCTACACAATTTAGTTTTCAGTCCCTCCATCTGGTCCCTCTATTGATCTCACCCACAGTGTGTGGCCTTGCATCCCCGGAGGTAGTTTAAGAGGACCTTTACATAACGTTGCTCATTTATGGCATTTCAGAAAAAGAAGCAAATGGGCTGCAACCTTTATCTTTGGACTGTTGGAACACCCCTACTATATCTTTGCTGCAGCTATACGAGTATCAGTTCCATATAGACCCTAGTCCCTCTATGACGCAAGTTTCTGATCCGTCCCCAAGCCCGGCCTGGGACCTCCTCCAGGGTGGCAGTTCCCGATCCGTCTCCATGTCCTTACCAGGGATCTCCTCCAGGGCGCCGGTCTCCAGGGTTTTAGTAAACACGGTGATCGAGCGTGGTTTGATTTCACTCACCCTCCCCTCTCACCCTGCCCTGTCCCCTTCATGAATATTTTATAGGATGCTATCTTTGGGATACACCAAAAACACCTGCGGACTTCACGGTATTTAAGGTCGTTTGGACATAGAGGAGCCGCAAGGAATCCTGCTATAATGTGATAGTGAGGCTCAGAAAAGACAGTGACACCCCTGCTACTATACAGAGAAAACTGTATCAAACGAGTAATTGACTGTTAAATACTGTCTTTAAAAAGTATAATGTGTGAAATAACACGTAGACAGCTCGCATGTTAGTCTTCATTGTCATTTTCACAGAGTACTTTAAGAGACATGCTTAAGATGGTCAACTTCATAAATCTGTATACAATAACTAGAATAAAAACGTTGTTTGCAAGTGGCTTCTCGGCAGGTGTCGCCTTTGGCAAATTGACCACTTTGAATCCTTTAGTTCATCAGTGGGTTACTATAGATTTAGAATAGGTAATTTGAAAAGTAAGGATACCAAATTTTACTTTGGAGAATAGCTCAATCAATGACTTTTAATCGATTGCCATATACCTATTGGGGACAAATTTTATTAAAAAGAATGAAAAGGAAACACAGTTGTGACCCTCAGTTAGTTGATTGAGTTCCAGAGAGGAAATCTCTGACTTGATCTACGCAAGATAGGTTCACATCCGGAACCCATATGTACAAAAGGAGAATGGTCAGTGTTTTCTGTACGAGTTTTCAAAAGGCAGTGACAATGCAAGAGGGGGCTGGGGGGTGATGGAGGATTTAGAAGCAACCTGCGCTCGCTATTGTGCTTCTGACCACATATTGAGGTACTCACATAAAACATGAGTATTTGAGAGTTTGTGAGAACACACAATGCAGCTGGGGACGCTAAGGGTACAGTTTAACTCATCTCCCATCTCTCCGATCATCTTTTTAAACTACAGTACACCATTTGGGAATTTATCGAAATGGATATCCGTAGGCTACACGGTAGAATAAACACATTTATGCTTTTGGTGAAATATTTCAAAAGGAATTGGAAAAAGATACATTACGTTTATGTTATGAATTATATTGGGATCTATGAGACTCCCTGATTGTTCATACAGTTATATTCTACTCTCCTAAATTCGCACCGGTGCCAGGCGTTGAAAACGGTGATGTACGTACCTAACGACACCGTTATCAAAATAACAACCTCAACAAAAACTTAGAGTGTGAACTGGTGGAGCCCGCCCGCTCTCTTATTCCAACACATGCTTCTCCTCGTTCTGTCCCAGTGGTCAGAGAAACGTCCGGAACTGAAATGCCAAGCCGGTCGCTTACTCCATAAATAAGGGAAATCAGCATCGTCGCCCGTGTGGTTATCGTTTCGCGGCGATGCAGCCTTCAACTAAAATATCAAATACAAAGGAAAGTAGGCCAATCGATGTTTAACCGGTTCTAAAATTAGGACGGTTTATTTGTTTTGGTATAATTATGAGAAAATTATGAAGACAAATCAAGAGCGATTTATTAAGGAATCTATCAACCAAAATGAAATGTGGAGAAATCCTTAATGAATCCCTGTCTGGTTGTGAACTCATTTTGAAAACGGAGGATTTGGGAAAACATTTAATGAGCTGATTTTCGATGTGTTAATGGGAATGTGGAGGCTGCGCTGATTGCAGATCGTGGGGCAGTGACTGCAGTGCCTAATATTAGTGTGTGTTAACCTGCAGTTGATAGCCCCCAATTGACAGCTGATCAGACAGCCGTACTCAAATTAGTGAGACCTGAATTGCCAGAGGCTGTGGTGGGGTGAGGGGAGAACTAAATCAATATTTTAGACTATTGGTTGTTCGAATTTCCTCGAGCTAATTCTAATGACAGAGGTACTTCTCCTCGGATAGAAAATGTTTACATTTGTTAGTTTTATTGAATTTTGATGATCTGCCTTGTGGTAGGATGAGGGGAGAACTAAATCAATATTTTAGACTATTGGTTGTTCGAGTTTCCTCGAGTCAATTCCAATGACAGAGGTTCTTCTCTTTGGATAGAAAATGTTAAGATTCGTTAGTTTTATTGTATTTTGATGATTTGCCTTGCACTAGGCAATGTACAAAGCAGGCCAGATAATGTCAATACTGCGGAAAATACGAAGTCTTGGGCACAATTTCTTTAGTTGGAATCAGTTTGAATTTGTCCCTTTGATTTTCTAGGTGTTAAAGATTACAGATTTTATCGCTTCCTCGTACCAACTTGATTGAAATTACTAATTACACTAATGGCTTGCCTAAAAGATATTTGATTATAACATCCATCTGCTCTTTACTATTTACATGATTAAATGATTATGAATAAAAACCAAATCTACCAAAAGCTGGAACTTGAGATTGACACAGACCTAGAAATTAACAAATTCATAAATAGCAGCCATTACACTCATGTCAAAAAGAACAAAATAATTATGTTCTCAGTACATGAGTAAACTTTTCCATCCTCACAAAGTGTCCTGAGCCTACGGAAATGGGCAAGGTACAATAGGAGGTTTCTCGAGCGCAAATAGGTCTCTGCCCACGAGTCGCCGGTCTCGAACGTCGACACCGTTATCAGCACCGAGACCTGCTTACAAATTGATGGGGTCGACAGTCAGTGGTACAGTAAGAAACCCTACCCCAACATGGGGCACGTGTCAGAGCCGCCCACGCCCACTGTTAGCCTAACAGGGGAGGTGCAGCACATTGGTGTGAACAACCTGGGGGCTGCCAATCTTCACACCCAATGAGTCTGTAACCTGGTACCCTTGTCGCACCTACTGGGTGCACATGTAGCAGGGGGTAGAGTGTACGCTGTAGGGGTAGGGTTTCTTCACATTACTGTGCATTCATATCGGTTGGATTGGACACCAATGTATTCCTGGAGAGAAAGTTATCTATTCTAACGCTTGTATTGCTAGGATAATCGAAGGCTGGGAAATTCGGTCAGAAGTGAGTTTCGACTTTCTAAGGTAAAGTTCCACCCACATGCCTGAAGTAGGGTGTATGAAGTGCAACATCAATTCATGATTCATAATCTATGATTCATATATTTTTTAAGAGCAATTACATAATTCATACAGTTCATCGTGGAAAGCCCCACACCAACGCAGATAAAGTGTAGCTATTCAGCTTTAACCACCATGCAATATAAAACGCTTCACAGTTAATTTATTTTATAAGCTTCGTGGACGTACCTGTGCCGTCTGTCTATAACAATTTGTATGCATCCCTTTAGCTATCAGATACTATGCAGTATAAATCCATTTGATTCACCCCTTTAACAGTCAAACATTACCATACGTCCCCAAAACAAAATCAGCACCCTAATTCAAAGTACAAACTCAACATATCTTTTCCCTCTGAAGCATCCAGACGATGCCTTTGTAATTTCCTATTCTTTCCCCTCAGAGAACTGCAAATTTGCATACAACTCTAACATGGTTGCCATGGCGATGGTGCCTTTCCTGCACTGACACTCGGAAATGAATCCATGAAGTTGATTGGAGGGGCTTTGCTCAGGGTGACTGTCTGTCAGCCCGATGGAGGCTTGGCATGTATACAGCTTACTTCATACAGGTGATGGCAGTAATGTTGCTCTTGCACAGACCGTGTCTGATGAGTTTTTTTTTAACACAACAGGCTTATATAGGCCAACGACTGCTTGCCCATCTGCTGTAATGTCTGGGTTTGGGATAAAGAGAATAGAGATCTTGTCTGTGAGCAACTATATAAGCAAAATTTTATTAATTCCCTTAATTTATAAAGCATTATGATAATGGGCAAGGATATTATGATAATCCATGTTTATTAGAAGGCGAGAACTGACCGTGTTATTATGGTGCAGCCTCAGTGAACCAACTGGCAAGGTAGTTAACAGTACTTGCCAGTTTATTTGTAACTTTATTGTGTTAGCTATTTGGATAGATTCTAATGTTCCATCTGTGACCAATACTTATTTATGTAGCCAGTTGTGCAACAACAAAAATGCTCATATCTCAAAAGTACATCCCACGGCACATACAGAAAACTGTGTCTCCCCACACAGAAAGGATGCTCCGAGGGGGTTATATCTTAAGCTCTACAGCTAATATTAAAAGATATGAGTAGATTTGTTAAAAATGGGATGAAAATGTCTTAAACCAACTTTTTGTGTAGAATTCAGTCATCCTACTCTAAACATTCCATTTGGTTTGGAAAACATTCTATTTGGAATGTTATTGGATTGTTTTTTCTCCTTATATTACCTAACGTTAGATGTTTGGTTACCATGGAAACAACAACATTTTGAGAATTTTGTCAAAAATTGTAACCCAATTGGAAAAACATGACTTCATTATGTTATCAGTCTAAACTAAACTAGATTATATTTTCTAGATCAAAAGTTATCCAGATAATAGCTTTTTAAGTTTTTTTTGTTAATTTATGGGAAAATCTTAATTTATTACTAAATATTTAGATAAATATTCAATGTTCAGGCTTTTTGCCATTTTCAGGGATACTGACAGTCCTGTGTTCAACAGTCTGTAACTTCCTTGAAAATTATTCAATTTTGATGTGCTTGGTATCATTTGAAAGCTTAAAACATCCTCTGTAATGTTTAATTCCCGCCTGGAGCATCCTTTCTGTGTGGGGAGACACAACTTGACAAATGATTTAGTCTTGCTTCTCAGATTTAAGGCCATAATATACTATGCGCTGGCTGACACACCTTTAGGCTGTTTTATTTGCGTTTTTGCCAATGCGAATAGCAAAGTTAATCTTATTGCCCAACGCGAAATGTAATATATAAAAAAGTGAACTAACTGCCAAACGCGACCCAACGCGTGCCAAAATGCGTAGTATAATATCCTTCGCGTTGGGTCGTGTTGGGACCCAGCGCAACCAAAAACGTAGCATGATAATTATAGGATTAATTCACTCCCAATGCGAGTCAGACGCGTTGGGCAATGCGACCCAACGTGACCAAGCACCTGACGCATAGTATAAATAGGGCTATAGCCACATAGGCCTACATCCATTTTCTCTCAAATTCTATTATTTCTTAGAGATTAAGAACTTATAGGTTCTAAATCCCTTTTAATTTGATCTTTTCAAGTATTTTACCACAATCATGTCACTGTCATTTTGCTCCTATTCATATGTTATTGTGATGAACGGCTATTCATCCAAATATGTAGAGATCAAAATAAGAGAAAATAAGGTAATATTATAAAAGTTATATATGTTCGAAAAGGAACGAAAGTGTAAAAGAACGAAATATGTAAGAATGAGCGAAAGTGTAAAAAGCCCGAAAAAAGAGGCACGAATATGTAAAGGAACGAAAGTATAAAGGAACGAAAATGTAAAGGAACGAGACCCGGAAATATGTAAACCGGAAGTGAAATGTAAACCGGAAACGAGAATGTAAACCGGAAGTGACGTCAGTTGTAGATCACGTGACTGAAAGCAGCCAATCAGAGCTGACCTCTTGGGTATATAAAGGGGCGGTGAGGCCCGAATAAACAGAGTTCTTTAACAGTTCTCCTTGTGTCCAGACGTGTCTTCTTTCCTGAAACAACCGCTAAGATGAGCCGATCCGAGCAATTAACCAGAAGTTAGGATAAAATAGTCGAAGTTCGAGATAAATAGGAGGAACTTAGGGTAGGGGCCCGACGGCCCGAGGAACGAGGAACGAAGGACCGAAGTAAGGCACGAAGGCCTGAAACCGTCCCGGAAGCCGAGGCGCGGCATGGCACGAAAGCATGAAGGGCGAGACGAAGGAACGAAGTCCGCGGGGACGAGGGCGCGGCAGGCTCGGCCCCACGCTACCAAACAATAGGCGACCGACGGCCCGACGGCCCCGCGGACCGGAACCACGGGGTGGACCGCCCGGTGGGGGTGAATGCTGGTCTGGGAGATAGAGCGAGACGAACCTCGGCCGACCCGTACCCCTACCATAATTTCCCTTCCCCGCAGTTCTCCGTTTGACATCGAGCGCCGATTCCCGACCGATCCGCTCAGCCCCCCCCCTCGTGCGCGAGGCACGACTCTAAAAACACATCTCGGTTCTTGGCCCGGATTCCCCGTCCGCCCCGAGACCCGAACAACCCCCACGTTCCTCTGTTGTAAGAATCTGCAACCCCGACTTACCAGAGAACGTCACACTGGTGGCAGCGGTGGTGCTGAAATAGGCACATACGGACTTGTGGATCCTGGGTGTTTCATCGGTATTGGATGCTCATGGCGACAGCGGCGGTCTTCGAGCAGATGGACTCTGACATCGCCTTCAAGGAAGGTGGGGAGGAGAAAGGAGGTGCGAAACCCGAGGCAAAAGGGGAGGACACGACCATCATGGATAGGCGGTTTAATTTTATGGGAACGTCCACCCCGACGGATGAGCAGAATGCGCGGGCTCAACAACAACAGACCGGCCAGGTAGGAGCGAGTTTGAAGAAGTTTAGTTTACGACCGGAAAAGTATGATGGAAAACCGGACTTCGAGGGATGGATCAACCAATTTGAGGAGTACGCAGACTTGGGACGTTGGACGACCGAGGAGAAAGCGGCGATGCTCTTTCTTTCGCTGACGGGAACGGCACGAATGTACTTTGTCGGACTCCCGGACAGGGAACGACTCCGTTACTCGGCGAGGGTAGACGCGTTGCGTCGGAGGTTCGGTCAAGAAAAGGATACGTGCAATGCTCTGCAAGAATTGGCGGGATTGAAACGCGTAAAGAACCAAACAGCGAAGGAGTTGGCCGATAACGCCCGGCGGTTGGCGTCGAGAGCCTACTTCTCCAACGACTATGCCAGCCAGGAAAAAGCAGCGTTACACGCGTTCCAGGCTGCAGTTGGGGAAGACCTTCAGCTGAAGTGTGCAGAGAAAGGATGCAAGACGTTGGAGGAGGCGGTGGAGGTGGTAGAAATACAGGAGCGATACTCACGCCGCCTCCTGCGGGCAGTGAAGCCCGAGGAGGACGCAGATACACAAATCATGGCCTTAAACGGTAAGTTGGAGGAGATGATGAAGGAATTGGCAGAAGAACGGGAAGCCAGGAGACAGGCAACGGCCCGGAGAGAGGCGTTCAAGAAACGAAAGGAAGATTTGGAATGTCATCAATGTCACCAGAAGGGCCACTTCGCGAGGGAGTGTTCTCAGCGTCAGGGAAACGGACAGTCGCCGTCGCAGTAAGCGCGGGGCCCCCTTCGGGCGCGGCGAGAGAAGTAGTAGGCATTGGAGAATGTGGACTTTATGTGGCCGGAACGGTGGGAAAGAGTGTTGTCCGTTTTTTGGTTGTTACCGGATCTATGATCAGTCTGCTGTCGGAACGTCTCTGGAGAGAGTGGGGACGAAAATGGGAAGACCTGGACGGATACGAAGGACGCCTCTGCTCGGTGGATGGTAGTCCGCTGCGGTGCTACGGATGCACGAACTTGTCAGTAAGATTGGGAACACGCGTGTTGCAGTGGACATTCATGGTGGCAGACATCGGTAGAGATGAAGGGATCCTTGGAAACGACTTCGCGGTGAAATACCGGCTAACAGTTAAGCCCCACGCGAGTGCTGTCTTCCTGCCCGCCGAAGGGGGGGGAGAGGGGGAACGAATCCCGGGAGTAGAACGAAGAACGGATGGGGTTCGGGCAGTTACCGTCGGAGGACAGGTCATGAGAATCGAGGGAACGACGGAAATACCCCCGCTCCAGGTGACCCGAGTAACAGTAGTGGCAAGAGTGGACATAGGACAGAGTGGACAGCTGGCTGTCATCACCGGCGCTGGATTACCCATGGGACTGGAAGTGATCCCAGGAACGGTGACGTTAGGAGAAGAAAATAAAGTTTGGGTGGCCAACCGAGGGACCGAGGGCGCGAAATTGGAAACCGGCAGGGTACTCGGAGAAGCCACCTTCGTACAGGAAGTACGAGGTATAGGAAGCGATGTAAAAGAACCCCCTGGAGCGCTCGTCGAAATGATAGAGGAAGCTAAGAAAGGCCTAACCACGGAGGAAGGCGGAGAGTTGGAAAAAGCCATCATGGCCCGGGAACAAATGTTTGCGACCTCGAAACATGAGCTAGGACGGACAGATTTAGTACAACATCGAATTAAAACGGGGGATCAGATGCCGATCAAACAAAGGGTCAGACGGTATCCAGCCACCAGGAGAGAGGAGGAACGAGCACTGGTGGAGGATATGTTAAATCTGGGAATCATCCAGGAGAGCGGAAGCGCGTGGAGCAGCCCGACCGTCCTGGTGAAAAAGAAGGATGGAGGAACGAGATTCTGCATCGATTATCAAAAATTGAATCAGGCTACAAAAGTAGACGCCTATCCGCTCCCACGGATAGAGGACAGCCTCAACACCCTGGGCGGGAGCCTATTCTTCTGCAGTCTGGATCTCGCAAGCGGATATTGGCAGGTGGAGATGGCACCCGAGGACCGAGAGAAGACGGCCTTCGTGACTCAAGGAGGATTGTATGAGTTCAAAGTGATGCCATTCGGGCTAGTGAACGCCCCGGCCACCTTCGAGAGACTGATGGAAAGAATCCTCAGAGGAATCGTGTGGGAGGAGTGTCTGGTATACCTGGATGACATATTGGTCTTCGGGCCAACGTTTGAAGTGACTCTGGAAAGATTGGTACGGGTTCTGGACCGATTGAACGCTGCAGGACTGAAGTTGAAGGCGCGAAAATGCAGGTTGTTCCAGAAGAAGATTCCGTTCTTGGGACACGTTGTCTCATTCAACGGGATCGAACCCGACCCCGAAAAATGTCGGCAAGTAACTGAGTGGCCGGTCCCTCGGGATCTCCATGAGGTACGAGCCTTCGTGGGATTGTGTTCGTATTATAGAAGACATATAAACGGCTTCACGAAGTTGGCTGCCCCCTTGTATGAACTGGCGACGAAGGAGGAGCCTTTCGTGTGGAGCGCGAGGCGATAAGAGGCGTTTGATACCATGAAAAGGGCGTTGACAGAGGCCCCGGTATTGGGATTCCCGGAGGAAGAAGGACAATGGTGGCTTGACATGGACGCCAGTGACGTGGGGACGGGAGCCGTGCTATCACAGGAGCAGAGAGGGGAGGAACGGGTAATAGCTTACACGAGCAAAACCCTGGAGTCGAACGAACGAAAGTATTGCACCACGCGGAAAGAACTGCTGGCGGTGGTGCGAGCTTTGAAACATTTTCGGTGCTACGTCTATGGTCAGCGCGTAATAGTCCGGACGGATAACAGTGCGGTTAGTTGGCTACAGAGAAGTAAGGAACCGATGGGGCAGGCTGCCCGGTGGATTGAAATTATCGACTCGCACGACGTGTCGTTCCAACACCGACCGGGTAGGAAGCATGGGAACGCTGACGCGTTGTCCCGGTATCCGTGCAAACAGTGTGGGGAGGAGCACGAGGGTACCGAGAAAGTGAGAGTAGTGACGCGGGCCCGGGGGTATGAGCCCGGATGGTCCCCGCAGGAGGTGAAAGCAGCGCAGAGGAGGGATCGAGATATAGGACCGATTATCGCACGGATGGAAGAGGATGCGAACCGGCCAGGTCGGAATCCCGGGAAACAAAGATCCTATGGAGGCAGTGGGAACGACTAAGCCTCAAGGATAGCGTGCTGCATCGGAAGTACTGGGAACTAGAAGGACATGGTTGGAGGAACCAACTGGTCGTTCCCCGAGAGGAACGGGCCAAGTTGGTGAGAGAATACCATGGAGGCGCAGCAGGAGCGCATTTGGGAGTCGCCAGAACGACGGCCCTGTTGGAGCAAGGGTTTTACTGGCCGGGACTCCGAGAAGACGTGCGGAAGGAATGTCGAGAATGTGACTGCGCGTTGCTGAAAAGAGGACGGGGGAGACGGGAGCCGCTGCATCAATACATAGTAGGGGAGCCGATGGAACGGCTGGCCATGGATGTTTCGGGCCCGTACCCAGTCACCAAACGAGGGAACAAGTACTGCCTGATGGTGGGGTGCTATTTCACCAAGTGGCTGGAGTGTTTCCCGATCCCGGATCAGAAGGCAGCGACAGTGGCGGACAAGCTGGTTGAAGAAGTAGTAGCACGGTACGGCGCGTTTCGAGAACTACACTCGGATCAGGGCACGAATTTCGAATCCAAGGTGGTGGCTCAGGTTTGTGCACTGTTTGGAATACACAAAACGAGAACGACACCGTACCACCCCCGGAGTGACGGATACATAGAACGAAGTTTCCGCACTTTAGGGTGCTGTCTGAAAGCTAGCTGCCGAGCAACAAGCCGGGAATGGGATGAGATGGTCCCACTCGTGATGATGAGTTATAGAGCAACGCCGCAAGCCAGCACGGGAGTAACACCGAACATGATGATGCTGGGCCGACAGACCATGATGCCGCGACAGGCGATTTATGGGAGACCTCTAGGACTGGAGGAGGAACCCCGACGGGTAGGCAACTACGTGGAAAGCCTGGAGAGAGGGCTAGTCGCGGCCTATCGGGAGGCCCGGGCAGGGCTGAAACGAGCCGCCATTCATCAGAAACACGAGTACGATGGAAAGGTGACTCGGCGGGAATACCACGCCGGAGAACTGGTCTGGGTGCACGATACGGTGGTGGATAGGGACAAGGGAACGAAATTGCGATTTCCATGGATAGGCCCTGCACTGATCGTCAAGGTGCTTGACCGAGGACGGGTGGTAGTACGGAAGAAACGAGGGAAACCGGGGGGGGTGGTCCATGTGGACCGCCTGGAACCCTACCGAGGACACGCTGCGCCAGCCTGGATGGTAGCTGACCAGCAAGGATACGAGGCTGCACAGTAAATGCTTGGGGTGGGGCGCGCTAGGGCACGTACGGAAACGGGGCACCCCTTTTAGTGATGAAGTCATTCTCGTGTCTCGATTCCGCAGGTGGAAGAGGACCAAGGGAACGACCAAATCGGCGCTACACAGAAAGGCTTTGGCCAAAAAGGACTGATCAACCTGGGGCCATTGAGTCGGGGCGGTGCGTTGACCACTACAGTAAGGAGTGCAGGTCGTTAGGCTGTAGAGATTTGCTACCTAGCTAGAGATTGGTTCTCTTGCGGATGTAATATAGGTGGGAAAAGCGGGGTTGGAACGAAAAACGGCGTTCGGGAGCCACGACGGCCCTAATGTCTAAAGTAGTCCCACGGAGCCGCTTTTCCGGTCAGTTCGGAGGAACCACAGCGTGGAAAAGATGGTTGGATTACAACGGAAAACAGACCCGGCGGCAAGCTGGTGAAGACTTTTGAAGTAATGCTGACTTGGTTATACCGCTTTACAGCGTCCAGGAGACCGGAGGAGAGTAGATGCGGCACTCTCGGGAACACCGGAGGAACGAACGGACGGTTGTAAAAGGCGAGGCCTGAAACGAGGACGGGCTTTAAAGTAGGTCGTAAAAGAAGCGAAGATGACAAAGAGAACGGGGCGGCGGCGAGAGGATGATAACGTCGAGCCCCTGTGTTCTCCGGGAAGTGTGCGGAAGCACTGCGAGGGCCAGGTGAAAAGGCGAGAGGAGGCGACAGAGGATGAAAGGACCGAGGACGTCCGGTGGGGCAATAAAAGGCCTAGGAAGAAAACGCGTAGATGGCGAGGGGCCGCGAGGTAAACGGCAGGCGGGGCGGTGACCAGCGGCGGGCCCCGGGGACCGGAAATAGTAGGGGGCGCCACCGTTGAAGTGGATGGTGAGCCTGACGCTAGGGGTCGCTAGTGCAGGCCACGCCCACTTCCGCCTGCGGCGGCTATAAAAGGCAGAGCGCTCGCCGGAGCAGGTCATTCTGGTCAGCCGATCAGGATTCATCACATCGCAGACGAGCAGACCAAAGCTAGGAGAAGAAAAAAAAAAAGGCAGAGAAGTGAGACGAGCAGCATCACCACGAGGCAGAAACGGAGAAGGCTGACGGGACGAGCTTCAAGTTTGGAACGAGGCCCGAAAGCCCGGAAAACGGACGTGATGAGCGGACAGTGCTGGGAAGGACATTGTCGCGGAAAGGAATTTAAACACCTGGTCAAGCACATCCGAGGCCAGCACGATGGAGTACGGAAGCAGTACTACATGTGCCCGGTGTGTTCGAGTCGAGCATATTTGACGCACCAGGACTGGAAAAAGCAGATGTGGGAATCACACGAAGGAAACCTGCTGAGGGGGATGCCGAAACAGGACCCCCCTTCTGTAAAACTATAAAAGGCAGAGCGCTCGCCGGAGCAGGTCATTCTGGTCAGCCGATCAGGATTCATCACATCGCAGACGAGCAGACCAAAGCTAGGAGAAGAAAAAAAAAAAGGCAGAGAAGTGAGAAGAGCAGCATCACCACGAGGCAGAAACGGAGAAGGCTGACGGGACGAGCTTCAAGTTTGGAACGAGGCCCGAAATCCCGGAAAACGGACGTGATGAGCGGACAGTGCTGGGAAGGACATTGTCGCGGAAAGGAATTTAAACACCTGGTCAAGCACATCCGAGGCCAGCACGATGGAGTACGGAAGCAGTACTACATGTGCCCGGTGTGTTCGAGTCGAGCATATTTGACGCACCAGGACTGGAAAAAGCACATGTGGGAATCACACGAAGGAAACCTGCTGAGGGGGATGCCGAAACAGGACCCCCCTTCTGAGGCTGGAGTATGCTGCGGCGTTCGCCTTGGATCCAAAAGGACGGCCGCCGTACACCAGTTTCGCTCCTGGGGATGAAACGGCGGCCCGGGTAGCCGATTTGGAACGGGACTACGCTGTGCACCATCCGGAGGGATTCCTCCCCCCCGAGAAGGCGGTGGACAAGGAGGCACCGGAGAGGCCGCGACGGAGGGTTCGCGTGCCTTACTACCCGAGGGCATCGAGAGGGTCCGACGACAGCGACGCCGAGCAGCCGGAGCAGGGAGCAACAGAGGAAGAACCGGAGGCCGACGAGGCCAGCGAGGGAGCCCAAGCAGCCAAAGCAGCAGGGAAGGGACCCTTGGCCGGAGTAGCGGAACGGTCGACGCCCACGCGCCGTTCCCCTCGGAGGGCCGCGAAAGGAGTGCGGAAGGAAGTCACCGAGTCGCCGCGAAGCGCGAGCCGAGCTGTGATCAACCCGAAACCACTCTTGACAGACGACCAAGTGGCTGGAATAGTACAAAGCCAAGTAAGGAAATTAAACGCCCAGGGAGAACCACGAGAACCGAGAGGACGAGGACTCCCCGGCAGAGGACTCCCGGGCAAAGGAAGAGGAGGAAGATCCACACCCGCCCCGAAGCCAGGTTGCTCAGGGATACCACCGGGGGCTGAGGTGGTGGAATTAGTGAGCTCGTCCGACGACCAACGTCCAAAAGTTAAGGGGGAGGAAGAGGAGCCGCCAGCCTTCAAGAGACCCCCGGCGCAAGGATCTGCGGCGGAGGAGCCGTCCCGAAAGAAAAAGTGGAAAAAGGTCAAGAAAGTCCCGAGAGAACTTGAGGAGGGAACGAGCTCGGACCAGTCGGAGTCGGGCCGGAGCATGTCAGTCCGAAGCGATCGGTCCCTGATCATCGCCGAGTCCAGTAGTGCAGGAGAGCTGGGACCATCGCAACCCGAGACCTCGACAGGAGTGAAACGGACCACGGGACTAGAACCACCTTGTAGCGACGCGCAGTTTACTATGATGACAGTCCACAAGAAGTCGGTTGTTTATGAATCACGACACCCAAGATACCCCGGATATCTAAAAGGAACGATGAACCGGGAAGGAGCGTTCAGGGGTTATCACGAGGCAAGATCAGACCGAGAACTGGAGGACAGTATTCGGGACGCGAAGGGAGGCCGGCTGGTGGAGAGAGAGGCGCTGTACCTGGGGAGGTTCCTCTACGAAATGGCCGAGAGGCAAGGACTCAAACCATCGGGCCGGGTGGAAAAAGTGAAGTATGTTCGACACGCGGCCAAGACCGAGGAAACGGCGTCGATGGCTTCAACGCAGCCGTTGTTCTCTACCCCTACCCCGACGAGGGCGGATTCACCCCTGGAGAAGATGGTATGCAAGCAGCCAGTGGTACCGCCCCCGGGACTGAAGCGGATGAGGGACATTTTGGTGGCACCGGATACGCCGGAGACACGAGCGGCTGTGGACAATTTGACCCGAGCCAGTCTGGGAAGCTCGTTCTTTGGGTCGCAGGGATTGGAGGAGACCCCGGGACCGCCGTCACCCGAGCGGATGAGATCGCCACCGGGACCGGGCACCCCACTTAAGGATGAGGACAAGGATGGACGAGCGCTACAACCACGAGTTATGATGCATAGACTAAAATTACCGGCTGCTCAATCCATGGACACAGAAGTAGAGGACTCGGAGGACATGGAGTTGGGACAGGCCGAGGCCAGAGGATACGAGCCGGACAGGCAAGAACTGGACGAGTCGGGAGCGGATTCGGTGTTCGGGTCCATAGGGATGGAGACACCGACGGCAGGACCATCTGGAGAAACGCCACGACTCAAGTTGTTACGAACGCAGGCCATTCACCGGATCTTGCAGGGACACTTTCCGGTGACAGCACGAGCGGTACGGGACTGGGACGCGGAGGAGGCAATCCAGGTGCAACTGGCGTGGCCCCCGAGGCAGGTGCGAGGGATGACGGCTAAGACGAGAGCGATGGCTTCAGCGTCTATGGCGTTCCTGATGGCACTGGAAACGGGCCGCGAGCCGGAGACGTTCGACGAGGCAATGGCGCAGTTCCCGACGGCGGCGCTGGGGCCGTTTACCAGAGAGTTCCCGGGAGTCGACAGGCTAATTAACGAACACAACCGGACCGTCCAATTGGCTCAGACTCTAGTGTTGTATAAAAACGAAGACCAATTAGACGACTTGTTAAAAGCGACGACGGAGGTAGAAAAGCAGAGCAAACTGGTGGACCCACTTCTCGAGCTCCCAGCTAGGGAGGAGAGGTTGCTGCCACCGACCCGACGTCAGGAAGAAGGATGAAAGGCCTCGAAGAAGGAGAGAACGGTGGATGCTGCTTAGGGTCCTGTACGGAAGATAGCGCGACGGAACCAGAAGCGGAAAATGGCGCGTCGCGAGTCGGGTGGGGAGGGATTACGGGGCGTTGGCTCCTCACCCATAGTGTCAAACCCCCAGGGAGAGGACCGGGCCGAGGCGGAGGTACCTGAGCCGCACAGGAGTCCGAAGCCCGGATAGAAAAACTCTCCTGGAGACCGCTGGACGGGCCCGAAACTTTGCTTTAAAACATCGGGAACGGACTGGCGGGCTCGAATATTCTCATCTTAAGTATTCCTACTAAAAATAAATTAGGTAGTCTCTTTATGGGAATCTTCTTCTTGCGGAAATGAACGAAACCGCATGTGTTAGGAGGTGTTGAGCGTAATCAGCGAGCTGGAAGGTCCATGACTGGAACGAACTTACCAAGCCTGCGGGGCGAATACGGAACGGGAGGAGGCGCTAGGAGGAAAAACAAGTGTGTAGCTGTTCCACTTCTTCCCAAGAGCCCGCTGCGTTGGTTGGGACCGAGCAAGTTGAGCAGGACCGTCCGGTCGCGGAAATTGGATAGATAGCGGACCGGGCGGCCCAGGGAACGAGAGAACAAAAAGGATAGTGACGGAACGTTGAAGCGAGAGCAAAACAAGGAGGTAGAATCGAGGAAAGGAAATCAGAATGAGCGAACAGTGTTGTGTAATCTTTGAGTCAGCGGTCGTGCCAGGGTAAATAAGGTACCGGTGGACCGGCGACTCGCCGCTGGAGGAAAGGCTGGCGCGGGCCAAGACTGAAACCCTTCTCCCGTGCTGCCTTGAGGGATCTGGAGGCGAGTGAAGAACGACCTCTGTCCTCTAGCGGCACCTAAAAACGAACTTTCCACGGCCCGTCTGGACTTCTTCGGGCTTCGACCATCTTGATCTTGGATGGATCACTCAGAATGTTGGACCGGATGGGCCCGGATTTATTGTACCATCATCTTCTGAGTTTCCTTGTCTTCAGCCTCTTACCGCATACGGAGAGCGGTAAAGTGAAATTTCTCCACCTGAATGCTGGTTTTGTCGTGCCAGGATTGATGCAGCGAGTCGTGAAAGGACTACGGTGAATTGTAGATGTCTCCCGGAGGACAGGGGTGCGAGCAGGGACAGTAGCTGAAAGGCCCTCGCTCGTGCCCCACCGAAACGATATATAAATAGGACAAAATTAATAGACTTACTAAATCATATGTTAATATCTTACCTGCAGTAACGACAGTGACTGCTTCCATGTCGTACTTCCTGATATCTTCTCCCCGACGAACGGAACAAAATAGTCTTTGAAACATATAGGGAAGTAGTCTTTGAAACATATAGGGAGGTGGTGCTTGGAACGTCGGCCTCGGATGCCTCGATAGACGCCTCAAGAGGTCTGCAAAGAACGACGAGAAGTGATCCTTCATCTCTGACTTGGAGTTCGACATCGGATGAGTTCTTCTCTATATACGGTATTTTACAGCCGACTGAGATGGGCCCGTTCCGGATCTCAAAAGTTGACGTCGGGTGCAGATCCCAGTTGATGTCGTCCATCTTCACTTTCTACAACTTCTTCCTCTCCTTTCTCATAAATATCTTCAACTTACCTACTTCGAACCACCGTACCTAGGAGCAGCCCGGAACGACTCGAAGCTGTTGTCTCGGCGCGTGTCAAAGGCGTTCAAGTGGCTGGACATGGCACCGATGAAGACTGTGGCCTTACTCCAGAATCAAACCAGACCAGATCTTAAACTTACCTCTATTACGAACTATTTGTTGGTATTATAGTCTCACGAAAATCGTCAAGGAACATGGTCCTTCGGGAGGACGAAGAGAAAAACTTAGTAAGCAGAGCGAGGCCCGAGAGCCTAGGAGACGAACGAGGGCCCGAGTGCCCGGAGTGGGAATCCTCTTCTTAAGAAAATCATCTCATCAGTAGAACGAAGGAGCCTCCCTCTCGCCCCAAGAAGGATTGTCTTCCTGCCGTTGCTTACGGGGGGGGGAGGGATGAGAGGCGCCGGCTCCTGTCATCAAAAGAAACCTCATCAAAAAGAAAATTGTCTTCTTATCGGGTCTCCGTTCCGGTTGTTGTCATGCCACTTGGGCCCGGAACGGTGACGGAAATACCTTAATAACTACATTGGACTCTCTCTCCGACATCTTCTCTAAAGTCTTTGAGTGTGTCGACGTGGTCGAAGACTGAACGTCTTGGTGCTGGGTTAACCACGAGGACGTGTGCCACGAAAGTCAAACTTCAGTTCCTGTACGGAAAACGGACACCTCATCAACAATTAATAATTCCAGTTTTCACAAACTTACCTTCACTCCAACTCCATCCAGAGTTTCACTGTGACCAATAGCACGAAACCCGCGACGTCATCTGCTGAAGCTTCCACTTGAAACTTTAACGGTTAAACTAAGTTCCTCTCCACATCCATTGCCATTTTCTTCTTTGGAACGATGGGTACCTCGGCCTCCGGCTTGAGCATATTGTCCTTGCCAAATGTGAAAAAGTCATTGAGGGGCTCTGAATGCCGAGGCGACCGAGGGCGCGAAGTCTAAAAAGAACATTCTTTCTACAAGTATTCCTTCTGACAAACTTCAGTCTTTCTACAAAATCTCATCTTCAAATCATCATCACCCAAGAAGAACGCAGAGAAGAGTAATAAAACGGAAGAACGAGGGGTCACGACCGACCGGGTGGGAGAGTCACGACCGATTCTCTGCCCAAGAAACAACGAAGAACGTCTGGACGACGGAAAAACAGACAAAAAGGTCGAGAGGACTAAGGGTCACGACCGACCCTGGCCTCTGGGTGGGAGAATCACGACCGATTCTCCACCCGAACTGAGAGAGAGCGTCTGGACGACGAAAAACGAAGGGAACGGGGGCATTGCGGGTCACGACCGACCCATGGCCCCGGGCAGGAGGACCACGACCGGTCCCTCTGTCCTAACGAGGGTAAAAGCGAGGAAACGCGCCAAGGGGCTAAGTACATAGAGCCCAGAGGAAAGGAACGGGGGCGACGGGGTCACGACCGATCCCCAGTCCCGGATGGGAGAGCCACGACCGGCTCGCTCATCCTAAGACGAGAAAAAGCGCAGTACGGGTCCTAATAGACCCAGGATAAGAACTATGACGAAGATAAAAGAGACTAGGATACGTAAAAACGAATTACATGAACTTAACCGAGAAGCGAGAAAAACGAAAAACGAAGAACGAAGAAAGAAGAAAGAAGAGAAATAACAATTAGCCGGATAGGCCCCGGGGGCCCTCCGAAGTAGACCGGAGAGGACAGAGGGTGACACCTCCTCCTCTACCGATAAGGAGCGTAGGATTGAAATGTTTCTGGTTTTAGAGTATGTTCTGTTGTCGTTGCTGTATGAACTGCTTTGAAGAATTTTCGTAATACGTGTTTTCCCACCTTTCAAGAAGGTGCGGGAGGGTGTGATGAACGGCTATTCATCCAAATATGTAGAGATCAAAATAAGAGAAAATAAGGTAATATTATAAAAGGTATATATGTTCAAAAAGGAACGAAAGTGTAAAAGAACGAAATATGTAAGAATGAGCGAAAGTGTAAAAAGCCCGAAAAAAGAGGCACGAATATGTAAAGGAACGAAAGTATAAAGGAACGAAAATGTAAAGGAACGAGACCCGGAAATATGTAAACCGGAAGTGAAATGTAAACCGGAAACGAGAATGTAAACCGGAAGTGACGTCAGTTGTAGATCACGTGACTGAAAGCAGCCAATCAGAGCTGACCTCTTGTGTATATAAAGGGGCGGTGAGGCCCGAATAAACAGAGTTCTTTAACAGTTCTCCTTGTGTCCAGACGTGTCTTCTTTCCTGAAACAACCGCTAAGATGAGCCGATCCGAGCAATTAACCAGAAGTTAGGATAAAATAGTCGAAGTTCGAGATAAATAGGAGGAACTTAGGGTAGGGGCCCGACGGCCCGAGGAACAAGGAACGAAGGACCGAAGTAAGGCACGAAGGCCTGAAACCGTCCCGGAAGCCGAGGCGCGGCATGGCACGAAAGCATGAAGGGCGAGATGAAGGAACGAAGTCCGCGGGGACGAGGGCGCGGCAGGCTCGGCCCCACGCTACCAAACAATAGGCGACCGACGGCCCGACGGCCCCGCGGACCGGAACAACGGGGTGGACCGCCCGGTGGGGGTGAATGCTGGTCTGGGAGATAGAGCGAGACGAACCCCGGCCGACCCGTACCCCTACCATAATTTCCCTTCCCCGCAGTTCTCCGTTTGACATCGAGCGCCGATTCCCGACCGATTCGCTCAGCCCCCCCCCTTGTGCGCGAGGCACGACTCTAAAAACACATCTCGGTTCTTGGCCCGGATTCCCCGTCCGCCCCGAGACCCGAACAACCCCCACGTTCCTCTGTTGTAAGAATCGGCAACCCCGACTTACCAGAGAACGTCACATTATCATTGAATGGTTTGCCTTCAGAAGGTGTTGTCACACCAAGGCTAGGTAACAATTGGTATTCCGCACCAGGCCGTCTTTGATCAACAGACCGCTGTTTTATGACACAGGTTATTGTTCCATAAAACCGCCTTGCTGATTTATACGCAAGGACTTTGAAACTGGGTATTGCGGGGCAAATTAAGTGCTTTTATGGGCCAATAAAAAAGACGGGGGAAAACAAGAGGAGGAGGTTTAGGATCAAGGGGTAGGTTCTACTTGAGATATTGTTTAATACCACTCAGATTACCAAGCTACATTACTGTACTTGTCAATATATATACATTATTGGTAGGCGTAAATAGGAAAAAAAGGTAAAAATTATCAAGACTATAAAATACTTTAAATCATTTGAAAGATAAAATATTATATGTTAATTCTTTGTTTTTGTCACATTATTCATTGAATGCGACTCCCTTTGCAGTAGCTGAAAGGATTCATTATTGTTATTGTCTTTTTCTCGTGAAATGAATGCTTCAAACATAAAACAAAGGCAAAACCACAGTGCCTTTTTCTTACCAGTAATTTAAACGATCTGGCTGTTGATGAAATATTTATCACTTTATTAACAGAAACCAAAACTGCCTAATTATTGTAGCATTACCCGTCTTCCTTTCACGTGTAAACATTTAAAAATGTTATTTCTTTCAAGAGGACATGTTACCATACACTTGTTGCTAGCCTACTCGGAACATCAAAATAAACTACATTAGATGGCTTGCCACGCTACTATTTCAATGATCACTCTTTACCAATTGATTTTTTGAATTCTATCTGAGCCAGAGACAGCAAGTTTAATTGCCACTGGGAACCAGACAACATTCATATGACATCCTACATTTACAAAAATAAATTGCATGCAGCCTCGCTTCCATGTAATTGTGAATCTCACAAGAACCGTTTAATATTTAGATTGGTGCTATATTGCACGAATCGTTTCGATGTCTTGCATTTTTGACATGATAAATTCCGCAGATACTTCACTCTCTCAAAGTCTTTGTATTATTCACTGTCGATGATTATTATTGATGTCAGTTTCCAGTACTTTCAAAACTCAATGGAAGAACCTTGATATCGTAATTACCCGCGTATTACTAACTAGAGCCTAATAAGCCGATGCAATGCCAATAACTGTCGTGTCGACTGCACCAACTCCAATGACGTTTCCAGGGACGACTGAGTATAATGGCTAAAACAAACATAATCAATATTTGCTTCTACACAATTATGCTCCGTCGTGTTCAAGCAGCAAGCTTCAGACAGAAAATAGTATTTCTAACAGGCTGTTTCTGTCTTGTTGGTCTGGTAATGCATTTTAATTTTCGATGTTACAAAATCTGCTCGAGTTTAAAGGCAATTCTTTAACTTGTGCAGTATTCGGTATTTTCCGAATGAAAAGAATCTTCAGTTCATTTTGACTGAAATACAACAATGAAATCTTTATTTTGATAATACACTCTGCCAATCAAAGACAAACCTTACTGAATGCACCGACAATCGGACTAATAATATAGAAGGTCCCTGATGCATTGGTTAGTTGTGGAACACATTCATTAGGCAATGTTAAATTCCTCCATCGAAACAATCGTCGTTGGTTGCATTTGAAAACAATTATACTTTTGGGCCACTTCTAAAGAATAACTGAAAACGTCTATAGGGGGTGTCTTTAGAAGGGAAGCTTATGGCTCAAATTTATCAGATAGTTCTTAAAGAAGATATTTTGCATCCTTATTCACGCAACGACATAGTGAGGGCAGAAATATCAAATGTGTGCAAAATCTAAATCCATTTATCAAATTCTTTTGATAACGTTTTCTTAAAGGCAAACGGTGATATATACTTCTACTTCTGTGCTTCCGGCTATACTTTCAATGACATATTGCCTGTTGAGCAATGCGCAATTTCTTTGATAAAGGACCTTCTATATTTTCTCTGCTATATATAAGAGAACCACATAGCACTAAGACTTGACTGGTTTCATTGAGAGATGGATAAGTCCCCTGGCGCGTACCCAAATGGATTTTTACTTTGGTGACACTAATGTAGAAGGATGATTTAGGCGTTCGCGAGGACCTCGCTGCCATTACGACTGACGTTGCCTTTGACCTTTAATACTCGAAGTTCTTTTTAGGGTTTCCCAGCTGGGAATTCTAGGTAAAGTCGCCGAAGTCTTTTCTCAGCTGGGAATATATAGAGAGTGTTATGCCCTGTTTCCACCAAAAAGACGAGATAAAACTGAACGATTTATTCATCAGACAAATACAGATGATTTGGTTATTAGAAAAAAATCGTTCATCAGTGTTGATTCATTGGACGATTTTCTGTTTCCACCAAAAGACCATCAAACGATTTGACAGACGATTTTACCAACGATTTTACCAACGATTTTACCATCGATTGAATTAAACAATATTTTTATTCAACAACTATGGTTTAATTCATTATAATAGCATATATGATTTGTATTTTTCACCATATATTTATTCTATTTTATTATATACTTGTTATTTACTGAATCGTCCTAGGATTTCCTGTTTCCACCAGAAGATGAATGCGAGATTTGTGTGGAAAAATCGTCCAAGTAGCCAAAATCGTCCAAAATTATTTAACATGTCAAATAATTTGTCTGTCGTCACTGGGGAATTTTTGTCAGCCAACAAGGTCAAAAATCGTTCATTGAAATAGTTTGTTTGAACGATTTTCTGTTTCCACCAACAGATTTGTTGAAAGATTTATCAGGATTAACAAATCTGGACGATTTCTAGAGGTTTTTTGGAATCGTTTGAAGAAAAATCTTTTGGTGGAAACAGGGCATTAGTCCCACAAGCGGAGCACAAACAAAGTGTCCTGCGATCTAGGTGGCAGTTCACTGGCATCTTTTCACAGAACCTGCTGACATTAAAAACAATTTCTTGAATATATATATACCATAAGACGTTTTGATTAAACCTTGTGTCTTTCGGTTGTGACTGTGTCTTTGGCATTGATTTTTTCGATTTGACCAGAAAAGTGAATTTTACTTCTAAACCACTGAAAATGATTGAAACGTTCTTCACGAAATAGAAGTAAGATGATAATAAGCATGTGGACAGACCAATGAAAATGAGCTACCGTTAATCGCATCAACGCATAGCTAGAATAACAAAGCAAATTCATGTTTAATCAATCTCTCTTCTCTTCCATATTGTCCCGTTGGATATAAAGCCATCTATTTTATAAACGACAAACCGTAATTTCTTTGGTTGCTTCCTGCTCTTACTCGAGTCAGAATGATTGATTGCTATGTAGCAAGTAACAAGATGCATAAGATATGTCTGGTTCTAATCTATGGCCTGGTTTGAAAACAGGCAATGACCTAAGCCCAGGACATTTGAATCAGTTCAATGCTCTTACTCTCTTCTTTGCAATTTTGCAGTTTTATTGATACGTGGTATTGCACTTGTTGTTATTATAAAAAACACAGTTATACCAATCATCCAGGTACGTCTAAATCAAATGAGTCTGTATGATTGTCTCTATTTGGGTACTAAATAACACAAAAGGCGTTTTCACAAACAATGCTTTGACAATGCATCTGGAGGTTGCTCCGTTGGTTTGGTAGGGCGATGCAGTAACATGAGCCAGCCGTGAGTAACGCTGCCATGGTCTTCTGGGGCGTCCTTTAAGTCATAAACAAGCCGCACAATCTCAGCACGGAGAGACAAACGAGGTTGACTTGTTTCTGTTCCTCCTAATTCTTAATGGAGGCCACCTCTGCAGGCCACGTTACAGTCCGACAGTCCCCTGAGTCCGACCAGATACTGTTACCAGCGACAGGTTGACCCACGAACCACGGACTACTAACCAGCTGCTAACTGAATTGTCCACATGCCTGGTGTTTCCGACCAGAGGAAGCTTAAGGCTTCTGAATGCTGAGGTATGGTGGCATGTAATAAACCAAATACCAGAGAGAAAATATCTGCCTTCAGATGTTCATTAGCTTAAGCATGTGTTTGTGATAAATATTATCGCAGTTCCCTATGTTTTGTAATCTGAATATATTTGTCAAGTATTTGTAATGAATCTAATTACACTACCACGTTAGGATATTACACTGAATTAATGCGGGACATTTTCTTCCTGTCACATTGTACTGACGAATTATACAAGCCATGCAAAGTTCTGGTCGATGTTGCCTCAAGCCTAACAGTACACTTTGTTTGGCCCACTTTGGGTTATATTGGTGGAAATGAGGTTTCCCGAAAATCCCCAGATTTGCCACACTTAAAGGCGCGTCTCTAATGGTACGGTTTGAGGCGGGAGGAGTGGGGGGGAGCGTTCAGCTGAGTTGTCACCTGGATGGTTTATTTCGCCAATTCCACCAATTTCTATCCAATGCCAGCGGATGTAGCTGTCAAAAAGGGTAATAACATGCCCGCTGCCTATCGGGGATAAACCCTTTTCAACGATGACTTCCTGATACCGTCGCCTGGGGCTGCCGCTAGGCGTCACTGCAAAATGTGGAGGGCCGCCGGGAGGTGAAACTGTTCAGGGCATTATTCGTTTCCTATTGGTTCTATAGTCTGCGCGGCCTAGCAGTGCAATTGGGTAACACAGACTGCTTGATTACTGACCGTCTGAGACCATCGTTCAGGGGCGACTGTATGGTGATCTATTTACTGACAAAATGATTTTAGCGCCTGGAGGAATGACAGTTTGTCCGCTAGGCAATATACCACCATCGGCAGATGAGGTGGCACCATCGATTGGTCCCCTCTCCCCCAAGCCCAACACCCCTCCTCTTCCCTCACCCAGTCCCTCTAGACTAACACAGTACCCCACTCCCCTACCTACCACCCTGCATCCTGCCTCCACTACCCCACTCCCTATTAGGCTGTAGAACATCGATTGGGATTGAAATAACTAATCATTGCCGGCACAGATGGCTGTTTCACCCAGTGGGGCGCAGTTCTAGATTAAACACTATCCAGGGACACCTTGTGGCTTTAGACATACATGTACATTTTGTACTCTGCACGTATTCCCAAAATCGTACCGGATAATTTGATCATTTAGGGCCTACCAAGGTCATGAGTCATACATTATAATTTGTTTATGATACTATCTTTGCATTAAATATTTCATACATACAATTGTCCTCTATGGTGAGTCTTCATATCATCTAATGAGAGGCTTCGTAAATAAATTGCCTCGTGGTATTATTGCCACGGAATGATGAAAGGAAATAAAGGTTTATATACTAAGCTTATGCTCAATGGGAAAACAGTGCCTTGGCTTTTTAATCTGATCCGTATCCTGATAGATTTTAGACATGTCTCACATGAAAAAGTTCTCCTCTAAAAAGGGGGGATTGACGCAGACGTTAGGAATGGGGCACAGAAATAGATGTCAGAATATACATGTGCGAGGTTTTTAATTCTTTCCCTGTGGACACATGAGTTTACCTGATAACAGACACGTCCATGTTATGTTTTGTAGTTGTCAATCTTACGCTTATAGTAAGACTTAGCTGCTTCCTAAACAAGCCTTTAGTATAAAAGACTTTCTTAGTTGCGATAGTATTTCTTTAAATAAATTATTTGATTACAAATAACATTTGGTATTTAGTTAATTTGCATAGTGTGAACATAATTTTATATATATATATGTGTGTGTGTGTGTGTGTGTGTGTGTGTGTGTGTGTGTGTACTTCTAAATATTAGCTTGCAGACCAGTGCACAGAATCTAGGGGAATAGGGAACCATGTCTGGGAGAACAATGTATCCTTGGTATGGGTGTGTCAGAAATTGTCAGAAAAGTTCATTTCGCAAGTAGAAAGACGTAGAGAGTGTATTCATCGAACAGATATGAAGACAAGTTACCAAAGATGTTGATTGGGTTGATTGAAATTCGAAAAGAAAATCCTGACAGTTATTTTGTTTATGTTATTTGTTAAGTTACCCGGTTGAAATGCCGAAATATTTTTGAAGGTTACAATTTCGTATCCTTTGTTTCTGCTCCAGCAAAACAAAGGACATTGACACTAATTACAATGAAACCGTGAAGTAAAAACAACAACATTCAAGCTGTGTATGTGTGTGTGTACTTCTAAATATTAGCTTGCAGACCAGTGCACAGAATCTAGGGGAATAGGGAACCATGTCTGGGAGAACAATGTATCCTTGGTATGGGTGTGTCAGAAATTGTCGGAAAAGTTCAGACGAATGGAAGTTCATTGATTTCGCAAGTAGAAAGACGTAGAGAGGGTATTCATCGAACAGATATGAAGACAAGTTACCAAAGATGTTGATTGGGTTGATTGAAATTCGAAAAGAAAATCCTGACAGTTATTTTGTTTATGTTATTTGTTAAGTTACCCGGTTGAAATGCCGAAATATTTTTGAAGGTTACAATTTCGTATCCTTTGTTTCTGCTCCAGCGAAACAAAGGACATTGACACTAATTACAATGAAACCGTGAAGTAAAAACAACAACATTCAAGCTGTGTGGGCCCTTGGAATATTGGACGCTTGAATTTCAATAACATTCACAAGAAAACTTCAATTTGTTCGGAGAAACCACTTCCCCTAATATTGCCCTCCGAACACTAAGAATTGGTTCCTTAAGGGCCTGGATTCTGGTAAAACCTAGATGGGTGTCAATTATTCATGCAAGCGCGATCTCTGTTTGAATTACACAACCTTAAGTGCTTCTTGAATCTAAATAGTTCCGAAATGGGAGTTCTTAAACGCGTCAAAATCGATAGACATTTGTTCACTTAACCATTGCATAAATGCGGAAATTCGACATCTTCGTGGTTTGCAGTTTATCAGTACATTACTATCTTAATGAAGGAAGAATACAGAAAACACTCGATGGAAATATCCATATATCTTCCATCAATCTACTTGTTGACCAGAAACTTCAGCGTACATCATCTAAGAAAAAACACCCTATCTCTGGCTTCTCATTATGGTAAGGATCATTACGAGATTGAGCCATGGGTAAGTCAGTAACTAAGCTGATTAAAGTCCCCCCACGATGCGCTGAGTGGGCAGAAGAGCCAGCTTTACCGAGCCGGGGGAGCAGGTGGGGAGCTGCTCACGTGGTGGGACGAGCAGCTCAGGTAGACCACGAGTCGGGGAGCCGGGGTCCCTCTGGCCCAGGGACAGTCATTATTGCACGCCTCCTGCCTTATGCCACCAGAGGCCAATTGCAATAGTTTACATCCTTATGAAAGAGCATAAGCTGATGATACGGAATCGCAAGGGACGTTTGGTTATAGGTAAGAAGGCCGTCTTTTGGTAGGAATGTCATGAGAAAATCCATTGAAGCGGAGCTGCTTTGAATCACGACCAATGGTACACGCGATTGTTTCCTTGAATTGGTATGAAGACGTGATTATGGTCATAAATGAAGACATGCAAAGTATGATGTACACGCCAACTATATCTTATATCAAGCTATCTGGGATATGGATATTAAAAGAACCTTGAATCAGTTACCATGACTACCCTGCCGCCTACAGAGCAATATCATATTGAATAATTGAGAAAGAAGACCAAAGAATTTTGTGTCACAGTTGCCCACTTGTGCCGTATTTTAATGATTGGCATATCTATAGATGGCCTTACCTTGGTCTCGGTTCTGCAGACTGCTCGAAAGAAGTGCTACTTCTTCAAAATATCCCAATGCATCCTAATGCAATCTTGCTAAATGTTAAGGTGTTCTACCATTAAATAATTGTTCATAATTGACGTTAGATCAAAACAATATAGATTAAAACAAATGATCCAGCACTAATATTGTAAATGAGAACAAAGTGGCCAGTTACAAATACGAAACGCACACAGCCAAGAAGTCGACAGTCAGTAGGGATGTAAGTCGGACTGTCTTTAGGGATTAACCCATTTACTGAACCAAAATACGTAATAATATACATGAGAGGATATAATAAGTTAAGAGAATTCTTTAATGAAGTCTAGATGCTGAGATAAACCATACTTTTTGTGGGCCAATTATTCGTTTTTTTCTTCTTTTTAAATTTTGAATATCTTCAGATAATTCTGTTCTTCCAGATACTACTGCAGTATGCAGTTCGCGTACATAATAGGAAACTTATACATATTACATTTTATACAAATTATGAATTGATTATCTGATATAGAGAATGAAAATTTATGTGCTAGTAATTATGGGTAAAAAATCTTATAGATCTGACAGACTGATTTACATATTGACATCTCTTATGGTAGATATGATTTCAAGTTGTCACGTGAATGACACATTTTGCTTGATGACCATGTCATGGCGCTAATTCCTTGTGTGGAAAAGATTCCCCATTTGCCGGAGAACAGGTGGGAAAATCCCTTGCCTAAAGCTTGTTACCCTCATTTCTTGCACCGCCTTTGCCATTTCTGGGAATGGTTTCCTGACTCTACTACGTTTTGGAGCTGCCTGAGCGCTTTTGAAAACTATCACTTTACGCGTCACCTACTTATTATATGTTGAACCTAATAACCTGATGTAGGCTTCGAAACTAATTTGAATCCATGAATTGGTCTAATTTCAAAATGATCTCAATGCATTTGCAATGGCAAATAGGCTGTACAGGAATATAGTTTTATTTTTAAATTTAAATTTTTTGAGGTTAGCTGATACATCTTTGCTGGTTTTTTTGGGGTGATATTTGATGTTTTCCGTGATATATCAGTTTATTCAATACTAGGAAAGGCCATGTACATATGTGTATAATATAGATCCCCTAGCAGGTGTTGGTGTCCCTACCAACCCCTTCCTCCTCACACCTTCTCTCACAATTACCCTATTAACCCCATCTAAACTGCCGGATCCTGCGCCTATTTGCCCCTGCTGCCAGGCCTCGTGTCACGCACCTACCCAGTCATTACAGAGAGGAGGCCGGATGGCAGGGTGTCAGTTGAGGCACCAACATGAATGAAGGTGTGAAAAGGGACAGACATTACAGACAGGAGGCCGGATGGCAGGGTGTCAGACGAGGCACCAACATGAATGAAGGTGTGAAAAGGGACAAGCATTACAGACAGGAGGCCGGATGGCAGGGTGTCAGACGAGGCACCAGCATGAATGAAGGTGTGAAAAGGACGAGAAGCCGGATGGCAGGGTGTCATTCGATCAGGGTGAATTCGATTGCATGTGGGTATGAGTGAGATACAAACCTATTACCAAAAAAATGTTTAAAATGTATGCTTTTTGAACAAATAGATGTTAGGGCTTTTTCCTGTTTTTTTAGTGATTGGGACTGAAGGGGCAAACATGTATCGTATTTATGATTGTTTTTGTTGTATCTACAAGTACGCGAGGCAAAATTCCACCAATTCTAACTGGATAATCATAAGTAGTGATCAAGAGAGAACAGCCACCAAGTCTAAAATAAATTTTTAGCCAGTGATCCATACTGCAAAAAAATGAGGTGTGTAATCAAATAGGCTGTAGAGCTGAAACCTTACTAATCATGAACTCAGAAGGTTTCAACCCTCAATATGTGTGGATTAAACAAGAACCAGAACTTGATATCTTATGAATAGCAGATGAACCATGTTTTTTCATTCAGTGTATTGACAAGATATAGTATAATGTTAACGGCCAAACTACAAATCAATATAATGTGAAACAAAAGTTCAGATGCGTCTACAAAACATACTTACTGCAGAGCACAGGTGCGGTGACCTTGGTTGGGAATCAGAAAAAAAATCATTATTCATAGATCCACAATGGACCCTGGAGCCCATTGCCTAGTATAGCGGCACCAAGTTGTTTTATATGTAAACAAGGCAAGCAGGGAACACCCAGAGCCTCATTTACATTCCCCAGCTTCCCGTTAAATTCTCCCTGGTGCACTGCTAATCGTGTAATGTCAGCCAATCAGACTGCTGCAGCCGGTTAGACCGACGGGCTGGTCTGTTTACCTAGTTAGATGGGTCTCTAGTAGTGTGTGAGTAGGATGTTCATCAGGTGGGGTGCCTTTGAAGGGGTGTATAGGCTTTAGCCATAAAGCCCTTCTGGTCCAATCTCATAATTATTGGCCTACCACTGGGCGAATTCTAACCAAGTTGGCCAACTAATCAGCGCTAAAATCGGTTGGTTGTATGAGTAGAATTAGTCGATTATATCACCGATTCATATGAAACATCTACATTCAATACTATCTACTGATTGGTGCTCTGAATCAGTGCACAAATTGGCCGATTCTTTAGGAAGTAATCTGCCGATTTTTGCCCCGTTTCAACCTAGTGGTTATGAGGTTTTACCTAATATTACTTCACACTAAAATGATTATCATCACTTAGATAACACGTAGATTATCTTTTTAATGGTTGATAAATAACTTGTTAATAGTTGTTAATGTTCTGCTAAAGTTTCATGGCAGGACATTTGTCATGCAGACGACTGGTAAATGTGATGTATTAGTAGATACAGGAGAAGCTACCCCTAGACCCATGTGCTTAGACCTGATGTGGAAAGATAGATGAGATGTCAGAGCTGATGGGCAATGGGAGTTTTGACACGTGATATTCCCTGGAGGATTCACTTATCGACTCCAGAGAGAACTCCACACCACAAGTAATAAACAGTTATAATTGTTTTAGCAGGGAATCGTTATCAGCTAAGTCCACTGACAGGGATATGCTGGATGACACTTACATCGAGTTATATAAGGGAAAACCTATAATGATAATTGTATCGGTAATCAGGCGAATTGACATTATAGCCAAGGACACGAAACGACTGCCATGTTCGGTCCATAGGTGTGTTGTCATGTCTCTATAAAACTCGGGTTCGCAATGGTATGGAAAATTTGCTCACCTGTTCCTGAGCTGCTCGCACCATGCTTAAAAATTCCATTCCTCCAGCTTTTAGTGGTTAATTCTGCGGAGCCTAATACAAGAGTTTCTATACATAAAAGGAAATTGCGGATGGGACTGTTTCAATTCAGTGGCGTGTCAACATTGTCTGCCATCTGCCACCATCCTTTGCTAATCCTACATTTAATAAAATACAGTCATATAGTAAAACTTATATAAAAAAGTCTTTGCTTCGAGGAAATCCAATTATTTTGATGGACCATTGAAAAAATGATTTCATGTTGAAAAAGAGGCCCAAGTACCACTCGAAAGAAGTTCTGAAGAGTCTTCTGGCGACTCTTAACAAATTAATGAAAGTGGAATGTTTTTACTAAGACACAAATCCAAGAGTTTTAAGAGTCTAAATGCCTTGTTTAATAGTTGATTGGTTGCAGTGAAAAGAATAAAGTTTTAATAGAGGAAAACTGTTGATGAGCCTCAAATGAAATGCACAATATGTTTACAAATATGTTTCAATCAATGTTCTTGTTGCCCAGTTAGTCATTTTGTTCAGTAAAGCCCCAAAATATTCATCTTTATAGGGAAGGTCTCACTCTTAGCTTCTTTTTGAACAGTAAAACTGGCAACTTCTAAATGATTCTTAACCAATAATACTCCCATTAATCGTATTAGTCTTGCACTTGTCTTTTGATTTTTTGTTAGTGAAAAATGATAAATTGAATAAGCATTAGGCAAATAAAGTGGCGTTTTGGGGAAAAAAATGGTTATAGCTTGTTACTTTAGGTGTTAATGCAGAGAAAGTAAAGGTGCCATACTAATTTCTTGATAGGAGAACTAGTACAAAATCCAACTACTGGCAGTATGTTACTCTCCTGAAGGTTATAGGGATTATAACGGGCAACAAGTAAATGGAAAACTGAAAACCACAAGGCCATCAAATTTCACTGTAGCTGCGACAGAGAGAGATTTGATATTACTATAATTATAACCTCTCTGGCTAACAGAAAATCAGCAGCAGGATACATGTGTAAAAATATCAAAATATAAAAGGAGTATTTTCCTTGAAAAGCAATCATGATTGTAACTGGACTTCCATATGATATGCTCCTTCTGTGAAACGGGTAATGGGATTCAGCACAATATGACAATGACTAATCTCAGTTCATCATTGCCACGTCCTTCAGCTCCTCGGCTTACAGTAGAACTATAAAGTTTGAAAATCTATCCATATTGATGGAGTGGTATAACGTGTCTTTTTTATTGCCTTAGTATAGAAGGAAAGCTGAACGACTATTCATTATAATATAATGAATAGTCGTGTCGCTTAGAAATATTATTTCTACCTCATACACTTTAGTCGGGATTGGCAAAAATAATCGTGCCAAAGTCATGATTCAATTTCGATGTATAATGTTTTCAATTTCGATGTATAATGTTTCTTAGATGCTATAGATAACAGTTAAAATTGGGAGCCCTAAGGTAATTCATTATCGTTCATTTGTTGATGTTCGAGTCATATCATGAATGTATAGTACTTCCCCTACCTAGGACAGAACTATGGTTACTTTCATTATTCTGTATTCTGACCGTGCAGATAGTTATATTTTTTAAGAAAACTTTACATTTCCCGATATGGCAGGACAGACCTTTTATGAAAAGTGATTTCGGATAAGGCATGAGATCTGTAGGTGGTCAAATCTGATCAGTGGTTCCATTAGAATCTTTTTCCTATAAGTCAGGTAAAAAAAAACTTGGAACTTTCTTTTGGTATTCTAGTCGACATTTTTTTTTTTTTTTTTTTTTTTTTACAATTCCTGTGTACAAGTTCTTCCATCGGAAAACCATTTTCGAACAAACAAAACATATACAAATTATAACACCAAGTAGTATATAATTAGATACACATGATAATTACGACAATATCTTCTTACAACCTTTATACAAAAATATGTCGTTTAATTGCAGTTATCAAAATATAAAAGGAGTATTTTCCTTGAAAAGCAATCATGATTGTAACTGGACTTCCATATGATATGCTCCTTCTGTGAAACGGGTAATGGGATTCAGCACAATATGACAATGACTAATCTCAGTTCATCATTGCCACGTCCTTCAGCTCCTCGGCTTTTCTTTACAATTCTTTAGTCTACAGGTCAGTTTCCCTACATATTTTCGTAATGGAAAGATAAAAAATAAAGACTAGTATAGACGTATAACTTAAGGACTGATAGACATTTTGACTCAAGAACTAGACACCCATTTTAATGAAACTCACTAGACAGCCAACCAGTGATTGACATACTTGCAATGTGTAGATTGAAATTCCACAGTCTAAGTACCATACAATACTGTCAACTTCTACCTTACACTTTCCAGCCAATTTCATTCCAGACTGAAATACTGCTATTACATGCCACTGGAATGCATTATTACTCAAGGAGACCAAACGTGTGACGTTTTGGTTAGAACGCCCCCCATAAATTATCCATTACCTCTCAAACGCAGACTTTTCAACGGGGCAACTCAGGCAGGGCCCCCTCTTACCAGCTCACCACCCTTGAACTGCTTGGCCGTCGCCCTGGTATGAAGTCTTGGTAAAAGACGACCAAATGATGAGAGCATGGTGTGAGCATGAAAACCTCGCAATTAATGAAACGGAGATGGGGCAGGGGTCTGGGCGGCCAATTACCCGTGGGGGTGAAGGTAATGAGAGCCACCACGTGTTGATGTCATCTTACCACGACAAAACCTGGGGAGGGGGGGAGGGGGGCTAGGGAAGGCAACATGTAAACTGGTGCAATAGTAAATTACCAGGGTTTAATTCAGACCCAAGGTCTAAAGTATGGGGTCTTTTGAAGATCTGACGGGGGTTCCAATTAAATCTGAAGGGAATCCAAGTAGATCTGAGGGGTTTCAACTGACCATATCCTGGCCAAATGTTTTAGGTCATGTAATTCTAAAAGACAACTCAGAAGATGGTGAATGATCCATAGCACAGGAAATCAGCACAATGCTGTTCAGAAAGATGGCTAACACTCTAGACTATCGTCGGGAATTCGGACAAACATTGACCAGATTCGGGAATTGGACCTGGGGGTTTAAATTTTGCCCAAAAGGCAGTTTTTGACTTTTCTAAATGACGCTATGCTTAGTTTTCTAGCAGCGTCGCTGAAAATGTTGTGCAGGCCATACGAGATGCTCCATATATCAGACATGCAGGGTAGAACGATTTAGTAACAGTGTAAGTGTACACCAGGCAGTCGATAGATGGCGTGTTTGGTGGTGATCGGTCAGACGGGGTGTGACGTGAGACTCGTCGTCCGTTCACACCTCCCTCATCTCACTATCACAAGTCTTTGAGAACCCTTTAAAGTCGCACCCTGAACACAAAGCATGAACGCCTGAAGCTGTCTCCGACTCGTATTTGTTCCCAACGAGCATCCGTTTCCGACGGCAAGACTAGCTGAACTAGTTCAGCTTCCTTATCAGTTTATCTCCTGTAACTGTAAATCCATGGACCGTTTTCTCTGTTACTTATTCAATGATTTCCCGGAATGCTTGGAGACTACTGTTAGAAAGGAGAGTTTGTCTTGCTTATCAAAAGATGTGAAAACAGTAAGAAAAGCAAACGGCATATAGACGTTGTGCAGATGACATCACAGCTATCCAAGTTCTCCCCATCAGGGATAGCTTTGTTCTTTTTTCATCAACAGATTAGCCTAGATCAAAATAATTGTTGGAAATAGTTATGTCGACAAATCATAAGGCTTAAACGTGTATTTTTCATGATTTTAGCATTATTTTTGGTTTCAAATGATGGAACAATAGCCCAAAAAACTTGTTTGAATCTATATAATTATATCTCTCTAAAATGACGCCATATTGATGATTAATTCAAAGCTATCGCTGTTCACAATTCTAAAGCAGATAGAAGACAAGCATGGCTATGCCAAATTCTCATCAAACAGATGACCCAATAATGATGAATAGTAATCAATACTCAAAATAACGCATTTAGTTGATAGTTACGCGGTTATGCTTACCACATGATATTCACCAGACAGTGGTCAGCAGGTGTCCACACTAACACAAGGTCTATTCTCCCATCCTGAAGAAAAAAATATTTTGAAGAGAGTCACACAGAATAAGAGGCCCAATTTAGTCTTTCATGGAATAAAACACTTTCGTCAAATAGTCTACATACTCAAACTACTGAGGACTAGATGCTGCTCCAACAGGAGTAGAAGATAGAAGAATTACCATGCTGGACTGGGGAGCCCTGGGTGTAATGACCATGGCGGGTGGGCTCTGAATGGAGAGTGATGAGGTGACTATCTCACAGAGTAGGGGGCCCTATCTTATGAGTTCACTGGGGTCGGCCTGCAGTGGTCACCCGGGGACGTCAATACTGTGGGGTGTGGGAGGGACCGGCTGTGAACCGGGTTAGTTTACTGAACACAGATCAATATGGCATACCCTTATTTGCTGAAATAAGTTCAAAATATTAACTGATATAGACATGGTTAAAACATTCCTTTCATAAAAATTGTGACTCAAATTAAGAAATAGTAATAGGACGTCATAATGATATAATGACGTCCTATTACTATTATATCATGGAAAGAGTCATCCTGCTTACCCAGATGTATGTTTGGTAAGCACCAATAAGGCAATACTTTTACCTAAATGCCCCATTTTTTCCTTGCAAAATTAAAATTTTCTCTTCGCGTTGAGCACAGGGATGACTAACTAAATTGTAAATAACCTGCACAAAGATTATTTTTGAACCATTTGCGACTCCATTATAATCTAATGAGGAAAGTTAGCCCAGTTTCAGGACACTGTTTACCACAGTTTCAGGACACTGTTTATCACAAGACCAAAGGTCCTTACGTCTTACTTCCAGAAGTATCCTCAGCTTACCAAAGTCCTAGATGTAGGCCTATAGGATTCTGTCCTCTGTGAAAAAAATAGCTAAGATTTCTACTTTGATTAACCGAAGCATGGGGTGATCCAAAGAATTCTGGTCCCTTGTCGATACCTCCATCTAGGATGCTAGAGTTTGAGTGGCAGATACAGGATTTTTGAAAAGGGGGGAGGGGGCTAGCATAGAGGTTAGGTAGTGAAATCGCATGCAGTTGCACATACACACACGTCATTTCCCCCTCTCTTTGCGGGTCCACCAAAAAAAAAAAAGGGGGGGGGGTGACCCCCAGGACCCCCCCCCCCCCTGGATCCACACCTGGGTTAATAATTATACAAAACGAGCTGGGTTCTAAGTCCCCAATAACGAATAATATTTTGTATAATCAAGAATAATAATATTATTCTTGATTATAAAAAATAGTTAGTCAGTAGAATGGATGAATAAATGAATGCAGGCGCGGATCTGGGAGGGGGCGTGTCAGGTGCATTCGCAAATCCATTTGTCATCTTTATAATTATTAAAACTTAAATTCCTGGACCTGCCACTGGAATGAACACTTCGCTTTACCCAGAATGTGTGCCGGTACTGTTGGTAAGTTATGGCGAGCTGTGTGTTCATACACTGTGACCAGCCGTGGGCCGCCACCGCCGTGGAGGGGGACTTCAGGCCCTCACATGAGTGATGATCCAGGTCTGGCCCTCCAGTCTACGTCCCTCCACACCCCTTTACAAATATGCGTGAAGGTCTCGTCCAGCCAATTCATTTGACCAGCCCGCCTTGTCACATCGTCGATAATAGGGTCACATACATCCCAGCCACCAGTTTTAGGTAGCACAGCGCTGCAGCTGGGTTGAGAACTAGTCCTGAGTTGTTATCGTCATGTGCATAAACAAGGTGTATTGTTACTCCTGGATCCAAAGAAAGGAAATGGAATCAAGGGGTGCTCATGCAGTCAGAAATAGAATCAAGTACTAGTTGACCTTGTTTGGCAGATCCAAGTTTTGCAGAAGTAACGTTTTACTCCATGGAATTTGGACAGAAACTTGCAAATTAAAAGGTGTAATTCCCTGAACAGAGGAGAGGCACGATCATTTGTGCCTGCAAAGTATGATGTAACGTTATTGCCCGCACACTATCTATGTTAAAATTGGGAAACTCCCCAACTTGAATTCTATATTGAAATGATTCCTGCTAATGGAAGGCCCAACTACTCCTGGGTACATTTTGGTCTTAGTACATGCTAAATGCACGTATGACTTACGCATAACATAGGTATAACCGTACATCTAACCGTTTTCTACATCACTTGCGATGAAAACACAAAAACCGGTATACATTTGAAGTATTCAGTCTATACGGCAATAATCAGGGCTGAGTGCTCCCGATGTTAGTTCTTGTTTTATTCTATACCAATAACCCTGAGAAATAACCCATTAACCCATGTAAAACAACCGGGCAATAACGCCATCAGTTATTCCCCCTTTGCTGGGGGGCAGGACAATGATGAAGGTATAGGCGCTACGAAGTTGGTATAGAATAAAATTACAGCTAAGGTGTAAGAGAGTGCAGATGTTCCCTAATAAAGATGAACAGAAGAATAGAAGGAAAATAACTAAGTGTGGACTGACTCAAACTATATAGCAGAAGAAAATTATGTGACAGACATAAAACTCCCACAGACTAATTCATATGCACACCATACACACACACACACACACACACACACACACACACACACACACACATATATATATATATATATATATATATATATCACTATATGCCTATCGACCTCTCCTTCATTTTCTTACCTTCTATTGATCAAGTAAGGCCTCAGAAATTACTTGTAAATTGGGCCTGCTGAGCAAATAGTCACAAATAAAAGAAAGGGTAAGGGACATTGGCTGGTCAGAGGGGACGTCAAGGATGTGACCAGGCCCAGCCTTATCTGTGGGCTGTAGACTCAAGCCTCTCCTGTTTGATCAGCACTCTCCTCTGAAGGAGGCAAGGAATGGCACCGCTGGTGCCCGCGGTCTGAAGCCGGCATTAGAGTCTAAGTGGTGGCTGGCATGGGCAAACATTCGCTGGTTCTCTGACAAATAGCTCTTTGGCGCTAGTGTTTCCAATATACATTCTAGATTAAATGACTTCTTTATCTATGGGTCTACTTATTGGGAGATAAGATTTAGGATGCTTGGATTTATATCCACTGTTTGACAGTGTACCATTGACGGTCGTAAAGCATATTAAAGAGACACTTTCACTTCATTGTGTACATGCTCACAATTGTTATGAAATAGGCATGTTATAACATGCAAGACACTTATCTGAATAAGACCTTTTTTCTTTCTTGAGTTCCAAAAGAGAGCGTGAATAGGGAGCACTGATGACGGGGTATTGGATGTGCAATTTGTTCAAAGCCTTTTTTTATGAGGTCTTGCATACCCAAGGCATTGGGAGGTCATCTCTAAACGTTCTCTTCCTTTTAATGGAATTTTAGGGCCTCATTTCCAAGATTATATGTTCAGGTCAGATTTCTAGTAGTTGCACAGTTCCCCCCCCCCCCTCCCATGTGGGGCATATTGCAATTTGAATATACTGACTGTGTTACATTCGTCTTGCCCAATAAAACAAGATCCAATTAAATTACATGTGGCATTAATAGTGATTTATAAATGGACGCCTAATGGACCAGCTGCATCCGATGATTCATACTCTAAACTGAGACCTCTGGGCAATAATGAAATTAAAGGTTGCACAACAGATCCATAAAATATAAACGTATGACAGTGTATCTACAATAAAACACTTTGTGGTCAGGCTAGGAGAATGCAACTTATTAAAAGAAATGAAGCCAGGTGGTTCAGGTCCAAGGTTAAGCATTTTATGGTTGAACAATGTAGACTTGAATCATGATTATATTCAGTATAACATCTTCTAGTAATCTTCTAATTTATGAGAAGTAGAAATAGTACTAGAATTGATAGGTATCTATTATTTTGATACTCTGTCGTCACGTGAACGATCAGAATTCAATTCTCAGTCGTCTATATCGCTTTCTGGTCATCAGTACACGCGAATTTTCCTAGCCATATGATCTAGGTTTCTTTGGGCTTATACAGCCATTTTTTACTGAGTGGTGCTGGTTCTATAGTATGTCTTCTTTAGTGGTGAGGTAGGCTGAGAAGACAGCGCACGTCGGGGGCCAGGCATGTTGTGACTAGGGTGTATGTGCAGGCATGCTGCCGCTATTTGGGCGGTGGGCGCTATGATAATTCAAGTGTAAATTGACTTTCAGTCTTTTTGGGATTTGGCATTTTCATATTTTGTTTGCTTTGGACCACTGGCTGGTGCATTGATAGAAAGAAAAACCGAATTTTCCAAGCATAACCCAAATCTTTAACAAATCAAGAGAAAAATTGGTACGAATAACAATTCAAAATAATATTGTGGATTTCATTCAATAGGCCCGAGCTCAGAGGTATTCAAATGAAGTTAATGGATAATGAATGTGACTGTAATATTCTGAAAGACTTTATCAACAAAATAAGATAAGTAAAACCTTTCTGATATTCCACTCATGAAAATCATTTTCAGATTAGAGATATTCAAATAGGGAAAACATCGATTTCTTATAAATTTATACAAATTGGTTTACTAATATATATTGCCTGTAACAATTCATGTAAGTATGTTGTTTTAGGCCGAGATAGTCTATGTCAAAATATCACTACTCTGAGTTAGAATATGGCATGGCCATGAGCAATACTGTCAGCAGCGGTGATTTTCTTTTTCCATCTAAAGATTACTTACCATTCCTCAGGTTTTTCTTTCCTTACTACGTTCTATCGCCAAGGTGTATGTGGCGCAGGCTGTACACCGTCTATCAAACCACATAGAGCCTAATATAAACAACTACCTGAAATAATTGTTGTGCAATGATATCGTGAATTCCCAATTTATTGGATGTCCTCATTCGATGTTCAAAAAGCTATCAACTAAAGTCTGGATAATTGTAGTAAAGATAGGATAATTGTGGGAAAGATTGGTCGATCGTAGTAAAGATTGGACGATAGTGTTGAAGATTAAGCAATTGTGGTAATTATTAGATGTTTGTGTAAAAGCTGACGCTTCTCAGATATGTGATGTTGCACTGATGACGAAACACCTACCTAGGAGGTGCTCTGAGCAGCTAGAGCTGCTCGCAAGACTACAGTGTAGCTACATATCCTCAAAGTTCATTGACCCTCGGGACTGCGGTGTGGTGGGTTTCATTAGCAGAATGAGTGGTTGGCTGGGCGGTTCTTCCTTCATTTTCATCGGGAAGAGCAAGTGTGTATAAGAGCACTAGCATAAGAATCACATAAACAAGCAGATATTATCTGCTTATACAATATCAGAACGCATGTATGTAGGGAAAAGTTTTTAGCCTCTGATTCTGAATAAAATTGTGCATTGTAGACTATATAATTATGACATGCACATAATATGATATTAGAGATTTCATCGTGGCGGCTATTAATTCTTGTTATTTTGCAATCTCTTGCACGTCAATAAACAGTATCAGTGTTACAAAACACTAGGGGGTTTAGTTGGCAAAACATGCCCAAGCAGTTGTTTTCCTTCGGATTTGTACATGGGAGGGAACAGGCTGTTGCATGATGATAGAAAATCCTCATAGCATTGATCCTTTAGAAGCAAACACGCAAAGTATCTACCCAACAGCGTGCTTATATAGATAATTCCAAAAAAAGAAAGTTATCAATAAAATGATATTGTGAGGACCAATAGCCTGCAACGAATATATAATTTGTTGCTAAGAATTTAAAAATAATTATCAAGTTGCCCGTGCTATGCTGCAAATCATAAATAACATCGGGTCCACATAGAATATCTTTCTATTTCTAGACCTTAGTATGTGGATGTACCACCTTGGTTCTCAACTTTCATTTCAAACGCTGCTTGGGGTGCTCGCATCAAATTGCGCACATGCCCCTCGGCAGGTGCATGATTGTATTGAGACCACTGGCGCCAGAGCTGGAGGAATAGCAATGACAGGTAAACGTGCATGTTTGGGTCCTTCGGGGGATAACATGGAAAGACTTGGATGGGGTAGAGTTGGGAGAGTCTAGAAGTACAACTTGCATTGATTTCAGCGAATTACTCATTTCAAACTTAAAGAAGAATGAGAAAATGTTGCAGCCCTAATGGATGTTTATATCTGCTGTTAGGCAATCGTGGTACATCACGTCCAATTTTGCTACGTGCCCTTTCTACAAGTTAAGAAAGTGAACCATTGATTACATGCCGTAAGATACATCACTTAATCGATTGGGAAACAGGTGGATGAGTGATGATGGGTGACGAACGAGTCCTTTATCACTTTTTATATGGTGATTTGTCAGGCTGAATACACAGGAGAAGTTGGCGCCAACTACAGTGGACTTTTGCCAGGTAATTCTCGTTCCAGCCAGGCAATACTTGTATGGACTAGGTAATTATTATGAAACACCCACTGTCCAGGTAGTAATTGTACTGGCCAGATAATACATGTACCGGCCTTGTAATACCTGTATATTGACCTTGTATGTATGCTTACTCCTGCCTGATAGTTGAAACTCGTACAAATCGTCAGGTTATCCTTATTTCAGTCCTGTAATACTCATACTGGCACGGTAGTACTTCGACCTGTTAGGTGATACTCCTACTGGTCAGGTTATGGTACTCATACCTACTAGGCAATACTCATATCAGTCATGTAATACTCATACTCGCCAGGTAATATGCTGGCATCAGCCAGCTAACATTTATACCAGCCAGGTAATGCTGGCACCGAGCAAGTAATACTCGCACCAGCAGGGTAATACCTGCACCAACAGGGCCGAACTGATACCAGCCAGGTGACACTTGCACCGACTAGGTCATACTTTTGTCAACCAGGTAATGGCACCAGCCATGTAATGCTGACACCAACCAGTTAATACTCATTCTAGCCAGGTAAAGGCCTGTTTCCACCGAACGACACTTCTCTCAAGACAACCTAAGACATGGAAAGATTTAGAAATCGTTGATGTTCGTTCATAAAATCGTTCAGTGGAAACACAAAATCGTTGATAAAGACATTTCTGAACGACTGCAAATGACTAAAGTGAACGACTAAAGTGAAAGATTCACCAACGACCAAATATCTAACCTGTTTAGTATTTCTGGACGACAGTTCCTCACGATTCCTTACAAGGGTAATTAAAAGCTATCAAATCTATTGTTCTCTGACTTTTCTGATCTCTGTCGTTTGAAAAAATCGTTCAGATAGTCCAAGAATCGTCCAGATATCAGTATTTCAGTCGTTCAGTGGAAACAAGAAATCATCCCACTCTGAACGACTAAAATTACCAACAATTTTTAATTTTATACAATCATTTTTGTCGTCAGCAACCTTAAATGAAAGTCGTTCGGTGGAAACCCGGATGACCAAGGTTGTTAGTAGCCCGGCGACAAACTTCACACTGGCGCCTTGATGTCTGGCGACCAAACCACTAGTCGCCGTGGGTTTTGGGCAAAATATTTGACATGTTTAATATTTTCCACTATTCGCTGGCGATTAGAGCAGTTGGTCGCCGAACTAGGCGACCAAAGTGAGCCCTAAGCGCCGGCACTTTGATGGCAAGAGCATCCCAATGTGGCAATCAACTTTTTTAATCAACAGTGAGTAGTTAGTCGTCCGACGACGAACTAATTTCTTAATTGTCGGGCGGCTAACGTTAGTCGCCGTCGTTGGTCGCCCAAGTGGGGACGGGGCTTTACTACTCATACCAACCAGTCAATACTGGCACCAGTCAAGTAATACTCATACCAGCCAGGTACTCCTCAGACCAGCCAGGTATGATGTACATCAATGTGGCTATATCGGAGCAGGTACTGTGTGGGTAGGATGAGGGAGGCACAGGAGGAGGGCAGGTAACCTGTATATAAGCGGCAGGTGGGCACCACCTGGAGGCATCGTCAGGTATTCTAGTACTACCTGTGTGAGATATAGTACACTGCCTTAGGTTCTCCAGGAAATGAGCTTAGTGCTGTGAGGTTAACTAGTAGAGAATCGGGCTAATCGGTGTAATGGCATATAGGGCCTAGTGGTCATATGTCAACTGGGTGAGGACACCTGACCGTTATGCCCCCTGGCAGTGCAGAGACTCCAGAATGGTATACTAATTGCTTCCTGTAATGAGTAATGATGCTAATAGCAGGCATTGTGGTGTAAGAGTGAACAAGGGTAGAAGTCGTGCAATCTTATTAGGAGGTCGCATTTTGGCCTGGATAGATGCATATTCCCACAATAACCTCTCATATTTTCACCTAATGATGACATCTAACAAATCGAGCTTGTTAGAATCCTACGTTGAAACTGAACTGATTTTGGTTATTGCTTTGCCTTTATAATCTTCTAATCTTATGAGTTTCTCTACTCTACAATTTCATTATAGTTCCTCCCAATCATCTTTAATTATGTATCTCCATGTGGTTCTACCCCCTCTTGCATACACACCCTATTCGCTTCGCTGCACTTGATATTCTTTGTATGTCCCTAAAATAACGCCATACTATAGGCCCTACTCAGAGCCACCTAACAATGCCTTGAATGATCTTATAGTGAAGCTCTATAAAACTGATGGTATTGTTCCAGCCCACCGTACACTTTTCACGAGCTGTCCTCAGTTTCTCGTTTTTAACCCTCCGCTCCTGCCAGCTGTCCGTTGCTCCATGTGGCAGCTGGGCCTGTCTGCTACTCTAAAAAGTACATCTCATGTAAAAGACCAGGTAAAATCACATAAAATACTAGCTTTGTTAAAAACAACGCCTCTTTTCTTTCCATCCTTGAACAGGATCCTCCTTTTTTGGACCAGTGTTCAGTGGTGAAACTGTCGTGTGAGGGATTCAGGAATCTGATTTGAAAAGCAAACAATTTTTTTCTGAAGGGTGCTCATGACACATTGATGAATGCAGTCACAAGACCGCTCCCAAGTATTGAATATAATTAAGGGGCTGATCAGATTTAAAATGATTACAGGAGAATTAAGGAGTATCTCTTATAAAAAAAAACTATTTTGATTTTACTGATTAGGGCCATAAATAAAACTAGAGAATACTAGATCTAGGGCGGCTTTGCTGTATGGATAAAATGAGGATGGAAAATGATGGCTCAACTTTAATTGCCACCAGACCGAACGAGAAGTGCTCTTTCTCCAGGCATGTAGAAAGGTTTGCATGAATGTTGGAATATCCAACATGCTTCAAATGTCTCGCAAGTTTTGAACATTTGTGGAAAGGGAATATTTGTTATTCAAACGAGACATGACAATATGTCGGATTTCCTTACCGATTCATAATTTTCTTGAGTGGCCTGCTTGGAAATCAGAAAGACAATAAATACCTCAGATAAACGAATGTTTTTTTCTTGACGGTTTTAGCCGCACTTGGGAAACTACTCCCAGGCGGATACTTATTGGTGCTTTGGGGACCATAGGTATGTTGCAGTAATTCAGGTAGGTTTGGGCTGATGGAACTAATTGTTCCCCCGATTGAGAGGAATAGACCTGTCCACTTTGCCAGCTAGCCCATCCCTCATTTCTATGATATCAACCTTTGTAGAAACAAGGTTCATCTTACTTGATTCACAGTAATTTTCCTAGTAGTATTACCCAAAACTAAACTTTATAAGCTTTTACTTTCAATAGATGTTAAATATGTAGCTGTAGGACTGGAAAGCAAAAATGGCATTTTCCCATAGGGAACAGTGTTAAAGCCCTTCAGCTTTGTCCATAATGTCCAACCCTAAAATCACAAAAACATACTTTAATATTTTGGTTCAACTGAAATGGAGGTAATTAGCTAACTGCGAGAAAATAGTAATCCATCCTGATTTATCAACACCTTATTGAGTTAGAAAACACAAGTACTAGCTCATTCATTCAGATTTGTGTCAGTGGCTGACTTTGCAAAAACTGCAATTAAGTCCAACCTCTGTATCATGCCAGCAATACATCCTAAAATGGACAGGTCTATTACGACCAAGCCCAAAAACATGGAATTTTCACTCCTGAGTGCCTGGGGTAAAATAGTTATTAAAGCAGAAGTTAAGTATGTAGACATAATTATATGGAAAATATCTATAAAGCTTCTAAACACCTAGATATTCAGTTCTTGAATATCACTTCAGAATAATTCTGACCCTAAGTTACTTAGCATCAAGGAGATGCCCAAACGAACAGCTGTCCCCAATTCAACCAGAATCCTCTCAGGACCTGCCTTTATAGCCGGGCTATGTCCATGTGTGCCTGTCCCTGACCTCTAAGGGCGGCACACAGATGCCCTGTGCCCTCCTACAGGAGCATGTTTGCCCATGTCGGAGGGATAACCAGCCAGGTATTCCGATACCTGAATAGGCCCATGTAGGGAGAAGAGAAAAACCTCCACCGCACATGGACAGCAATGTTTGTTTGAGCTAAGCCGCTGGGTGGAACCTCAAAGCAGCGAGTGTGCTCCGCTAATAGGTTATTCCCCTACTCCTCAGGGCAAATTTGCACTCAATGAATAGGTGGCGGCTTTTTACGGAGTATGAAAATTTTATCTGAAAAACGTTCCCCTGAGGGTGTTGGGTATGATTACAGGCAGTCCCCTGTTAAATGGCCACCAATGATAGGGGGTTTATGAGATGCAATGTTGATGACATGGAAATTGAAGGGAGTGGTCTTGATAATGAAGTTTTATCTGTTCGTTTATTGTGTAATTGTATCCCAGAAGAGAGGCGTGGAAAACATGTTTATTGGTTCAAGGCAAATAAAATGGCAATTCAGTATGATAGAGCAGAACGAAACGTGACAACAGGCACACGCACGTTTAGAATGAAGTAGGCGTTATAAGAAACTGGGAGGGATGATAATTAAGTCTATTCAGTTAATTTCCGACATGTTTTAGATAAATCAGTATCACGCTAAGCAGGTTACCATTGGGGATTTAAGCAATAACATTTTGCCAACAAATGATATGCCTTTCGTAGTATTTTGTACTGAAAAAATAGAAAGTGGAGTTAATACTGTTTACATTTGGGTGAAAACTGGGGTGAAAAATACAGGACAGACTGGAAAAATGTCTCCGAACTAGGGGAGACCAACGACATGAACAGCACAGATTATCAATTCATAACTACAGATTGAACAGTTTCTCTGCGGGCCTATAGTACTTATCATCCGTCCAACCATTAAGAATAAGGTGTGTGAGAGATTCATAAGACTTATATATAATGTCTATGAGTGTGTCCATGAACTGGCCCGTCATAATTTCTGTGCTTTTTAATTATTGGAGTAGGAATTTTGTGCAATACACTTTGAACATGCTGATAATACTACATGCATGAAAGATGGTTCATGTCAACCACAAGGTGGCAAGACAATGACCGCTAGCCCCCTCAGAGTCCAGTCTGTACTTATAAACCTATAGTCTATGCCACCAGCCGCCGCCATCCTCTCACCTGGTCGGGTCACCTGACCTCATGTTTCACCAGACTTCCACCAGAGGGCGCGCCGACCAGGTCACCGCTCACAGCGCCCCCTCCCGCCCTGTCCCTCATACCTGAGGCACGCATGCGCACCTGGGTCCACAAACAGGGCCTGGGCTATAAATAGATGAAGGAGCAATGAAAAACCACAGGGAAAATATTTGCCATGTCTTGTAATGGGGCGGGGATGGGTGGCTGTTTACAGGCTTTTGGAGAGTTTTTTTTAAATCCCTTTTGTAGTTATAGGTTAAAGGGTTAGTCCTGTTGGACTAGTGCTTGTGGCACACGCTGTTGGAATGTGGGTGCACATTTAAAGGGGAAAACTGCATATTGCCCATGTTGTCTTTTAGTTTTACTATATTTGAGTTCTCTCATTTAAGGGAACAGCTCCTTAAGTGATGTTTACAGGTGATACTTTAAAGAGACGGTTCCTTAAGTGTTGCCTTAAGAAACACCTCTTATTAGGTAACAAGCATAGAAGCTGAGGTTTGAATTAAAGAATGCTTATTTACCAATTATTTATGCTTGGCTAGTTAGTTAAGTGCAAATACTAAATATTCTTTGTTTATGTTATTCATGACGTTGGCGTATAGCTTCAGCAAGATTGTATTGCATAACATTTCCATCTATATTCAGGCTGGTAATTAAACTGCCAATGCATGCATAATATGCATGTTTGCATACATTATGTATGCATACATTATGTATGTACGCCCACATAATATGCATGCATTATATAGCCCTGGAGAAAATTGATTAACTCAGTTTGTTTTATTTCAAGGGCATGTTAAATTCTTCTTATTTCTCCTTTCATTGATTTTATGAAAAATTTGTCTCACTTGTGGATCCGTTAGTTGTATAAATATAGATATATCGGAAAGTTATAGGATTTCCTCCATGGGCCTGTGGATAAAGTTGAGGAAAGAGGTGTCTCTCGCTGTGCTTTTACATTAAGCTGGCACCTGTGTTAATGGGGCCATCTTGCTGTCACGTATCCCATGCCGTAATAATCACTTTGTGTGCCTAATTAATGTAGGCTGGCCCAGGCCGTACTAACACCGTGTCAGCATGGGTCAGTGCCAAGTCACATCCAGTTAGATCACTGCCAACAAACTGCACTAAAATGGCCGGTTTTATTGCACATTCACCTGGATTTAAAGTACATGTTTAGGTTGTTGCCTAGTGCAGATTATATATAGTTTCAACTGACCATTACATTCTCGTATGAGAAAAAAATACCGATATCACATGCTATATCTACATTAAATGCTTTTCTGATTCGTATTTTCCCACATATTTCTTAAAACAATTACATCATTCCCACACCTTACGTGAATCGTTAAAACCAGCCTCTTGCATAGGAAATTAAACATAAAAGGCAAACAATTCTCTTTTTCTTATTGTTACCTTTGTAGCAATCAACGGTTTAAAAGGATAACTGAGAAAAGGATCCTCCACCCACGTACGTCCGACCTTTTCGCACCTAACTGACCAATTACAGACCAGACATTCACTGCAGCTTTTTCTAGGTTTCACCTGAAAACTGACGGAAGCTGTTAAGACTCGTGTGTGTTACTTCCCGTCCTAATTCAAAAACAACATTACCAGTTTCTTTGAAATAGAAACATGTATTCAAAGAAGGTTAATCAATGTACCTCCCACTGAATTTACGCCAAGGGGCCCAGTGATAGACGGGAATTTTACGAAATAAAAAGGGAAAGCTTTCATATCTAAAACACAAACCGATTTTGGTTCTCATTCCATATAATTATATGCCATTTTGCACCTGTTGGTAAAAGCTAGACTGGGTTAAAGAACAGCCACGTTCCGCCCCTTTGACCTTTACGCCCTATACCCGCGCTGCCCTCGGGGCCCACGCCTGTATGTACATTTGAAGCCAGCGAAGCAGACCAAATTTGGAAATATAGAACGCACCTACGGATTCTAAAAACCTACTCCAGATTTATAAGGTCATTTTACTGACATGTCCCCTGACGCCCACATAAATCTATCGGTGATACCTCTGAGGTCGGTCGGGGACCTGAACATATGTCCGCCGGGGCTAGGTGCACCAGATTGGTCGGGTCGGGCGAACATGTATAACGGCGTATAAGCCATATATGGCGAGATGTAAGCCATACATCACGGGTTGTTAGCCATATGACACAACCATACTTGCTGCCAGAGGTGTCCAAACAGGTCCTTGCGCGGGCGTAAGTGAGTTAAGAGAGGGATGCATGTCAGGATTCATTCTTCTCACTTTGCCCCATTACGACCTATACGTAGTGTATTTATACTCATTTCGGGAGCTTGGAGTGATAGGTAAATGTACACACCAAGGTTTTGTTGGTCCTTTTTTGGATGTGATTCATATTTTACCCAGCGTTTTCCACACCGCGATTTCAAGCGGTTTATTCCCACCTATACCCTGGACGCAATAAAGAATAGCTGTAGAAATACAACGTGCAATTTCAATAACAGTCTGCTTCGGACAATGTTGACTTCCAGTCGGCTAACCAATTAAATATACGTTCCCCTGATTAATCCCCTTCCATTGGATAATGTTTTTGTATTGTTATTGTGTTGGGACAATTAGGAATCTATATATACAGGATCCCTCAAATACACGTTAGGTAAAAGCAGGTAAGACACTCACAGACATAAAATCGACCTGCCCTTTGTGTTCTCTATTTACTGTGAAGGAGGATCAGAACTCCTGCACAGCTGAATGTTTATAAATACATCTCTTCAGGAACTAAATGCAATATGACTCTGTACAATTCAATGGTCCAAACTTTAGGAAAATATGTATGCAAAGTAAAGTTCTTACGCAAAGGGCTACATTGTAATGTATTTCTCATCTGTTTTATTCTTTACGGAAACAATTCATATGGCTTTCTGCCGCGAAAAAACAATAATTCAGAAGGCATCTAGTCAGAAGCATATTTCATTGATGCAACGTATATATTTGTGTGTGTGCTTTAATGTTTTGACTACATTGCCATAGAATTATATAACCAGTTTGGCGTCATTGCCAACGTGACATTGCATACGAATCAACTAAAATGTTTCATCTAACTTGAGCCCGTTTTTCAGTTTGAATTAATTTTGCTATCTCATCTGCGAACCAGCCATAGTCTTTGACTACGAATGAGCCACGGGGGAATCGGCACACTAATCTTCTCTGGCGGCGTAAGTGTTTTCGAGGGGCCTTTCCCGGAAAACGCTGAGCCTAGGCCAATGCCCTTATTGTGCCCAGGGCGAATTGGGAGAGCTAATTGATGGGGGTGGGGGAGAATACGACATAGTCATTGCATTACCGTATCGGCCTTAAGGAGCCAGAGTCGGGTACTAGCCCGCACGCGCACCCTTAACAGATTAGGTCTCTGCTAGTAACAGGCACAACCTACCGCAGAGTTCTGGGTACCCTTATTCAGGGCTAAGACATCCAGAAGTTCCGGAAGAGGCTTTATTATCATGTGATATATTGTCATTGTCAATGCAATATTGCAAGATGTGACTGTGATTGCAAGAGGTCCCATTTCTTGCTTTACCACTTTGGCTCTTTTGTGTAACTCTTTATGAGCTTAACCATACATCTATGCATATTCTTAACTCAACTACTGATCTTTCGGTGAAGAAAAAAGCTTGCCTTCTAAGCGTTTGCTTCGTTCAATTTCATAGCGTTACTGTTACGAAGACAACGTTAATATTGAGTACCATAGGCCTATATTCACAATTTCTCCATAATTCATACAGATGTATGTCTGATTTTCTGGCTACTGCTATCTACACTAAGATACTCTATAGAATGCAATTCTCCAAGTGGATGTACCTTTTGTTCTAGCACACAGAAGACTCATTCCCCAAGACGTATTGCGTTCATCGTGTGCCATGACGGAACATAAATGCGTTCTGTCATGGCAGCCGGGTGGCACCAGCAAAGAACAAAAAGCAGTACATGGTAGAGCACTTGCCAGAATCACTGCCCCGTCGTGTTGTACATTTCTCTTGCCTACAATCGACATTTGCAGGAGATATGGATTAGATACTGAGTTCACAGAAGGGGTTAAGCCGCTGCCAACATAACTGCGTAACATGGGGTACCTTATGGGTTGAACCCTCTATCACCAGCTGACTTAAGTGCAGTGCCCTGTTGGGTGCTAAATGTTGAGAGGTTATGTTATTTTAATCATTTGTTAAGGCCCTTGTACCATGATTAAAGGGTCTCAGATTTGCTTTTATTTTCAATATCACCCAGACAGGCATCACTTCTGTGCCTTCACATCAGTATTACCCGAATCTTAAGGATAATCCCACTGCTGAAGTTTGTTTCAATCACTCCAAAGGCCTTCAGTAGCTTTTATTACTGAACCAGCGTCCTTTGATTAATCCCTTCTCTAATTTAACTACCGACTTGGCAGAACTAATTAATCCTTACCATAACGTTCGTTTGGTAATCCGATGCAGAAATAATAGTTCTCTCTGCACCATATGGACATTAGATTAGTAGTTCCCTGAACTTGATTTGATTAGAGAGTAACCTCTTGGTTTCACCATTTCATAAGTTTTACCTCTCTGGCGGGAAGTCATAATAACGATCAAAGTATTGCAATTAATTATTAAGTTGCTTCATCAATTGGCCAGTAATAATGATCTTACATAAGGGAAAAACGAAAAGTGTGGTTGATTTTACTACTCTAGCTTTACAATAGAAATGTGCATTCTATTTTGTCATCTACTTCTGCAATGCGCATGGTCGTTATGATTTCTGCTGCAGACATCTTCTTATCATAATTGGATACTTACATTGCCTGAAAAGTAGGGGCCTTTGAAAAAAAAAATCTAATGATTTAGTTATTTGCTAACGACGAATACGTGGAAGTCGAATAATGAAATTAGTGTCCCTCGTTTTTTTTCCTGAATAATGAAATTAGTATCCCTAGTAATTTTTTCTCTCGGAAATGTATAATGCACTCGGAGAACGTAGTACCGGCCAATGCTATCCGGTAGAATTGGGGACTCTCATTAGTCACCATAATTATAGGACTGCCATTTTGTATCGTAGCCCCAGGTAGTTTGGACTCCCACGGGCAAATGTTCCTCGAAGTAATACTAATCTTGTAGCGTTGGCTCAATTGGATTCCGAATTTAGATAATTTGTTTTCGCAAGATGACCTTCTTGGGCGAAACATAATTTATCATTTGGAAGAATCAAAATCTAAGATATTAGCAAATGATGAGGTCAATTGATGCCGTAAATGATTAGAGGAAATCGGATAAATCTAGGTGTATCATGTAGCTCGTTGTTTGTTTACTTGACTTTCAATATAAGCCTAGGGTCGCCGTCCAGAAAGTTTTCACGAAACATGCACAATGTTTCAGAAGTGTGTAATTAAGCCCACGAAACAAATGCCTTGTCCAGAAAGTTTTCACAACATTTCGTGAATGTGAATTTTGGTGTAAAAATCATTCCCAATATATATTTTTTCACAAAGGAGACTATTTTATGTATGTTTTAAGATGTTTGAAACAATTTAGGATTAGAAAAATTGGGGAAAAAACGAAATGAAAACCCACGAAATTTCGTGAAAGCTTAAAGGGGAACACCAGTGACAAACTTCAACACAATTATAGATAGATCTTGCCTTGCTGATGTCATCAAAATCGGATGAGCGGTTCAAAAGTTATTGAGGAAATAAGATTCTCCTGAGCTTCCCACTGGGGGGGCAGCCATTTTGAATAGATTTCCCAGCATGCATCTCTACGTTAAACCAAATTGTGGTTCCTGTTTAGTTTCCTGAAGGCTTAGCTATAGTATTTTGTTCATTTTAGGAATGCTTTCATGAAAATGTTATTCGACGAAACATCATGAAACTTCATATCCTTAGTGGAGATACTTTGAGGCATGTTTTGTAATAGGAATTTCATAATAATTTACATTCTAATATAGTAAAGTTGCCATGGTAACATTGGTATGTATAGCAACCCCACCATAAGAATAACAGCCCCTATAAAGCTTGTTATAAGGTATCTAATCTTACCAAAACCATACAAATCATGAAAAAGGAGTTCCAATAGTATCAATTCAATGGTTAAGAGTCAATCAGTTTTTACTGGTTGCCTAGCAACCCATAGTTTTCATACTGAGTATTATAGTAACCATTGGTTCTGCCTAGCAACAGCCTGTTGCTTAGCAACCCAACCTTAGAATCGGTTGCTTAGTAACCTAGATGCATTGTATAAGTTTAGTGTAAAGGGTTTTCAACATTCTGGTACAATTAATGATGTTTAAATGGCTGGTTGCTATGGTAATACCAAATCTTAGAAATGGTTGCTAGGGAAAACTACACCATAGTTACGGTTTCTATGTCTCAATTAAGAAGTCTTTTATGGGGTAAACCTCTGCTGTCAAGTATGATGAAGGCATAGAGTAAAGTCCTTATCCAAGGATAGTAACCATTAACGGCCTCCTCTTTAAAGTACCCCCATAAACCAAACTGCGAGCTTGACTTTCAAATAGTCCCAAAGCAGTTTGGATTATGACCCCAAATCCCCACCACATCACAATATTATTACATCGAATGCAATTAATGTAGTCATGTACATATGACGGGATCTAAAAGAAACATGGTGACTGGAAACCTCCCTATCAAACATCCATGGGAAGGGAAACTATGTGAAAAGAGCACCTGATACAGTATACAGAAAAGGGACGCCCCGAAAACGTAGGTGTGCTTTAATAAAGCAATTGAAGGATACGTACATAGAAAGGTGCACAGCATAGTAAAATTGCATTTTAATGTTCTATAGTAAACATGGATGATGCGATAATCATAATTATATCTATAGACACTCCTTAATGTTCTTCTTGCATGTATGAAGTCATAATGAAAACATCATAAACCTCCTCAGATAAAACACCCACCACATGCGTCTTTACTGTGATATATATAGTCAAGTCGATCCCAACAAAAAGCCCTCCTAGGAGCCCTGCAAAGTGTCAGCGTTTTCTATTGTGAATTAATGAAGACTGGCTCCTTCTAAAAATGACTGCTCACTATAGTGGTTGATTATAAGCCTCCACTAATTGAGAAGTGGAAGCAGTCTTAGCATATGAGACAGATATGCAATAAAGTCAGCCGCCGTTGGCGGAGGCCCGGCAGATATTTTATGACCACTAAACAGATCAGTTCCTTTCAAGCGCGTCAAGCATAAACATAAAGACAATGGACTGGTGAAGATGAATTTCAATCCCACCCTTTTATTTTCTATAATTTTCCTTTGTGATGATATACAGTGCCATTGCATTAATGATATTAGACATCTTTGCTATAACATATTAAAAGTGAGGATGATAAATTTAGGGTATAACAGCATTAAATATGGCATGTATTGCCTTTGCCTACAGTGCATGTACATGTGAATGCATTTACATTTACTACTTATATTTATTGATCATGCAAATCAAATCTTCTCCTGGCACAATAAAGCCCTAATCATTCCTACTGCACAACATAGTTCAGGATCACATTTGAGTAAATTGGCGCGGATAGAGAAGTAGATATCTGAATATAATCATATTTTCATCGCCTCCAGCGTCCCTAATTCAACCTACATTATAAGATGCTCATTGGTATGTATATTGCTCTGGCAAGGGATGCCAGGATTATGGGGAGGACCCCCTCATATCCAGAGGATTGCTTTGTCGCCTAATACTTTGGTCCTTTAATTATCTGCGATCAGTCTTGGTGTGATCAGTATTCCGTTCGAGCGTACATCAGAACATCAGACATTCTACGCAATGCGATTTGCCTAGTCCTGCATTTAAATCTAATGAGCACCCATTATTCAGCAATGAGCAAGCAAGCGTGGGATCTACTAAAGAAAAAAAAGAACAAAAAGAGCTCTGCAACCATTCTTTTGTAATAATGAAGTAGTGCTCTTGAGTGATAACATCGTTTTTTGTATGTGTTTTTGTTGATCGACCTCCATCTGTTTGATTACAAATCGAATGGCAATTCGCTATTAATGTATGTAAGTTCATACTACATTTTACGAGGACAGCCTTTAAAGAGATCAACATTGGACATCAGAAAGCTGATCATGAGCTACGCATTTCAATGATAATAACGAAAATGATATGCCTTTATTTACTATGGCACAATCTTAATGGTGCACTTACAAGAAATTTGGCCCATGTATCTTTTCACAAATCCCTTTTTTCATTTCAAACATAATATTTTGAACAGTTTGAGAATCGGTAACGAATTAATTGAGATAGCAGTATTCAACAATTACATTAATCCGGCTCGCTGAAGCCGTATCCTTTTAAGTGAACTAATAGAAAAAGAAACCAAAAAAAGGACTTGGACCGAAAGAAACTGCAATCCAAAAAATCTGTCCAGGATTCTGATTCCTTGCATTCCATTTCATCTTTTTCTCAATCGTCTTCGATTCTTTTGCGTAATTATTTCCTGATATTCCAAACATTGATTATCTGGTTGCTGTTTTTATTGTTGTTGTTGATGTTGTTGTTGTTTTCGTAAATGACAAACAGTACATTAACCATGTCTAACGTCCTTGATGAATAGTTCTGTGAATTTCCCTTTCACCATTTCTTTCGCCATATTAGGATTTAGACATTTTCTACTAAAGAACACGATTCAATGAGTTGTGGGTCAGACCAAAGACAGGCGTGCCTTTCACTCTCAACTATGGGTTTACAGAGAAAATTTAAAAAAAAACATGGACTATGCAAATTCACTAGCAGCAAATTGAACTTGAACAATATTTGGGGGAATTCCAAATATCTTTGTCTCCCGCATAACTATTTGGAAACTAGCAGTGGGAATTGAATTATAGACGTTGTACAGGTGTCAAAAATGGAGTGAGCGCCATATTGATGACAAGATTAGATTTATCATTACACACTCTGCAAACAAAATTAAATCTAGAAGATGTATACTTTTGCCAACATCTAGCAGTGATAAACCATTAAATCGAATTATCATCATTTGAAATTTATTTATTTATTTGTCACTTTACGACATCTGCAAGACGTTTATAGAGGCCCTATACATCTAAATAGAATAATTATGTTGTGTTGGTCATCATTCCTAGTTTGAATGAATGGGACATTATTCTTATAATCACCTTAAACGTATTTAGTTGATCATAGGATTTATTAAAAGAAGAGCAAACTTTTCCATACCGGGTCTAGACCTGAAGTCATGTCCTTTTAAATACCCTATTTAGATTTCCTTCAGAAAGGACCCAACTACTGTCATAACCAGTATACTTCATATTGAAGGTTTCGTAAGTAAGTCAACCTAGACTTCTTTGGCAATGTATGTATAGACCCGAAAGGCAAGAAACCACTTCAGAACCTGGAAGAAAATGTCTCGTTCCTTGACTGCTATTATATCCCTGATTTATACATTTTCAGCATACTAAAGGTTTGGGTAAAATCTGAAACAATAAGATTCCTCCTGTTATGGCAAGCTACATGTCTAAAACAATGACATAGTATCAAATCAAAGACCAAGTATTCCCAAGACAAACGAAATAGACCGTTTCTTGCTGACCCGATCTATAGGTCTACTGTTACAACACGGGGCAGCGGGATGGGGTGTATTCTCTGATCTGCTGTCAGTGATTAACCCCTGCCTGGATCAATACTTCCCTACCCGGCACAAGGCACCTCTCACCCTCTCCAGGGTGCCAAAGACTCGGCCCAAGCCCCTTATTGGTTTGCCGCTGCCAGATTCATCGTCTGGAGATTGCTCCCGATTTTATGCGCACCAAGCACCCAGCCACACTGATACAAGGATTGTGGTTTGTCTTATCTTGTTTTTTTCTTATCTGGGGAAGTCATTAAGCAGCAGGTGTTGCCTGAATCATAATGACTAGGATCTAATCAGTGTCTACCTCTTGATTTGGTATCAGGCTATTCATTCCAAAGGTTTGCACTGGTGTCTTTGTTTATGGTGGTGGTAAGGGTAGGGATTGATAATTGCTTGCCTGACATTATCTACTTTGCATATCGTTTTAGATAGTAAAATACGTTGTAATGATGATGAAAGAAACAAAAAAGAAATCCATTGGTTAGTCTTGTACCCTTGGGTTTCCTACTATTAATTAGATGTGGGTTAAATCAATGTACGTACAATCTAGATTATCATAGTTGTTGCTTCATTTGCACCTATCACTTGGTTGTGACCATTTCACTCTTAGAATGGAGGAAAAAGGTCCTGAAAAAAACCAACCGATTAATCGACATACATCACATCTTTATGTGCAAGAAATAGAAAGGACTAATAATAGGTGTTCATGAAATAGCATTTCATATAGCTCAATCGTTAGTAGTCCCAGGATTTACAATTTTAAACATCCTAAGATTATTTCGATTCCAAATCTGCCATCCTAGTGTTGTAATATCTAAAGATTGGTTGAGAGTAGCAACCTGGATTCAACATCAAATTTAATCTAGAGGACCCCGTTATCTTAGTTGATTTGTTTCTTAGTTAACAGGAAGGTTGGATTTTGAACCAAAATATTTTGGCGAAATTTAAGATGAGGATGATTACATTGGCATGCCCAGGATAGCTAAGGAAAAGAAACAGTCATGGAGTTGAGTTCCCTCTGCCTTCCCACCTAGATCAGCCGGAGCCTTTGTCCCTTGGTAATTGACCCTTTTAGACGTGCTTCTTCTGTGACCAAAAGAATCAACCTCCCAATCTGTAACCTATATTGGAACTTGTTGACTTCCGCCTGGGGCTCCTTTGTTGAAAGCCAACACAGAGTCTGACTCTCATTGCGACTCCTGTCTGAAAACAGGGGCGGAAATCAGAAGGAAAGAAGTGCAAATAAGATTCTCGGAATGGTCTTAAAGTAAGTCATGAATGATAGCAGTTCAGGTCACCCAGTTTATTCGTACTGCTCTCTTCCAGACTGCTTATTTTGCATGATAGTTTATCATTTGTTTGAGGTATATTTTCTATCTATGAGTCGGGGTCTTACGTTCAGAAAGGCACACAGTATAATTAATCCATTCGCAAGGAACATGTTATTTACTAAACTAATGATGTGCATCCAGCATTAAGTAAATGTCTACATGTTCCGATAGAACATCATAATTTTTAACCTCTACTTTGTGAAGAACGCAACTATTCAACAACGATATATAGGCCAGTCGGGAGTTGACTTTTGCGCATGCGTGTTTGCTTCCCGCCAAAGTTGTCAGGGGTCAAGCACTATCAACCAGTCAATGAGGAGAGTCCGTTTGTACCACGTGACACAATATGGCAGCCCCCAGTGCGAAACTCCCTACAGGCCTATAGTTGTCGTTGCTCATGGTTTTATTTGAGCACACTGCATCATTCTGGTAAAATCTCGGATCAAACACGGATATCTTTCGTCTCATACTGACATAGTATTGTCACAGGAAGCTCGCAAAAGCATAAAACAAAATGCAGTCTCTGTATCTATGGCTTTGACATAAAAGTAGCAGGACAACGATCACATATAGAATTATATATGTACCCACCAGAAGGCTATGTACGGCTGGGCTAAGAACCTCAAGCCCCCGTTGTTTGGAAACATATAGTATTGTTGCTTGATCAAAGCCTAGAGCCAACGACTGGTGATATTTTAAGCACTAGTTATCTTTTATCTGCCTTTATACATGTATTGCCCTGTTAAAATGTCTCTTCAAAGGTAATATATCTCACCATATTTTCTTCAGTACATGGCTCCCACTGGTAAGACCTAAGTCAGTAGAAAACGAAACTGACGCCAATTTTATAGTAGCAGAGTACCAACATGAAAGATAAAAACCCATCAAAAGAGCACTGGACCTATACATCAAATACACCAGCTACTAAGGAATGAGACAAGTAAGATTTCGCCCACTCTGCTCTGCCACAGTGCATAAAACACAAAGACGGCTATCTGTCTGTCTACATCCTCCCTACAACATTTCAGTTCGGAAGTGTCTAATCAAAGGGTTTGCTTTCAGCACTTGGCAGAGACAGTGTAATGACTGTACGGCTCCAGGTCTTCTCCTGGAGGTGATGGATACTGGGTGGGTGGAGGATGGTGGGTGGTGGTAGGTGGTGGTGGGTGGTAGAAAGTGGTGGTAGGTAAAGGCCATGATCCACGATGCGACAAAACGCCATCTGATTTTTTTCTCATTCATATTTGGAATGATTTTTCCATGTGAAACTCCCATATTCCTGTTATGGATTATTCGTAATTCTTTGAGAAATTGTTTATATTATAAGAACAACAATTATTATTTAACAAAGCGATTTAAAAAAAAAAAGAAGAAAAGAAATCGGCCCAAAATCGCATCGTGGATCATCCCTTTATTGGGTGGTGGGTGCATGGTAGGTAGGCCTATTGGGTGGTAGATGGTGGTGTTGGGGTCTGGGTACTGGGTGGTGGTAGGTGGTGGTGGGGTCTGGGTGGTGGTAGGTGGTGGAAGGTGGTGGTAGGTGGTGGTAGGTGGTGGTGGGGTCTGGGTGGTGCCAGTGGTGCTAGTGGTGGGGTCTGGTCCTACGTTTCCTCTTCCTTGATCGATACAGGGCAGCACAGCAGTCTTATGCCTCCAGGGGCCCGGCGGAAGCCAGGATTAGAACTGCACTCTGGGAATTCCACTTTTTTACTCTTGTTGAACTCCATAGATTACATACAGAGTTGAAAATGTACATATTTGGCATGCGTACTTTTAAGTCTACACTTCAGGGTGCAGTGCCTATGGTAATATTAGTGTTGATATAAGAAATCATCTGTTTGTACTAATTGACATCAATTGACAAATCATGCCTTTATAACAGCAAGAGTTTTTTTTTCTATTTTCCACTAATGATGTGATGCACGATGCAATTTGAGTCCTTATAGATCTTAGCAGTCTGGGTTTATTGGCACATTAGGCGGCAGTGACATCAAAGAGAATAGTGTATTGCAGCCATGCATGAAAGGCCTTTCATCCTAGCTTCCATCGCTGCATGCCTATACCCCTCCTGTACCCTGCACCCTGCCCAGCTTATAACCGTATAGCACTGTGTGAGCGTACCCGGGAGGAAGGCTTTTATTATTATAAAAAGAAACCCCTGGTGCCAGGGGATGTGTAGGTGGAGGAAGGTGAGGGGTAAGTGTTCCAGGCATCCTCAGATAGCGAGGTCAGAACCTAGGTCATAGTCTGTTCTGTGTCAGTTTACCGGAGCTATTGGTTGCAAATATCTAGGCTTATTGAAGGGTTGTGATATAGTTAATCAAGACTTAAGACCAGCATTTGCTGTGTTCACTAAACAAGTGATCAAACTTATTTATATTTTTGATTTTTGTAAATGATGAAGAATGTTAATTAATGAGTGTTATGAGACGATTGTAAAATATATAATTGTGTAAGGAAGTTGTAAGGTGCAAAGATTTAGGAACAAAAAGGGAACAAAAAGGTCCGGCTGCCATGACATTGCAATTACAGATTGACATTTCGAGCTTTGTAAATGCTTGATATTGTTACATAATCGACGTTTCATATTTTAAACGGAATTCCAAGTGCTTAATAACCCTTTCTGCCATAGCCCCGGGTACATCACTGCAGTACTCTATCCAGGAAGGTGTCTTCATTAGATCAGCTAAATCCACGGGGACCGTACTATAGGGTGAGAGAGTAGGTCGGGAGATTAAGACCGGGGGCAGGAAGGCGGCTTACACACCAGTAGGGCTCAGGCCCTTCCCTTACGACCCCAGCAGGGCGCGGCTCCCCTGCCGCCTCCAGGGTTGGTCCACGGGGGCAGGGCTTGAGCTGCTGCGGGCAGACTGTGAGCAGAATGCGAGCAGATCGATGGGGGTGAGCGGCGATAAGTGACGGTGGGCGAGCAGCTCGGGGAGCAGCTCGGTCGGCCAACTCAGCGCCGGGGAGAGGGCTCCTGGGGTCCGGCCACAGCCGCCGCCGTCTGTCAGACCCTGGAGGAAGGGGGGGGGGCAGAGGAGGGGGGGGGGTGAAGACCAGGGTCTGTGTGTACATACACAGGAAGCATAATGCAATGAGGGAAGCAGAATACATCGCTATTGCTAGCAGAGGTCACACAGCTGACGTGCACGAGGATAGAAATCATGAGCTATTGCTGAGGCAGTGCAAATTGGATGGGGCGCAATAGGAATGTACATAGTTGGGGAGTCGGGAGGAGTGGATGGATGGATGGAGTGAGGGAGAGGTGGGGGGGGGGTCTGAAAGGAGTGAAGGCGAACATTTATAAGAAGTGGGCACCAGACGTAAGTCCGATGTAATAAGCCGGACCCAGTATAGCTTCCTAAAGTCACGCACAGTAAGGATATTAGACAGAAGTCGGGACAGTAAAAATAACAAAGAAAAACATACAAAAGAAGCAGAGGCAATTAGAGAACAGTGACAGCCAAAAGGAAAGCCGCTTTCCTACTTCGAGGAAGTCGCCCGAAGGTGACAGAAAGGCGCTATTATTGGAATAGAAAATTGAAGTAAAGTTGTTAGAATAGATATTCTATATTTTACTTAAAAGAAGATCCATAGGAAGATAATTAGTTTGCAGATTGAGTTTGCCCCGCGTTTGATATACAACAGAACATTTTTCACTTCTGACGCCATTCATAACAGTTTGAAAGAGACCGTTTTCGTAGATATTTTCCAAAACTTAGATATCCATATTCATGGTTGCTGGGTGACATGTAAGTAAACTGAGATTGATATGATTAGAAGAGTGGGTGTGTATCGCAATGCTCAGTTATTTAGATTATTACCAAGTTAATTAGCTATCGAAACACTGTTCCTAACGATATTGACATTTGAGAGAAACTTCCAGATAATAAGAACAACACCTGAAGTGCACCCACACAATGTCGAGAAAGACTATCATTAATGACACGCCTCTTCGGACAAAAGACTACACTTGTTGATATATATCATAGCATCCAAATGAAAATATGATACCCATGGAATCACTTACCAATTTCATTAAGTTCCCCTTAGGTAACATCATAAAGATCATGTTGTATTTCAAGTTCTGTTAGCCTTAAGAAGTTTCATTGACTTTGCAGCATCGAATTATATACAGACAAATATGGAGACCATAATTGTAATTGTATACAATAGTATAGATTTAATATAAAAGCCTATAGGTTATCGTTAAGTATCACCTTCCGAAGGCTCGGCTTTTATATATAGATAATTGGACATAATGTTTTTTGCTGACTCTTGTTAAAGTGTTTTAGGCGGTTAAAACGACACGACCAGCCACACTTCACTTCTGTATATATTTTCTGAGGACCACAGCTCTCCCGGTCAATCCAGAATGCTTTATCTTTTAATATCACCTTTATTTTACCATTATATATAAGCTTGTGGCAACTAATACACATTCATCATAAGGTCACTTAACATGCAGTTTGTTGGCAATCATTTTGGTTGAATAGTTATTGCCAGCACACTGACAACCAGAAAGCCATACACTCTCTGTCTGGGTATTATATGAGAGTAATTATACAGGCTGACGGCTGGTGATGGATGAAAGCATCAAAGCTATATCAGCAGCTCCTTAATCAGCAGTTTGGTAAGAGTTAATGACCAACCATTGTGTGCTCGGACGGAATAGGAAATTATAGGGCAATAAAGAGAACAAGAGTCAGTGGTAAGCGGCCATGATTATGCTGTGATCGGAATCCATAAACAGTTTTAGCCATTCCTTTTAGTCTTGTAACCCTCAGGGTAGACGCCCATGTATACCTTAGCCTGCCAAAGCAGGTTGCAGCCTGTTGTTAGAATAGCCTATAGCAGCCTGCCACAATAACTTATAATGACCCATATTAACAACTAAGTTATGTCACTAAAACATGTGGCTTACATATAGCTTCTTGATTGTGCACAAACTTAAGTGCACTCTTTCCTCACATCTTGGGATGATTTTGAGATCTTTAATTAGAAAATTCATGGATCCGATGTATGATCCATTCCTTTGACATATTCTTTTAATGAATCAATCTAGTTCTGGCTCATTTTGTCTCAAATCTAAATAAACCCGATTCATTTCTTACTGAGATATTTTTCAAAGAAGCTATAAGATAGCTGAAGTATAGCAATATATTCTAAGGGATATCCTCCAAAAGCTCTGAACAAGATGGGATTTCCCCGCATGACAGAGTCTAACGACAGTCACTTCTTTTTTCCATTCTCTGTTTGGACACTGCGGTTCTGATAAACTGCTGTCCAGTGTAGCCAGCGTGGACGATATACAGCAGCCTGTGGCAGCCAAAAGCTATACTTTAGAAAAGTATTGAATAGATGAGCACACAGTGGAAAATCAAGCCGGATGCAGGCTTAGAATAGGCTGGGAGAGGGCAGAGGATGTTGTGAAGCTTGGAGGGACTAGACAGTTGAGATTTGTGAGCAGCTTGGTCCCTTGTGTCTTATCCCTTTCACGTCCTTTCAAAGACCAGTGGATTAAGTGGCCACTAGAGACCGTGGAACACAGAGATCCCAAGGAGCGACTAAATGGATATCTTATGGGCGTGTGTCTATCTCAATAATGAATATGGATGTTTAGTCTTACGTGATAAGCCTGTGTGATATAATGGGAAGGTCTTCTCGGGGGGAATACTGTTAGTATTTAGGGTCCAGGGCGTTGATATGATTTACTTTAAGGTGGATGCATTTATGTTGGATTCTTTATATCTAAATCTCATGTTTTTAATAATCATTTCTTTAATGCCATATGACATTCATTGTTGCAGTCGAACGGATTTTTTTAATTTTCGGTGAAGCCGAGTACACTCGCATCCCTTACAGCTGGCCCGTGTCATCATGGACAATAGCAGTCCTTGATCCCTTATCAGTTAAAGCTAGCCCATGATTTCATGGACACTGGAAGTTGTAGTATCACCTAAAGTATGCTTATGTTATCATGGACAGCCTTTATCACTCACAGCTAGCCCATATTTCCATGAATACTGACTGCCCTTGAAGCCATTATCAGCTCAATGTACAATGACTGCCGTCAAAATCGTTGGCACAAATCAAAGATAACCACAATACCTGAAAGCTACATGAGCATGGCTCTGATACAATAATAAAAAGGTCTGAGGCCATTGATATTACCTTCAGGAAGATGTTCTCACGGGTCATTCTGTCATCAAACTCTTACTATTCAGTTTCCCGAAGCCATGGATAAAGTACAACATGACCATCTGTAAATTATGAACTGTGGACGTCCAAAACAACGTGTATGGCTATGAGCCGACGTGATCTACTTTGTTGTGCAGCCCTGTGAGTTATGATCGATTGGAACACGTCCCTAAACAGCTAAATACATGATAAAACATACAAGATGTGATATAGGGCGGCGGCATTTCCATAATGCTCCAATGATAGCCACTAAATCGTGGGGGTCGCTTCTGTGCATTGCTATCTATAACACCAGGACGACATAAACATTCCTCCCTGTGTGTAGCTTAGGATCGGCAGAGTTATTATGATCTAACTAAAGAGGACATTAAAGGGGCTAAAAAACTATTCAGTTTCTGCTGTGGTCGATTTAGCTCTTAATTCACTATATATTAAATTGTATTTTGTCTCAAAGCTGAAGGTGCATTGTTAATTGTCTAATGGCATACAATCATTTCAAGGTACATTTATTTCCTGTATTTCGTATAAACGTAAAAAGCTTACTTATTCTGCATGAGAATGTTAAACATTCATTTTGCTTTCAATGAATTATTAACTTATCTACATGTTTTCCTCTATTTTCAGGTAAGTACTTTGTCCAAGTCCATCCACTCTACTATGTTTCCAGATCTTGGTAAGTGTTATAAATTGTACACCTTTAATATGCCATGTAATGGTATGTTTTAGGTCACCATCCCTCTACCCTGTATAAATGATGACCGTAATGGGTAACCAATCCTATGGCTCTAGTATGCACCATCCTAAGAATGTGCATTACGCCTGTTTTTTAAAAACTGTCAACATATATGAGCCTTCTTAGGCTATTCTGTAAAAAGTACACTGAGATTCGTTCTGGATAATAATTAAAAAGAACAAAAACTGTTTCCTAAAGGCCAAGGGAAATGAAGGGAAATCTCCGATACCTCGGAAACTCCCTGTTGTTTAAGATACCGACATATATAATTATGCTAATGTTTCCAGGAACTATGCATCTACTTATTGGATTGCCTATCAAGCATTTAATCAGTACCTTACGTACTTGGCATCCCAAATCGAACTATTTCTTAGTTGTAAACATACATGTCTCTAAAAGGCCTAGAACTCTCCAATTTCTATATTTTAAAATGCACCAAACATTATTCCGATTCGTCATAACCCGTTTGATGATAAATTCTTGTTTTAGGGGCCTTAAAGACCTAAACCCAACAGGAAAACTTAAAAGTTGTGTACTGTGACGAGTATTGGTTAGATAGTCTGGAGAAACACCCTCGAGCAGGTCCTCCCATGTCTCCTGTGCCCGCCTCCAGGGTTAATTAAGACTAGTGCAGGAAAGGCCAAATATAGCATGCAAACCAGCAGGGTAAACACAGCAATCACCGAGACGCAGCCACAGCCGTTTGGTGGATGTCCCTAATCTCTGAACTACGTTTATAGAACTAAATGCAAACACTGTGTAGGAAGAATACTGCAACGCCTCTGCGGATTAGATAAAAGAATATACGTGTGTGTGTTTATTCAAAGCGATTTGATAGAGGACTAGTACCAAATGGTGTTCTGAATGTGTACATGTTACCACTGTTATCATGTAGAGAGTACTATCATAGCATGACAATACCATAAAAGAACTATTGAGAGTGTACTGCTTATATTATTCATCAAAACAATCACAGCAACACTACCTATTTCCATTCCACCAGAAGGACGCTACAAAACCATAGTAGACCATATATATGAGCCTATAAAATCCCTTTTTTGTTCTCTGAGATGCCTGTCCTATTCCCTCCCGATTACACCACAGACAGGCGATTGTCAGATCCCCTGCTGGTGTTTTTATCCTGTAGTATTTGCTGTAATGCCCTCTGATTGTCCTGGGTGTGTGGCCTGCCTGCCGCCAGAGCAGAGTCTCTAAGGGTCTGCGAGTGTTACAAATAACGGTCGTTTTTACTGCCCCCCGTACTGAGACTGTTTGCTGAGAATGTAGTTATTACCCCATAGAATGAGGTGATGGGAGATGTTTTCTCACTAGGGGCCAGTCATGTATAGTTAATACACGCTGGTGTACAATAAAGAGGCAGTGACGCTGTGGACTACTGGCAAGATGTGAGCAAGTGGTAATAATTCAGGGCTGGGTGGAGTTTGGGGGATGGAGGGGGAGCGGGCAGTTGGGGTAGGGAGGGTTTGGTATTAGTGGATGGTGGCCAGCTATAGGCAGATGGGATGGAGACAAGTCTGGTGCCTGGAAGGTCAACACACAGGCAAAAGGTAAACATGGATCACTGGGGTATGGGAGATGAAAGCATGTGATATGTAAAGAATGGAAAATCCATTTGTTATACTGAGGGGTTGTTAGCAGGATTGGGAAAATAAAGTAAAAAGAAAAGGAATGTCAAGAAGACCGATCTTGGAAATACCTTAATTAACAATCAGAATGTTATGAATTGACATTGTATGCTGAGCGGGGTGCTTTAGTTAAAACTATCACTTGAAGGTAAACTGTTGATGGGTTCATGAATAAAACAGTCATATTCGTTGATAAAAAGAGTGTTGGTATAGGTTTGTCAGTGATCTAAATATATCATGGGAAGATTTTGCACATTGCAATGGGAGGAGCAGGAACACAAGAAGCAGTCATTAAGCATAAAGCTGTTATATTAATGTTCAACGGTAGGATGGTGTCAAATGGTTATTGGAAATTATAGAAAATGGGGAGTTAGGTGGCAGTACAGCTGTCTAAGTAGGAAGATATTTTATTTGTAATGAGCGGGTAGGATTGCACGAAGCAAACTGCTGACAGAACGTAAAACATTGTATGTGTGGATCAGGTTAGTTAATATCCGTAATGGACAATGGAGCAGAATTAATAAAGGGACAAATATCGAGTCTGTAACAGGTTACTAGCGACGTTCACGACGTAAACAAGATTGTCCACCAAAAGCTCAGGGTAGAGTTTGACACAGTATTTCACTTTTAAATCATGTATTACAGAGAAAATCATGCACTGCACAAAAATAGACCTTCAAGACCTTTTAGTTTCTGTAAATGGGACCATTGAGGTTTCCTAAAGGTATTAGAAAGGTCACCCCACAAGACTTTTCCAAAAATTTTCAGGTGACCTTTAGAATTCATCAAAGATCTTGCAAAGGTAATGGAAAGGTGACATAGGTCTTCATCTAGGCTGAGTACTAAAACGTTGCACACCGGAGCATACTTTCCTGGCACGTGTCACTTTCCATGTAAAACAAGAAAAAAACATTAGGTAGTTTAGATGAAGCTTAATGGAAGTGTGGTAAGCAGAGACTGTGGGCACTTTGTGCCATGATTCCGGGTAAAGCCCTTCTCGATGACATCAGCCTCTCTTTCCAGCCTCCCATCTCTCCCCAATCCTCAACCAAAAAGGGCCTTTTACCACAGAGCCATCGCCTCCGCAATAGGATGAGGCCTAGAACAGAGAAGTCTATCATCGACTCTGATTGGATGTTCGACTGAGATCGCAGTGCCCCGCGAGACTGCATCCCCACTCATGGAGTGGTATTTAAGAGGCTGAAACCAGCGGATGTACTGGTTTCTGGGTAGTCGTGATGTCCAGCTCAATTCGTACGCCACTCACAGCGGCATCATACCTTTGATCTTTGATCTACAGAGTTCAAGGGCACGGCATATACTGGGCTATTTATAGAGAGGCCAATGGTTCTCATTACCATAGTCTGTGTGTTCCGCCTATCAATACCACACCTTTATGGACGGTCACAGGGTACAAAGCCAAAGAACAGTCCCAAGGACTACTGTGAGGGTCCGCATTCAGTTCTGAAGGTATGGTGAAAACAAATATGAAGCCCGGAGATTACCACACTGCTGTAGTAGATAAGAATATAAAAATAGTTTTTCAAAATATTTCTGTGTTCTTTTAGCAATTGTATTCCACTTTACTGTACCAAGCATAAATTAGACCCTCTACAGAAGGAATAACGATTAAAGTACTATAACGGACAGTGAAAGTCTGAGCTAACAGAAATCCAAAGGGAAAATGACAATCTATTTGTTATACGCCTTTCTGGTATGACATGGGCTAAAATAAAGCATAAAAGACTAAGACATGTTGTGTGCCATGGGAGGGTTAACCAGTTCAAAATTCCAAACACCTAAAGCTGGTAGTGATAAGCGTACATCGCTTGTGAAATAAACGCTTTGCAAAAGTAAATCAGGGAGATATGCTAACCAAATATGTATAGATTACTAGTCAGCAAGATCTTGGACTTACTCTAAAACATCTGTGAAACATAGCGAGCTGTGTACAGGCATCAGCATAATTTGTTGCTCAAGAGAGAACCTAATCACATACTTGGGTTGACAGTAAATTTTGTGAATACCTTCAAAGCTCAATGGAATAAGAGTTGTTCTAGTATAACTATCTGTTAACATAGAAAACAGCAGGTAAAGTACACGTGCCAGGCGGTAGGGGACACCATGGAGCGGCACCACAAAAGGAGAGGAAACAAATTACTAAATAACTGCTAGGTAATCTAAATCATCAATATTAATGGAATAGTATAATGCATTGATAATACATAAATGTAAGGCACTTCTCATACGTTATGAAATAACTGTGCATTCATATATTTCAATACCTACCTGTAATACGTTACAACAATATTGCAGATTATCTTTGGTCGCCTACCTGACCTGTCAGGTATTTTGCCTGGTGCTGATACTAGATGACCTCCCTTTCTACATACCAGACTACAATGATATTAGATAGCTCAATAAGCCCATCCCAGTTTATGCTTACAGCAAAGTTTACCATGAAATATTATCAAAATTGCGTCCATGCTTATTCCCTGAAGAGAGTTGCACAATACAAACTTAACCAAAGTAATTTGGTTGACAGATTGCTCCTAATATTTCCTCAATGTGACCTTACATTTTGGACTTTTCCCCATAAGAATCAATGGTAAAGCCTGTCAATTCAACATAATTATAATGTCCAACCTCATTTTGCCATAAAATACAGTATTTTGATTGGGTGTCAAACTTGCAAATCTGTCAACTGATAAAATTTAAAAAATGATCATGTTTTAGCAGTACTTGGGGATATAGAAAAACATGACTCTTATTTATTCAACAAATCTCAAGTCTTGGAGAAAAGGATGGCGTTTATGTCTATTTTACCCAACCCTTTTACATCCCTTTATACTCAATGTGGGATGGGCTTATTAGGTGTACAGACTAATACCGAATTCCTAATGTACGTTACGACGCCACACAGCTATCGCAAGTGAAGAAAATGTACGGAAAATGTGATAAAAAATGCGAAAATTAAAAATACATTCCTATAAATGCGAAAAAAAAATTGTGGGCATTGCGATAACATAATGTGGCTTCACATACGATAGTATACATTAGATATCACTAGTTATGGATTCCTAAGAATACGAAACATGCGAAAATTACCAAGATAAGAAGAAATTTTAGGTTCAAAAGTTACGGGACCACCTGAGGTCCCGTATCCTGTATATTCTAATGTGTAGATGTGATAACTTTCGTTAAAAAATCGCATTTTTAGGAATCAATGTATCATAACTTTAGGAATCAGCCTATATTAGGTAATATTTCCGTACATTTAGGTATTTTAACGGCTAAATGTACGAAAAATGTACGAAAAACATGCGATAGAATTGCTCTAGTATCGCAAATTACCCGACAGTTTTCAGGGACACGACTGCCTATTTATGGAAAGTCTGCACTTCTATCGCATGTGTATCACATTTTTATACCCGTACATTTATCCTAACTTTAGGAATTCGGTATAAGTGGCTTAGATAGTAGGAGAGCGTTTCATATATTCTATATCTTTTTTATTATGTCCATGTTTTTTAAACCCCAACACAAGCTCACGATTTAAATTCTACCTGGTTGAAAATGAGTAAAGACTCCTTTGGCAAAACATTTCTATTAAAGCCTGGTCCCCACTGAGCACACCAACATCTCGCCGACAAACTTGCAAGCGACAAACTGCCCTGGCGCCAGGTTGGCTGACGACAAAAGACAGTTTTTAGGAGTTTAGTCGGCGACAAACACCCAAAAATATCAGACATGTTTGATTTAAGTCGTTCTGGGCGACTAATTTCAGAATCTGGGAGCGACAAACTACCCTATTCTGCCGACGACGACACTTTCACCAGCCCAGTGGGGACCCGGCTTAAGGAGTGGGCCTATCATTAAAAGTTTTGATTCCTGAAAGTAGGCCTTTGTCTTTTAGCACCCCAAATTGGTTGCCGACGATGAATTCTTGCATCGATCCTGTGATTTTTTAATAACATTTCCAAAGAAATTTGACAAGAAAAAAAGGCCTGCTTATTCTTCCATAGGGGAAGGTACTCTAAAACAAGCCAGATATATTTCCAGGAAATAGGCCCTATCGTTACTTGGCTGTAACTAATTTTCTCAGCTAAGCCTCTTACTTATAGACCTTATTAGCTGAGGTGCCCATAAACAGACTTACAAAGGGTGTCAAGACTGAGGGGCTGGGGTGGGATCGGTTGATTGTTCCTGTTCCTCATCATCCAGCCTCAAAAGCCTCCCCTGCCAACCTCCCTCGGCTGTCTTCTTTGATGTGGCTTTGTCTTGGGCGATTTGTGCCGGATGAACGGGTATTTTGAGGAATTCACGTTGTCATGGCAACCAGGGCCGTCCACACCAGCCTGTACTAACGGAATAATCTAGGTCTTCAGGGAGGAAATTGCCAATTTGCCTGAATCTATTTTTACAGGGAGAAGTTGTTTGAGGCTAATGCTGAAGGGTGGGGACAGGAGCTAAGGTGGTATGCAGGAGAGGGGCTGTGTAAATGCAAGGAATCTATGAATGGCTTGTCATTCCTTTACTCGGGATTTCACTGCTTTAATGTCAATAAAATATTTAGCATCAGTCGCCTGTGATGCATAATTACAAATACACCAGAGCATACAGGAACTAAAAACTAGTGCTGTCTATTCCGCATAATGCAACGATCGGAAATGAAAGATTATAGGTTCGTTTGAATTTTGTAACAGTATCTTGAACCTGGCAATGTTGTCTATTTGACTGATATTCTTGTTGTGCAACGGCACTCTTTCACCATGTCCTGGTGTCATTTCCCCCTATAGCCCCACCGCTATCCCTCCCGACTCATTATACAGGAGGAGGCCCTATTCTCAGAAGAATGCCCTCACTATGCCCCCCTCAGGAGGCCCTGACAGCAGGTCGGCGGGCTCTACTATGACCTTTTTCTCCTACCTGAATGAACGTTAATTAATGGGACAGGGCCACACAGGAGGTTCAGGTGTTAAGGCACTAAGTGGCAAGGTTAGACACGCCAAAACATATTTAGTGCCTTTTAACTAAACGAAGTGTCATCTGAAGGCATACATATTAAAAAGGCATTTTGAGCCGAGGCTGCTCCGAAGCAGTATATACTTTGTCATTATCAACGTAATGTCCGTTTAGGACTAAGTAATGTCTGTCCTTATTGCAATAAGATACACTGGAAAGCTGCCCCCCTAATTACTTCTGCATACCAACGACATAGCACTTCTCTCCCAATTAACAATACCCCGATAACATATATTACTTTAAGAGGCATTTATAAATCCACAAAATATCCTGCAAATGGTAAATAAGAACAAGGAAGCGGCGTTTTCATAATAATATGGTTCTGATTCACAGGCATGTGTATAATTAAACTTATGTTCTGCATCTTCTCTTATTCCTATATTGATTACGTCGATGTCACTAATGCATTCTAGGAACCTGCAATATTCAAAGAACGAAGAACGTCTTCGCCTGGCATTCTGTCTTTGCCCACGACATTTGAGTCTGCAGACAGTATAGACAACACTCCCCCCATATCTTTAAGCTTGAATTCCACATACCTGAGAAAATTAATGTGCATTAATTTGTTAAGTTTCTCTAAGTATGTAGCATGTCACTATAGTATACACTACATACCAAAGAGAAATTTCAGACCGTTCTAGACATAATTACAAGTCAATATCTAACCTCATTTTCCACTGCCAACTTTTAAAACCCTCAGCAAAATCGGCAAATGGAAAACAGTGTTAAGGCACTAAGTCGCAAAAAGTCCCTAAGTCGCAAAACCTCATATTTTGCGACTTAGAGACACCCTCAAGGCACTATCTGACAAAGCCCTAACTGGCAAAACATTTTGTGAGAATTTTGTCAGTTAGGGCTTTTTACGACTTAAGGCCCTCGCACACGGGAAAAAAATATAGTAAACCGGTGAAATCTTTGAGTTTATCTTAGATAATGTAAATACGACAATGAATCCATGATGAAATAATCACATGTGTGAACATAGTACGCAATAGTTACTACGATAATTTGATCTTAAAATAATTTTTCTCACGATTTTATCCCGACAAACGTCCCGACAAATTATCAAGCATGTTTGATATTTTCATTGTAACCAGTCCCGGTATATGCGACATTCCTTTAATAATACTAATTACAGACACCCCACCCAGGGATAGGCGTCCAGGCCAGCCTGAAATGGTCAAATATAATGATAAAAAGGTGGGAATATCAATTTTCCTATGTTAGCCCGGACCTGATAAACCAAATTATACAAAAATATATAAATAAAAATCTGTACTATATAATTGACAGTGTCACATGAATGAATAATATATTGTTTTAGGACTATAAAATGTGTGATAACATATAAGATATAACAATTCATCACACTAATATAATAGAAAATTAAAATTAACGATTTCTTAAAAGAGAGATGAAAATACTATTTATGTGTGAGGACGATTTAACAGTTTATCTTTATATTGTATCGCATGATTTCTCTAATTATCACAAAATCACATGGAGACACAAAGGTCATGAGAGCCGGACCTGCCACGCGCGGCGTCTGTGTGATGTCACTACCCCGCCCCCCTACCTTTAGACTGTACTTACGTCCAAGTCTGCTGGGTAGCCAAACTATTATGCAAGAGGCATCTAGATCAAGAAAGGACTATCGACTTACGCCCTACCCCCTCCTGTGTGTCCAGTCGGCATCTGTAACCCAACGTTATATTTATAGCCCTGCAGCCGGGCCCTGTGGTCACCACGTGGAGACCGTCATTTTGGGTGTGTAGATGGGGGATCCCCATGTTGCCCTGTCGATTTTAAGGAATGATCATGTCGCCCTGTCGAATTTAAGAAAATGTTGCATGTTACTAAACCCCAACACGGCCATGTCATAATATGTTTTAGAGTATAGAAATGTCCTACCGATTTTAAGGTATGACATATATCTCTTATCTGAACTATCATCAAATAGTTACAATATGTTTCATCTTGAATGTATTATCATTGACCAGGAATTATAAGATATAATTAATATATTCAAATTTCAGAAACTCTTTACATGTAGTCCGACAGAAGGCCTGAGAAGCGTCGGTGTTGCTTAACCTCCCTTATCATATGTCTGTACGTGCAGGCAAATTAATTACAATCAGCTCATATTCTGCCTCATCCCACATCCTCATGTAGTTTGAGGTCCGCGCAAATAGATTTGCTTACATACGGGGAAGTTGTGGTCGCATATACAAGTAGAGTAATATACGTGGATTAACCTTTTTTCCCATCATGATTTCATTAGTAAATGCTAGGGTGATGATTAGGGTTACAACTGGTATCGTTTGAGAAAAACTAAGATTTGCACTCTTCTAATGTGTGCATATATAGGATTTTAAAAATACAATACAGGCCGGAAATATTAGATCTGTATGCGCGACTTGTGTCCGCGTGTATACGAAATTATATATACGCTACGTCTGCGTGCGCGACTGTCGCGCCATACCCGCACCGGCTTCCCATTTCCCGGAGTTGAACCCTCACGCCTGTCCTGAGTTTATCACCTCCCGGCGGTCGTCGCCGGCCACCACATGGAGGGGTATCAGTGCAGTGTCTCACTCTCTGGGACGTTGTACTCCGGTAAGGAGCTAGATTGGGTATTGGGCCAGTACATGTGCACCGTCTGACCCCTATGTCGAGGCCACGCGGGAGAACTGCAGCATGAGGACAGCTGGACAACCTCAGCCCCCCCCCCCCCCGAGTGTCGCGCCGCATAAAATTAAACCGGGATTTCTCTTTGAAAAAAAAGAGGGAAGAAAAAGGGTTCGAGGGCATAGGCCCCTATTTAGATAAAGTGTCTAAAGAGTACGATTCTCTTATATATCCATATGCATATATCATATAATGTCCATGTATATAAGGACAATGTTTTGGCCTCTCAACACGTGTGACATTAATCACCTGACACCAGAGGTCGGTCACACTGGTCGCTTCTGCATCTTCACCTCACTGACCCCAGAGCAGCTCCAACATTCAGGAGGAGAACACCTTCACCTCACCCTATCTTCCCTAATCGTCATTGAAGAACACTTTTGTGCTGTTGCTGTCATACAAATAGGTGTAAATCAATGTTTGTTTCCATGTTTGATAAAACACAGGATTTTGCCACTTAGTGCCCATATTAAGACCCTAAGTCGCAAAAGGCCCTAAGTGACAAACAAATTGTGATTTAGTGGCTTTGCCATTTAAGGATATTTTTGTGACTTAGGGTCTTGTGGGTGGCACTAAGCCGCAAAATGGCACTATCTAACAAAATTTTGTCAGTTAGGGCTTTTTGCGACTTAGTGCCTTAACACCCAGGCTTAAAGCTATCCGCCCACCCTTGCTGTAATATTGCCATGTGCTCTTGACCCCTTTGGGGCTCTACTTATTTCACATCTGTAACCGTCAGGGCTCAGTATTTTTTAGGGTCCTCCCGTCCCCGAGGGGAGAACTCAGACGGCGGACGTGACGCACTAGAGCGGAGGGTCGGGGAAAGCAGGCCTAATGTATGAGAGGTCGTGAGTAGTATAAGGAAATGGGACCTGTTGTCAGGCACGTCCTGGACGAGGGAACACTCACATTACGAGGAGTCCCTGACGATACAGAACACGTTTTGGGCTGGCAAATCATTGAGCAATATGGATGTTGGTTAAAGTTGAAGAAGTTGTTGATTTTGGATGTTCAGTGTATGCTATTTCTTTTCGATAGACAGAAGCAGTATGTCAATTGTAAATCTTAAATGTCAGTTTGTTTTTGGTTGTTTTTACAACTGCATTTTCAAAATTATTGTAGAGGGTCTTTTGATTAATTTCATTAACTTTTTCGATCAACCTCTGTAAACTTGAATGTAAAGTCTGATTCCGGGAAATATATTTTCGTAGGAAGTATGGGCATAACTGATTACCCTTAACGCCTCTGTTTCCTTAGATAAGGTCACCCATTACTATTGCCCTGTCCAGAGTATACAATCTGTATAATCCAGGGGCTTACTTTGGCTACATAGACAAACACGTCCAAATGTCAGAGTGCGTTCCTTAAGTCATTATGTAGCAGTTCCCGCTTAGTAACCTATAGCTACACTATACTGCTTAGTAATACCTGATGAGTACCCGTTGAGTGGGGAATCTAGAGTGTGCACATTAGCTTTTACGCTGTATGCAGAACTCAAAATCTGGTCTGAGTTATGCACTTGATTTATTAATAGATCATTTTAGTATCATGTATGTAATGACAACCTGCTGTGAACTGTCGCATATATATTAGGGTCGATTTTATTGAAGTCATGAGGTCATTTGTATGAAATTCACACGATGAGAAAAATTGCATTCGGATCATTTTCCGACAAGTGCAATATAGACTAGTTTGCGATTCGATACACTCTTTAGATGATTAGGACAGCTCTGTAGTATGCGATTCACAGTCATGAATGATCAGAAGTACATCGCCTGCAGAATCTGAAAAATAAACTATACCTATAACTGGTTCCATATGCGGACTATAGGCTACCTTAGGTTACATCCTTGTACTGTGAACATTTTCATACGTATCGTTTAAAATATTGTCGTACATACCTACAAGGAAAAACATCATATTGTAATGATTGTGGTTTAATTCAAAACAAGCATCACTCCCCTTGCATGTTACAGCTATCTGTATATTTACAGTGTCCTATTATGGTGTGCCTCCTCGGACCGACGTCATAATACGAACCTTCATTAGTGGCACATATCTAAAAAATGGATCACAATTACGGTATCTACGAATGAACTAATCTAAACAACATAATGTAGCAAATAATGACGTTCACGTACAACCAGAATTCCCAGAATTCCAAGTACTTCATTCTTTATGGAATCCGTAGAAATAGGTATTTGTCATTCATAGAATCATATAGATACATATATGTGCTGCCATTCTTTTAACATTCGGAAAAGGCAAGTCACGTTCACTCCATCGCGCACTTTTATCATTACCCGTATTGTGAGAAATTGCTTTTCGTGTCATTACTTCTTAATCCAAAAACTATGAGCTCATTTGAAACTTTCAATATTGAAAGTTTGGGAGAGTATCATTTTTGGTCTTGATAAAAGCCAATATCGAATAATAGTTTCTTCCATTAGAGAAAACAGAGTAAAATGACAGGTGAGAGTTCTCCAGTCTCGGGCAGGCTACAGACCCTTCTCACTTTCCTTTTGGGTCGGATCTTGTTTGCAGGTTCAATTTCCAATCAAGAAACATTCTTTTACGATCCATACATCCAAAGGCGTTGTCATTATCATCGTTCCGCGATCAAAATCATTAACTGTAATGACTGTTTGGTCACAATTTTCATGATTTTCACTATAAGTATAAACGGGCAGTAAGAAATTAAGTTGTTTTTCAATCATTTTCCTACACTATGGTATGTTTCATGTGACATTATTTTAACAGCTATTGCATTGGATATGGTTGGCAATCATTTGAAATCTTAGAACATGTATGCCTTGTAATGCTTACATCTGAGACGATCCCACACAGAGCACCCTGTCCCCTCGTCGGCTCATGGCTTCTTTAATCGTTGCACGGTCTGTTTTATAGGCCTATTCTTAAAATAAAAAAAAGGTTAATCTCATTTACACCTTGGCAACATTTCCAGGCTTTTGCCGACGGCAAGTTTGCGATAGGACAGGTGATAGTTGATGATGACTATTATGAATAGGCCCTATATAGGAGATGTTCCAAATAATAAAAGGTATTTATTACTAGAATTATTACAATCGTCATAATTGCATGAAAAAAAACACATCGGGGTTTTAATGGGGTAGTCACCCCCTCGGGGGCTTTGAAATGGTGATGTGTACAGTAATTAAACTTTTAAAGGCCACGTTGTCCTATAGGTGTGCGACATTATTCAACATTCAGAATGTTTCACGCTGACATGAGAGGGGCAGTAAGGTTGGGGCGACAAAAATGTGGTCGCACCTCTGCGACTTGTGTAAAAACTTCTAAAGATTATAAGCATGTCATGTCGAATCTGCCTGCGCCACAAACTATCATAAAACCTATTTGAAGTTAAGCGATTGACGGGGCGATATTGCTTCAAAATGCTGCAAGCCATCTTTCTTGATGAATGCCATTTTAGATTATCTCGAGGATGGGCAAAAATCTATTAAGGGGTTGTTTTTGTAGGGCACCAACAGATGGTCGAGCCCAAACAAAGTTGGTAGGTAAGACCATCAAACACGACACGCAACAGCCAGCACACTGTATACAACTGCCAAATTGTATCAGGGAGTTTTCCAGACAGAGCCATCTGCTGCACCACAGTACCACATCATCTCATCATGGCAATGGTTTCTGGGCGACCACACAAAACTTTACTGTCAGTGTGCCGTTGATAGCGCACATTCAGTACAACCCAAAGCTTAGCCAGGTGTTCGTTTTCAACAAACATCTATGTGCGGTTTCATGAAGCTATAGATGCCATTGATCTCATTGAATTGCAAAAGACGTTTGCTTGTAAACCCCTTTGTATTTCTATCAACTTATAATAAACATGATGGCTCTATTCCACATACAAATGGAAATAACGGTCAAATAGAGATGTGCCATCATCAATAGAGAGATCTCACAATAAGTTATTCTCTTTTGAATGATATATAAGATGTAAGGTCTCACGTCATATTCTCAGAGGAAAAAATCAAAATCGGAACACAGGCTTTAGGGAATGATTCATCCATTTAACTAAAAACTAAAACATGGCTATAAAATGAGAAGCGGTGCTTGTCTTTTTCAATGCCCTCTTTTTAAGCTTGTGTGCACATTCTACACTCTACATGTCTCCTCTGACGCTAACACACCGACGGTCCTCGAGTCTCCTGATGTCCCAAAATACCCCAGTGATATATATACCTTTGAGCACTTCCTTTCTTTGGTCTGATGTTCTATGACCTCCTTACTTCAGAGTTCTGCCAGTTGCATTTGGTGCCTACTGGTACACAATATTAGCCCTCTTTTGTCATTTAGAACCAAGGACTCCTTGGGTGTCTGTCAAAGGAGGATTCGGCTCCACTCTGTCTGACGCCTTGATCCCTCTGATCAGTCTTCCTTTGGCCCTTTGCCTCCCACTCCCAAGGTCAATCATTTAACCCACCACAAAGATGACACTGGTACCAACACGTCCATCGATCTGTATTCCACAAACGAGGGAGGCATCGGCGTTGGTTGTACTTTGGTCGATTTTTAGTATGAGTCAAGTAATATAGGAGACAAATGTTCCCTCTCTGTGCTCAAACAGAAACTACTCAAACTCGGAACATTATTTTAATTTTTTCAATCCACATGCATGTACTCAAATCGACTGATCTTTTTTATTAGCAAACATCAAAACGAATTTTTGAGGACATTGTATAAATCTTTTCTTTCAAACACTTATTTCCTATAGACGAGTGCAATGTGAATGACTTTGAATGGCGCACCGAGAGCTGTTCTCTGACAATTTTGACTTTTGATATCTTTTTTTGCGTTCCTTTGTTGTTTCAAGAGCACGTGTGTTGAGGGATGAACAAAGGTATTTTTTGTTATTCCCTTTGCAAATTATGATACAAAGGAACTGTAATCGCAAACCTAATGAATTCATCTGTAGCCGTATGTTAAATAAAGATGAAAGAGGTTCTGTATATCAATCACCATGTTTTGAACAAGATTTCTCTCACAGCATTGGCTGTAGTTTGCTTGTTTTCGTAAATCCCCTCGGGCCTCATTATAGTTAGGTGCCTTTACATTGTTTAAGCCACATGGTCCCACCAACTGCTTTCTTTTCCAGGCCTTTCAGAACATCTAGTGTAAGAAGTATATGTTCCTTGGCCTTTCAGATAGCTGCAAAAGCTGGAGTAATCAAATGGTCCCTAGGTGGAAGGGACATGACTCCTTGTTTTATCTCAAAGATTATGTGGGATTCTGATAAAGGATGAAAACAATAATCATGTACACAGAAAAAGGAGCTATTGAGAATATATATACATTTTCCAGGTTGTTAGGACTGTCTCGAGAATTAATGAAGAGTCAACAAATATAAGAGCCTTAACCGCTTAAATCGCATCAGTCCATTTGTTGAGTTGTGTCCGAAAGATCTTATTTTGAAATGCTCAACAGGCTATGGGGTTATAAATTCAAAATGATACAAATGCAGGATGTTACATTATAAATTTAGCCTATTGGGTTAGAATAGGAATACAGCATGTGAAGTCCAAATAAGGGCTTGGCACGTTTATTTATAGAATGGTACACGTGAACACTTCGCTTTGCTTTGCCATGAAGCCTGAAAGTGCCGTTGGTCATAGAAGATTAAAGATATTATCTAATGTAAACAATGTTTACGTTCTGTGTCGGTTTAAGCGTCGGTCTCGTGATTTAAAGGGAGCCAAAACCAATATAATTGACAAAATTTTCAAACCTCAGATAAGTATAGAAATATGTTAGATGAGTCTAATTAAGGTCAGTGGTAAAGTATTAGCTGTAAAAACTAGCTCAAAATGAAGTAGAATGCCACAAGAGATGGTAATATTTGCATTTGTTTGTAAACAAACCCTTTTTTTGCGGATCCACATTTATTGATTTGAGCAAGGAAAACAGGTTTTTAATGATTTTTTACCATATTTCATGGTTTAGATTTTAACATGGACCAGGAATAGGCTCAAGGAATGGATTTCCATGATTATTTGAGTTTGGAAAATTTCATTGAATTTATTGGTTTTGGCTCCCTTTAACCCTTACACTGCCAGAGGCCTCATATGGGGCCCTATAGTAAAATCCCATAGGAACACCATTGAAAGAATGCAAATTATGCTTTCAGAATCTGAAAGAATTTCCCAGATATTCCGATCAGAACCAGAGATACAGGTATTTGAACATCGGACTATCAAGTCACTCAAAAATGTTAGAATTGCGATTCGAGAAACCATAAACAATGTATTTACATTTGAATTTGCCATAATAATTAAAAATCATGAAAAATGGGTGAATTTATGTAAATGACATGATTTTTAATTTGCTCTAACTTTTCTTTCATCTATGATAATCACAAACTGTCTTTTGCACAAAAAAGATAATGTTTTGATAATCATTTTTATAAAGAGTGTCATAGTTATTTTATGAATAATCGGTTACCATGGTAACCTGTAAATTACATAGCACGAGCAATTACTACACGCAAGAAATTTGCCTTATTGGCACAGTGCCAACATTTGGAACGTTTTTATCAAAATTATTGAAAAAAACTTTTCATCTGAAGAATCTAAATTAAATTTGAGTTTTAGGGAATTTATGCACTATTTTTTGTATTTTGGGCAATATTTCAGTAAATATGAATTGCATTGTGATATATCTGGCAGTGGAAGGGTTAAGCAGATCAGAACCTCGTGAAATAAGATTATTTGGACTAAGCGTCGGTCTCGTTTTAGAACATGATATAAGCACTTAAAAACCTCTTGAAATAAGCACACTGGGTCTATGGCATGTTTAATTTGTTTACGAGCTACCACCTCATAAATCTGATTGACTATAATATTTGGCGGCTTTCACGGCACTTGGCCAAGTACTAAAGACGCTGTCAAAGTCGATTTGGTAGGCAGGGGTGGCAAGCTGACCCTAGAGCATAATAACAACTGGACAGGAATGTGAATTGACCTTGATGAGGCTATGAATTATTCAAGTAAGATCATACGAAATATTTCACAAGACCCCTCTGCTAACCATGCTTTCACCGAAATGGTCAGTTAGATTGATAAGTCTCTAAATGGAAACATTGTATATATTGTCATTTGACTGAGCCTGCTTTAACTTTTGAAAAATCTTAGTCATTTAGATCATACACCAATCAATAATGTCAGAAAGATGTTTATCAATAGTGGGGTATTGATCATCCAAGTCTGAAATCTTCAAGACTTCAAAAGTACTTGCAGTCGGTAGATTTCTTTTATAATGAGTAAATCCATATTAATTTCATACCAGTCAAAATATCTTCGTATCCTATAAGCAGAAGGAGTGGTTAGGTCTTTTTACAATAACATAAATAGGTTATGATAAACTATAATTATACTTTCTATTTGATATATGGCTTCACTCATTATATTCTGTCTAGAAAGAATAATGATGTTGGCAGCTATGTTTTCTTTGAAATGTCAGCGTTCTTCGAGAATAGCGCCAGACAGCTCTAAGTTATTTAATTCGTATGAGCAGCGAGGCGTTCTATACTTAACAGTCTTCTTAAAAGACTCTCATAAAGTTTTTGTACTGAGTCCTAACGTGTGGCTTCAAAGAAACCATAATTTTACAATTAAATTTCAATCCATTTAGATCAGCTCTACATTACTGCTACCTATCACGAACAGATCGGCCGCAGGCCTGCCACTCCAAAGCTCTGAATGTTCTATTTTCCCACTTCCAATTGACAGCCTATAAGTTTATCAGTATTTTGAACGATTACAGGTACGGAGATGGATGTGTTGGGAGGGGCTTGTGGCACTTAAAGCCCAATACCCACCAGGCGATTTTGACCTCAGCGATAATATTTCCAACTGATTGCCTGTCAGTATGCTATGTTGAAATGATAAGGTTTGATAAAGTCCCAAGTTGATTATAAAATCGTCCAGCAACTAGATCCTTATCTAACATTCATACATCTAAAGCCCCATGCCCACTAGGCGATTTTACCGGCAACCGTCAATAGGCGGCCAATTAGAATTGGCCGATTCTAAAGGCTGGAATCCATTGAGGGACCAAACTAAATTTTGGTCATTTTCACCAGTTCTGGTCGCTTGGTTCTGGTCGAAACGACCAGAACTGGTCACTAAAACACCAAAAGAAAGTGTTCCCACTGAGCGATTTTCCAGAAATCGCTCAGTGGGAACACCATTTCTGGTCGTTTCCGACCATTTCTGGTCGTTTCAACCAGAACCAAGCGACCAGAACTGATGAAAACGACCAGAATTTGAGTTTAGTCGCTCAATGGGTTCCAACCTTTAAGGTTGCATACGAGTATGGTATATTGCCATATTGGAATGTACAGGTTTGATCTAAATCGCCGGTAAAATCGGCTGATTATCCTGACAGAATCGGCCGACTTTAGGGCCAATGAGTTGGCCGACTCAGCCAAAATTGCCTAATGGGTATGGTGCATTAATATACCATACTGACGGGCGATCAGAGTAAAATATGATCGCCGCGTCGAAATCGTCTAGTGGGTATGGGGCTTAAGGGCTTAAGGGCTTCACCCCATCACTCACGTCAACACCAGACCACCTACCTGGGCAGTAATTGACAGGAGCCTGTTCAATATGCAGTCTGGCCCTTTTTTTGCCTCCCTCTTTAAGGGGGCTCAGAGGAAATGGGCTCCCCACTTACAGCCTTAACCTTTGCCGCCAGCCAAAAATATACCCCTATGCGTCTTCGTTATGTCATGTGTGAGCTAGGGAGGGTTACGTGATGTGTTGCTTTGTTTTAATGGGCCCTATTCCTAGTTGTAAATGAGACAGACAAATGTATTTTAACGATCAAGGGAGCCATTTATATTCCATGAAAATATTAATTTTACATTGAAACTGCAATTAACGTTTTGACAGGCCGTACAATTTGAGTATTTTGAAATATAATTTCGATGGGTGGTATGAACTGGGATACGCCCTCAGTTTGGAACGGCCTCCCTCCCCCCCCCCCCCCCACCACCATTGTCATACAACCACATAAGAACGTCCACTGATGATGAAAAAAATGTCATCGTCTAAGTTATTCATCACCAATTTCGGATGGCAGACATATTGTGTCTTTTCATTCAAAAATGTCCTTCAGATATTTCTAAAGAGGGGAAGTACCTTTCTATGCCGCTGGACACGAGCCACAGTTTATCAGCGCAGTGTAGTTCATCAAACCCCATCCCGTTACATTCACTGATTCAGCCCCAGCTAGTCTCAGGAGACCGCCACCTTTTGTTCGCGCTTGTCCAATCTCACGGGGACGGGAGTCGGCATGGTAGCAGTTTGTAAGGGTAACTTCATTAGGCGAGACGGAAACGAGAGCATGTAGTTATTGAATTGCAGGAAGGGCCAAGAGGGATGAGCAGGGTTTAAGCTCGCTCAGAAGTGGTGGACTTTATCTGGTAAGTTGGGAATTTATTCTGGCTTTCTTAGGAGTAAGATGGCTGGAAGGCTTGTACTTTACCAATATTGGTCTTCTGCATATTGATACAACAGACCATCATGATTAATTTTGAAGCCGTACAATTTGACCTTTCAGTGAAATGGAAGAAAATTTCTTTGCAATACGAGGACATGTATTAGAGTGCAAAATTGGTATGCATTTGGTCTCTATCTGTAAGTATAATGTTCTTCATACAATAAAACGGAAAGATAATATTTCTTTCATTTTTAATAACTGGATTTTCCCGTCAAAGATTTGTGTTCTAGATACAAATTTGTCCATGAGTAAACTTGTGATTTGCTCAATGAACAAGTACTGTTTAAAACCAAAGATCATGATTGTGTCAAAGTGAAGGGAAACATGAGTGATGCTTGCGGGGTAATAATCTTTATGTATTATACTATCAAGTGGCATTTACTGTAAGCCGCTGACAGAAAAGTCATGTTAGCAAAATAATGTGATTAGATTCTTTTTGTGAACAGACATAACTGTTAGGGTGTTACAAAAAAGGCAACACATGAGCTTTGTTTCAGACTTTCCAATGCAATCCGATGTTGACATTTAACTCCAAGTAGATTGCTCTAAAACATTGAAAATCCAAGAGGTTTATGGAGTTCATTTTACTTTTTTAACCCTGGTACTTTTGGAGCTCATATGAACAGAACAAATCAACTTCACAAAAATGCTAATTCAGCGCATTCAGAAGAGTACACGACCATCTCCGAAACTCGCAGATCGTGATATAAACATGAATTATGTGCCCCAAGGCATTAGCCACTCATAATCAATTTACGCCGATGATTTGATTTCTAAACTTTAAAGTTACTAATAGAATAAATTGGTTACCAAGGCCAATACTTAATAGCAGACTGTTTTTACAGCCATTACCTAAATACGGGAATGGCTGTTTTGCTCTTAAAACGGTAAAATTGGAAATGCTCGTTGAATGCGTTCCTTATACGGCAATGGAAAACAAAATGGCTCTCGGGAAATTGTTGTGTCGTGATTATACCTCGACTCGAATATGCATTTCCATATGAATATGCAAATAACTACGGACGGTATTTCGGTTGGTAAATGACATTTTCTTTTTCAAAATTACAAAAAAGGCAACACATGAGCTTTGTTTCAGACTTTCCAATGCAATCCGATGTTGACATTTAACTCCAAGTAGATTGCTCTAAAACATTGAAAATCCAAGAGGTTTATGGAGTTCATTTTACTTTTTTAACCCTGGTACTTTTGGAGCTCATATGAACAGAACAAATCAACTTCACAAAAATGCTAATTCAGCGCATTCAGAAGAGTACACGACCATCTCCGAAACTCGCAGATCGTGATATAAACATGAATTATGTGCCCCAAGGCATTAGCCACTCATAATAAATTTACGCCGATGATTTGATTTCTAAACTTTAAAGTTACTAATAGAATAAATTGGTTACCAAGGCCAATACTTAATAGCAGACTGTTTTTACAGCCATTACCTAAATACGGGAATGGCTGTTTTGCTCTTAAAACAGTAAAATTGGAAAATGCTCATTGAATGCGTTCCTTATACGGCAATGGAAAACAAAATGGCTCTCAGGAAATTGTTGTGTCGTGATTATACCTCGACTCGAATATGCATTTCCATATGAATATGCAAATAACTACGGACGGTATTTCGGTTGGTAAATGACATTTTCTTTTTCGAATTCAGCCGACTAACGGACACCATGTGGGACATGACCATCTTCGTTTTTGGCGGACAGCTGCAGGTAGACAAGACGAAAAACATAACAGCATTGTATGAAATATATCTAACTACATGCTGATACTGTCACACAATCTTCGTGTGACTTGTAACTTTTATCAGTAGGAGGAGAAACATAGCAATTTAAATTGAAGTATTTCAATATCAGAATCATATCTTATTTCGTAAAAGATTACATAGAAGAACCAAGAATGAATATATCAAGAGCAGGAAAGGACAAAACTGGAGGAGTTCTCTTAGCTATATGGAATGTCAATGCCTTATAAGCAAAAGCGTATTCGTATGGCGAAATATACGTCAATTTAAGTCGGAAGCAGGAAGGGGAGTTGGGATATGAGTGCCAACCTCAGAGATGATACGGACTTATTAGATTTACGAAATATCTCTGGAACTTTTGATATCATCTGGGGAATTTAATCCAGTCACACACGGCTCACTGACATAGGCTGAGTTGGTATGGGCCGTTGCCAGGCAACTGGTCCTGATAAGACCTATACTTCGGTGAAAACAACTCCCTGGATACCACTGGTAACCTATGGGAAGGGAGGGCGAAGAAAATATTTCAAAATGCATAATCTCTGAGAATCGGTTCTGTTATATTCCTAAATATTATGTAAATAATGCGAGGAGACCAAGAATATTAAACAAAGCCCTGTTGGCGTATTACATGTACAAAAAGTCAAAATTGGCACACAAAATCGCTGTCATAAAAGAGAAATGCAGGCTGTTACTTTAAGACCTCACCCAAAAAGAGGGGGAAATCAAACCCGATCTCCCACTTAACCCCAACCCCCTCGCCCCCAACTCCCAACCCACCTGCTCAGATCGGATAACACACTTAAAGACGTGCAACATGGCGATTTCACCAGTCGGTTAAACCAGGATACCAAATCATGCTAGGAGTCAGGCAATTCAAAGCACGCAATTAATCCCTACCCACAGGACATCAACCTCCTCTCCCCTCATCCCCCACCCCTACCCCTCACCCCCGCCCTCCACCCGTCTGTTGGCGGCAGTCACGCTGTCCCTCTGCCAAGAACAGCACCCCGCAGACAGTTTGTGGCTGTTAGCAGACAGTTTGTGGCTGTTAGTTGCCGTTAGCAGAAGCTCCTCTTGGCTCAAGGATGCGGCAGCGTTCCTCAAACGTCACGTGACCTGTGTAAACCAATCAGGTGCACCTGTTTGGGAAATCCACTTGCTTGTCGGGAGTTCCGGGTCCGGTCACTGACCCATCCATCGCCAGGTGGCGTCTGCTTCCCTCTGCGCATGACCAAAAGTGCCTTCCGGTCTGCTTTTGAATTAGGCCTAAATGTTCCAACTTCTTGGAAGTAAGTTACGTACTCCGTTATGAAATGACCAAGCTATGAAACACTATTTGCTTAAATGGAAGAGCACAGGGAGGGTGCCACTGAATGGAACAGCCACCCTCTAACATACCTGCTGTAGTTTGAACACTATATTGCAGGCCTTAGAATACAATGGAATGCTCATTATATATACCGTTTTTGCTCATCAAATGACTATTAATTGTGGAAAAACACATTCCTTGGGGGGAAGAGAGAGACAGGTTTGTGCCGAGGTAACTCTGCAAACAATATGGAGGATACCCAGAAACCATTTGTCATATAGTAACTGACAGGTGGCAGTACCTGCTAATCTCTCTCTCATACATACATAGTTTTTATCCCTAGAAATACATTGATAGTCAGACATATATAATTATATTCGTTGATCAAATTGGGATATTTTCCATTTCACATGTAGCATGAATAGACAGGGTTGTATACCATCCATTTAACATCTACCTAAGGCCCGGGGGCCCTCTACTCCTTCTGTGACCCTATCTATTGCCTAAATGCTAGACATATGAAAAGGACACATATTGCAGCAATCCAGAAACTCAATACTCAGGCTCAGTATTTACATTCACATTTGTTGCTCATGGCACGACCCTATATCAAAATGAAATCGATTTGCTGTAAACAACTGTATAAGGATATATATGATTCCCTTCTCCATCTAATAAATGTAGATATCAATACAGAGCCTGAGTGTTATCTTTCTCGTTTGCTGCAATGTATATTTTTTCATACGTCTATCATGTTCCAGCAGAGTTTGTTGTTATTGCTGTTTTTCGCTTTCTGTCATAGGGAAGCAATCACCTAGCCATATAGTTATTAAAAGAATGCAAATAACATGTTATTATATCTTTATCATTTTCCAAGCTACTACATCCAATAACAAGCTTTAAATTCTAATTGTATGATCAGATTCTATCATTCCTACTCAAGATATTCTTGTATAATAATGTTGTTTTGATAGTTTCATATAACTCAATATTCCAGCCAAAATCTTATATTTCCTGGACGCCAAATTTGCCTCTGTTAAAATAACGACATTGATATCCCCTACACACTATTACCACCCGTGGGCTTCCCTTTCTGTATTGATTTCCCATTAAAGTTGCCTGAGTTTCACTCTTCATATCTCTCGGGTAATATATTATGTATCTGAGTCATAAAAGCTGTAAATTGTCTGATACCACGCACCGTTAATTGTACGAGAAAATCAAATTATCTGGAGCCTATATCTAGACTTGGACCTTCACTAATACCATTATGAGTGCAAACATGCATGTATTATATGCATGTTGGTATGTATGTCCATTATGCTGAACTACATGGCGTTTAGTTTTGCTGTTAATCATAGATTAACTTATTCCAGTATACTAGCTCTTTCCAATCGCAGTCTCCCCTCCATTGGCACTGCTGGTCATCTCAAAATGTAGCTCGTCATTAAGAGGTTATGTTTATTAGTCCAAACATATGATATACATCACTGAGCCCCTGTTGACAATCACCAGTCCAAGAGGTGTAGTCCACTCAACCCAACACAGCCAACACTCCTAGCCTTCCTGCCTGCCAGCTTGCAAACTCTCCACAATAGTAACCAGTATCCGTGGCCTGCTACTGTATCTGAAGTGTTATCTTACAGCTTGCGTAGTGCACTCTAGCTCTTTGTCTGCCTAGGGCCCTACTTTAATCCAATCCTATGATGTAGCTTTCACTCTTCAAACACAACCTATGAAGAGTCTCACTTTTAGCCCTGAGATTGCTTCTTCACAAAATGGCTAAGGTAACTATGGACTGACACCCGCGTCAGTCAATGCATTATACAATGTACATAATATCATAACTATATATAGATATATACACATACTTTATACATACGTTATACATATGTAATAGGTATTGGTTATGGCCTGGGTAAAAACATAGAGAGTAGTATATGATATAGTTAAACAAACGTACTCCCTTATCGTGTCTATAAACTCTTCGCCCCATCCTCTTTACCTCTTATATTATCTTGGGAGTACCCTGATGTTTCACCTACCGTGCTAAGGGGCTAGTAGCCCGTAGTACGAAGTTGTGGCGGTTATCAACATTAGCCGAGGTGAAGAGCCTATTTATAAGGACATAAAATATTCACGGCCGACGGCCAGAATAGGGCCTAATGGCAGGGGCCTTGCACTTCCCCCCTTTCCATCTCACCCGGAGGCTCAAGCTCCTTCCAGAAAGCTGTTTTGATCAGGAATTCCCCCGATCAATATTTCTCATACTCGCTCGTCAACCTGCCTTTTAAGTGTTGGGTAAAACCCATAGACCTCCTCCTCTTTTCTCCTCTGCCGTGAGCAACTACATTAACGTACACATCAAGCTATGAATCATAGTTTAGTGAAATTTGCGCATTTTGCGTTATTTGAATTCATATGAATGTAATGTTTCGTCACAAACATTTCCTCTTAAAATCATATGTTCATGATTAATGATAAAGACTTTGCATTGCATTGTATTGCATCAACTTTTTTATGATTATAAAATGAAACCCCGTGAAGGACTCATTGACAGTTTTCTTTTTGTACACTATCTGTACGAATGCTCCCAAAAGCAATAACTTTATATTTCATTAAGAACTCAAGAACAAACAAGCACTTAACCTTCTAACCGTTCCTTTTTGTTGTTACTTGAATTTTCGAAGATGACAATATTATTAATGATTTATGATTTAAACTATAAATATTTTTTGACATTATGGTCTTCCTCGTAGGCTGGAATGAAAGAGATGTAATGACCCAAATGCATGTTTTCAAATATTCACATTTTGGATGCAGAAAAAAGTGGTAATTATCTGTTTATTGGATTGATTCGTGCTGTTATTCCCTAAAACAGGGGATACACACTAAATATAGTCATGATCAATTTGTAATTCGACGAATCGGTTATTTTCAGATAAACGTGTTTGTCCATGATCATTGTCATTAAACCAGGGTAACATCATGTTGCTTATGGATTGTTTATAGAAAAACATTGATACGCGGGAAACAGTAACTGCGGGTAGCTATCAGGAAAGGCGCAATTGACGTGATTCTAGGAAATATCTAGAACCTTATTTCCCAGGTGGGTCTTTGGTTTCGTTTCCCAGTAACCATAACTTATAGTAAATAGGTAAAGGGTCTACAGAGTTTCTAACGATGTCATTGGCTCAGGCTATTCATACTGCAAAGGGGTACACTGTTCAATATCTAACTGTTTGCTTCAGGTAGTTGACTAGATATTTTTAAACTTGATAATTGTCAATACACTGTAAAAATGATGTTTAGAATTTAAACATGTAATGGGGCTAAACATGTTTAGAATCTAAACACAAGAAGTCCCATGTATTTAAAAGCTAAACACTTGTAATTCCTAAACATGTATGGATTAGCTATGTTTAGAATATAAACACATGAAATTGCAGGTGTTTAAAACCTAAACACTTTCTACTCCTAAACATGTATCAGATTAGATATGCTTAGAATCTGAACTCATGAAAATGCAGGTGTTTAAAACCTAAACAATTTCTACTTCTAAACAGGCATTGGATTTACCATGTGTGTAGTTAAACTGTACTCCACCAGGTGACACTGTATGTCAATGTTCTGTAGCTCTTAGAGATTTCTACTAAATGTTGATATAGATTCATTATAAAAGAAAGAGAATTTTCTAGGTACTGCAGAGTGTTTAAGAAATGTATATGTAATACATTAGAAATATTTTGAATTTAAGGGAAATAATCTTGTTCAAGGTTTTGAAAATGTACTATGTTCAGACACCTTTTCCAGATGCAGACAGACAAAGAGACTAGGGTATGGGTCTAAAGGTTCTAAGACCCACTAGAGGGACCTTAACCCTACCTCAGTTCAGAGGTCAATTCTACATTTCTCCATGCATAATATTGAGAGGGGTTCAACTCTATGCTTGAATTTTACCTCTCTGTTGATCAACTGAGATCAGGTTGTAGGTACATAACAATCCAGAATAATATCGGTGAAAATTGCTAAAGAAATTGGTTTTATTGATTTAAATGCCATGCAGTCTAAATACTTTGAAGCATAAAATTATTTGCTAAACATCAATTAAATCCTAAGCATTTAGGCTAAAACACATTGAAGACCTAAACACTTCAAGGTAAACACCTAAACATCATACATTTCTAAACACTTAACCCTAAACACCTATAATTTAAACATATTTAGGGAAATAAAGTGTTCCAAAACTGGATGCGCCGAAGTGTTTAGGAAAGTGTTAAGGTTCTAAACACTTGTTTTAACAGTGTAGAGACCAGATTGGGAGCTAAGATTTACATCCAATGGATTTCACGTTTCTTCCTAATCTTTTATGATGAGAAAAACAGACTTTACAACCTTGGTTGTGACCCTTTAGACCCTTTTCACTTAGGTATATAGGTGACTGAATCCTTCCAAGTGGCCGTTGTCGACTTTTCAGGCCGTTTCCGGAGGTCGACGAGCCTGTTTACATCCACTATCGTAGGTGATTCTAAGAACAGAGGAGCTCGTGTGCCAAGTGCAATACATGTACACCTATTGAGTCCAACGTCACTTTTAGAAGGTAAATAAAAAGAATGTAGTAATATCAACTGGACATCACAGTATAATATACTGTGATGTCCGGCTTGATATTACATATCAATTATATAGATTGTATATATTATATTGCCTTTGGTGTTATAATCGATAATGAACAATCATTTCCAACCCATCACCCCACTGTCTCAACACAAGGATTGGTCATCATGTTGCTCTGTGTGCAACATTCATGGGTATATTAACACATGTAAGAAATCTAAGTATTTCAGGTAATTCTTTGAGTTTTGAGGTTTGTATTAGGGTCACATGTAACAAAACATGACGCGATACAAGAAGTACTATCTTGATCAATTTGTTTGTTCCTATTTCCTACGTTTCCCATTTATTTCCCACTATATGTATGATATGGGTAGCGACAAAAGAACCCAGTGTATTACCAGTGGTTAGTTGCTCATTTGTGGAATGCATTTAATAGATTCCATTATTATATTGTCCGATGTCCTAGCATAGCCCTGCAACAAATAGCAAGTCTGAAACACGTTGTGGAAGGAACCATTATAGATCATTTCTTCAGTCCTCATTACGCCAATCACATGCGGCTACACGTGATAGTTAAATATACTTATATTGTAAACGAAAAACGTGAGTGGCTGAAATGAACGCCATATTATTGATACTTACGTAGCACGTTGACCATGCTGCGTCATACAAAATAATCCTTTGGGACACCACTTTACTTTATTCGCAGTTTATTCACTTTAATGAATTTAAATTATCATTGCTAGATATCAAGCCCCATATTTTCAGCCTATATAAATTATAATTATTTCCTGATATAGATAACTTTTAGATTATTTAGTGGAGAATAGACAGGTCTTCAAATACGTCAAATAAAAACAAAAGTTTCCAAATATTATGTCTTTGCATACGATAAGTCTTTTAAAGGTATGCGGTTCAATATTAAGTCATCATCATTAATCTTCATCAGTTTATTGAGAATATGATTATTAGTATTTGAATTTGTTGTAATAGCCACGTAAAAAACCTATGACTTGATATTATATGACATTTCAATGATTTCATCTCCCAAAATCTCTTCCGTAATGGACAATGTTAAGCACCTGTTTGCTGTTGTTAAGGGTAATAAATATCTATAAAATGGGAAAACAAATAATGCTTAGGAATTAGATATATGAGTCAGAAAAGCAATACATGTAAGGCAATAAGCAAAATCAACACCCCTTCGAGCATTCAATAAAATCCAGAATCGCACATGCAAAACGAATGAACAAAAACAACTAAATCTGTTTATGTTGCCTAAATCCCTATTGCCCTGATTGTAGACGCACACCAGAGATCAGTAGGCCTTTGGCTTAGTTCTTAAATTCTAAGCCATTTTCAATAAAAGCACACAGTTGCCGCGAGGGGAAAATGAAAACCGAGACCTTAACAATAACCTTAAGAAAAGAGAAAAGAAAAGAATCGATAAAAAAAAGAGTTGAAGTGAATCGGATCCGACTTAAACCATGTCAGGGAAGTCCTGCTAAAACTCTGCAAACAATTCTGACAAGGAATCATCCAAAATGACAAGAAGGGATTAATTTTCACTGTCACGTTTTGTCCGACCCAAAGTTTCATCCTGCATTGTATTCTAGAAAAACAAGGAAACATCCATTAAGAAAAAAAGGAAGAACTCGGTGGAAACTTAATCGGAAATAGAAGCAGTCCAGAAAGGGCAATAAAGAGAAACCCTGTATTAAACTTTTTCAACCATAGTTATTCAGGGATGAAGTGAAGATGCAGATTTGACTTAAAGTTACACCTACATTTCGTCAGAGAGTGAAAGATGTGGCGCATGAGATATCAGACTTGGACGAAGAAACATACTCTCGAAAACATGTTGACGAAAGCTCTGAATAAGGGGATCTAGTTCTTCTTTTTGTTCTCAGAAAATAATTATACTTACTGATAAAGTACTATCAGACTTTATATTTGCTAGCCAAAAGGAATCGTAAACAAAACTAAGGTAAGAACGTCCTATAAGTAACAATATAATATTCGGAAAATGCCATAAAGCTGATAAAGAATCAAAGCTAATCTCTAGTACCAGGAAGCTCACATTATTATGTACCAGACATGTGTAAGGCTCTAAGTTCATTGACCTTTACCCACATGCATACATGAGAAACCTATCCCCCATGCAGACCACACGCCCGACCACAGCGCATGCGCATTGCCTGCCAGCCTCACCTGAGACTCCGCTCCCAGGGGGCGCCACCGTTAGCGGGGCATGCCGGGAAGGCTGATGTGGGCGCCCACCAGGGGGAGTAGTCTGTAGAGTCAGACTCACTGTTTCCCAAAGTGAGTCTGTACACCTCCAACCATTTTAGGTGGGAATTCCACCCTGCATCCCAGCATGCTTTGGGGGCCACTGGTTTCAGCAAGTAGGACCATAAATAAGATAAGCCAGCAGCCCAACAACCATCAAAGCGATTACCCGTGCTATTTATAGTCAAAAAAGGATTCTTAACAGATTTAAAGTGGCTAATAAAAGCCATGGAATCTTGTGGGTGTGCCGACCCATTATGTAATGGCTAATATGTGTCAGAACAGACTACAGGGGGAGCTGTCCCTCCAGGTGAGCGTCACGTAGTGTAGGGGGTGGTGGTGGGTGGTGGGTGGTGGGTGGTGGGTGGTGGGTGGTGGGTGGTGGATGGTGGGTGGTGGGTGGTGGGTGGTGGGGGTGGGGGTGGTGAGGCTTTGATAAGGTGGTGCGATATGCGTAATGAGAACGGAAGCACCTTAACACTGAAGGGTGAGCAGCTCAACACCGGAGGGTGAACAGCTCGGCTGACATCTGTCAGTCTCGGCGACAGCGGCTTTCTTTTTATGTGAGAGTCACTGTCCTTTGTGTGGTTCTCGAACCACAATAGAGAACAATAGTTCTTGAAATACGGTTAAGCAAAAGCAGATCATTTCCAGATATTTTCCTCATAATAGATGCATAAAGCCATGTAAATCCTCTCTTATATCAAAGGAAAATCACCTAATTATATAACTATAGGTCAGGATGCAAGTCCTAGAACGGAAGGCTTTACAGTTTTGATGCCACTGATTTGGAAATATAGATATGAAAAAGAATCGATGCTGACTAAGTACAGATCTTACAGATAATTAAGTTTTGAGGTTCAAAATCTCATTATATTGATGATCTTTAAAACTATACTGTCGGTTTAGAGTATATAATATTTGGCCTGAGTCTGTGCGTCACACATCATGCTATATGAAATATATTGTCTAGTATTGTGTTGTAGTTTCTTCATGATATCATTTTATTACCATAATGCCCCTTTAATTTGTAAAACTCTCATTTGGTCAATATTGTTCGGTTTGATTGAATTCAAAACGTCTGTTCAAATAATGCAAATACATAAAACAGGTTAAGTAATTGGCCCTTTTCTCATTTTCAGAGACCTGAGTATGAACACCATTAGTGACCTGTCACCCTTCGCCTTTAGTCACCTGAAGAACCTACAAGAAATGTGAGTACCGTCTGTATTATTCTGGGTTGGTTCAAGAGATCGAATGGGAAGACACCTGTGTTTTTCTGTTGTTAGACAGTCAAACATCTATAAAGACCACGGACGATAAATTGATCAAGGATAAAATGCAGAGTTACCGCGTCAGACAATTTTTGATATCCTATTGAAGGATACTTCTATATAGTCTGATGGTTTAACTTCACAGTTAATGAGCATAAACACAATCAATAAACGATATAATATCATAGGCAAAAGAGCTGGACAATTAATTTAAGGATGGGCCTTTTGGCAAATAACTGCCTATTCGATTTACGAGAAATTAGTCTCCAGAACTTCATGTCGTAAATAAAAGGTATTTGCAATAACCCTCATGATAAGAATAATGTAAGAGTGCTATAAAGTAAATCACCTTCAATAATAGGCCAATAGCCATGATGGATATGAGCAGATATAAGAAGTAACCCAGGGGCGGATACAGGATTTTCGAAAGGGGGGGGGGGGGTCAGCATAAAGGTTAAGTACCTAAATGGCATGCATTTGCACATACGTGTGTGACGTTTTCCCCTGTTTTTGTTTGGGGGGGGGGGGGGGTCAAGACCCAGAACCTGCCCCCCTGGATCCACCCCTGTAACCAGAAAGCTGCCATGATGTTAAATAGATAATTCTAGATGCTGACTATGTAAGATAAGCTGAAATTATTTCGGGCTCAGCACTTGTATTTCAAAGTAACGTTTAGTTTATCCCTCTGGATTCGATTTGATTTGGGCATGCACTATACTCTCTTAATAACATTCAGAGAGTAGTGCCCAAAACAAACTTTACGCGTGAGTATAGCACTATGCCAGAAAAACTCAACACTGATAAGGTTAGGGAAGACTTAAGCGTGGCTGATCTGAGTCCATTGTAGACTTTTGTCGACTCATTGACGGGTGGGGCAGACCTGACGTGCTGGTCCTCTCAGCGGGACCCTCGCCCCTTCCGACCAATTGCCCGAGTCAATGTGGCGACCACTGCCCTGCTTCTACTGGTGAATATGATTTCACAGTACCGTAGGCCTGTCTGGTCCCTCAAAGCAGTGGGCTCAACCATATTTGTTTACCCGTCCTGAAGGTTTGGGCAGGACTCCAGAGGTAGGCTTTGGAGTTTGGGGTTTTACCCAGGCAATCATTCGCTGCTTCTAGGCTGGAGAGTCCGGGTAAACCCTTATTCGCCCTTTGCAAAAGTGTCATTGAAATGCCTTGCCATCTCATGTTGCGGTACAAAAGTATTATATTCATTTGAAAATGCATAACAAAATTCTTGGAAACCTCTGGTAATATGGATATAAATCCTTTTTTCTGAAATGATAATCTTAAAGGCAACACGATCGTTATGAATTAACATAATGAAAAGGGTCCTATTCTCTAAAATTGAATTTGAAAGGCACCAAAGCAAGAATGTATTTTTAATTATGATAGAACACCTTATGTAACCCATGATAATTATGGTTTAGAAAATGCATATTTAGCCTATAGCCAGGAGGTTGGAGCGGTTCAGATAATTCGAATACAGCAATACAACCCCAACCCCATTCTACCTGTTTGTATCTTCATTTATATTTTAGGCAGAATTATCAACAAAATAGGTCATAATATTAAATAATTTTTCTATCTAATAAAAGCTAGCTGAAAGCCTCACCAGATCACAAGTCTATTCTAGCTTAACCCGAATTAGGAGAAGGAAATCCATTCAAGCTTCTCCTGGAAGCAGGCCTAAGGAACTCAGTTTAGCAGGCGGTAACTATCCACTGAACAATTCATCAGGCTTCGTTTAGGGACCTCCTTCAGGCCAAATCAGGTAAACGGTATTTGACAGAGTGCCAGGAGAGGCCTGCTGAGACCTGAATCAGAGTTCTATTACCGTTATTTCCGAAGTTACCTCACGCATGCCGATAGGACAAAGTTAAAGCTGAAGACTAGAATACAGTTAGCTCAAGTAATGCCGTACAATTGATAGATGCGACTGTGCCATGTGAACTGTTCAGATTTCATTTAGATTCAATCACAATTGCAATGTTTTATGAATGACTTGTCACGAAGAACAGATCTAGAGACTATCATTTGAGGGTTTCATATCATACTAGGAAGATTGGTAGTTTTGCAATTGAAGGCAATAATACCCAAAGGAGACAAATAATGAAAAACATATTCATCGATTGTAAGTTTCCAACAGGTGTTGGAGTCTGTTCAATCACTAGGGTATTTTTTCTACATGATTATGGTCAGCATCCTTTTTGTGATTGATTAAAAAATAGGCCTGAATTCTCGAAACGTCCACTTTGGCGGTATATCCCAAAATACCGTTTACAGTATAGCCTTTATTGGCTTTGTTGGCTTATTTGAATGGTCTTGTGATCCAGTAAACGATGCCATTAAGATGAGCATATAGCCAATAAAGTACCAGTAATCTGATATCCATAACCATCCCACCCAGTTGAATGGCCTATATGGCGCTTGGCCAGGAAAAAGGTAGAAGCCTCTGGTACAATATTATCGTCATCATTTAAGGGGGACGCTATCATTAGCAATCAACTGTTTCCTTATACCCCCAATAGCGGGAAATTACCAAGGGGTGGCATTTTATACGTAAGCGGCTATTTATCGAGATAGGCGTCTCCTACATGAAATTACGAGGATATAGGGGGGCCGTTTTGTCATTTTAGAATTGCCTTTGACAGGCGATCCTCCGGGAGTCTGTCTCTGGCTATTCAAGGAGGTGGCACCTACGTTATCAGAGCCTTGGACAGTAACGGTTACATGTCCTGTTAACCCATGGAAAAACCTATTTATATCTTTTTAGTATGTAGATCAGTCAGACAGTGTACACGTTGGTTATATTGTGGGAATTTAAATGTTACTTATATTAAGCTTTGTAACATCTCAAACACCCCTATAAAGTATACCGTAGCCGATGCAGGCCAAATCACACAGAGATGTATGGCCTTTAGATCTACATAATTATAAAAGAAAGAGAAAAGAAAAATATGACAGACTGGGTCGCCTGTTTTTCTCTAAAGAAATCAGGATCGCCCTCTCATTAAAGGGAGCCAAAAGCAATGTTGGTTCAGAAATTTGCAAACTCTATTACCTATTGAAATATATTCCATGGCCATAACCTAGTCCTGTAGTAAAATATCGACTGTCAATAAAAACTCAAACTACATCAAAATACATTAAAACCTGTCCCTGGTCGGTTTTGGTGACCCACCAAAATTAGTTCGTTTACAAACATGGCTCTCTTCAGGCATAGATGACATGAGTATCATGGAATTCACATAAAGGTATAGTTAGTTATCATGATTTATTCTGTACCAATGGCCAAATTTAGACTCTTGGAATTTATTTTCATAATTATCTGAGTTTGAAAAATGTTGTCATATTTTGACACACTGTTGCTTTTGGCTCCCTTTAACAACAAATCTAACAATAATAGACTTTTCGTAATAGGAAGCAATTGGTCTAGGTTTTACCACTTGCAGATGATTTGGGGTCAGTATTTGTAAATGTTAACAGTGAATCCGTTCTGAGTCTCCAGTAAAAAAAAGACGCTGTCGATAAGAGTTCTACGACAATCACCTCGTTGCCTGGCAACTCTCAGTAAATACATGGGACAGAGGAGGCGAACAGGTGAAGAACATCAATACACAGCTTTGACCAGCTAACACACTATTGACTGGCGCATACTTTACATAGGGCCCTGTACAGGCAGCGGGGCCAGAATTCAGATCGATGGAATTTTGTAAAGGAAAACGATTGAAAACAGGAAAACAGTATTGTAGAATACTGAATGGTCTGCAATGCTGTTCTGCTTTGATGGTTTTTAGCTAGATTCAGTCCCTAGAGGTTCTGCAGGTTAAGTTGTTTTTGTAATGTACTCGCGTATAAGGTAGTGGCACCAAAAGTTCTAATGTTCTGGCAAACAGCCGAAGATTATTACCACTCATTGCAACGTAGACTATCAGTTCCAGCCAACAGAAAGGGGGAATTCTTTTAATGAACTTTGTTTTGGGAGCTGCTTATTTACTCTAGCGTGTGTCCCTCACATGTTAATACGAGGGATAGGTGGCTCATACGGCTTTACAAAGAAACACATAAAAAACCTCAAAGTTCAACAAAACCTAGGATGTATTTATGAGTTAAAGAAACTACCATAGGAGATGTAGCGTAGCAAATCCTTTCCCTGGCACAAACCAAAGAAGTCCTTTGTCTCAGGGTAAAAAGGCGAGGTAATATCCTGTGCTACAAAGCACCACCTGCCATTGGCAAGGTACTGCCACGAGGGTCAGGTCCGACAACAGCAGGCCCAAGGAACTTATGGTAAAATGGATATATTTATATGTCACATTATAAGAATATTGACTTATCTTTTCCACCTACTTGGAGCATTACAGACTATAGCAAAAACTGTTATTCGTTATGAATTTTTTTTTTAGTAACAATGATGATGCTTCAGCTACATGGAAGATTATTGCTAAATGAAACTAGTTAAACAGTAAAATGATAGAATTAGAAAATAACCTATGATAGACATCCATTGATTTCTTTTGTCTTTTTACAGTTTATAGAACTTTTTTTATTGTATAAAGTTTGGAGAATGTGAAGAAACTGAGGGTCTATAAAGATATAATATTATTATGTTTTACATTTTAAACAAAATCTCAAAAAGCAGTCATGGATTTATTGGAATGGATAGGTGCAAGAAAACGACCAACTCGTGCTCCAAGTAAATTTAGTTTTTATGTTGGTAGCAAATAAGAGTCTGTTAATGTTTATGCAAACTAACTTATTCTGAAAGAAATTGCATGCCATTCCTCCGGGTTGAAAGCACTCTTACTGATTTGTTCCAGTGAATGCCTCAGTGGCTGTGGCCCCAAGCTTGCTGGCTGCCGTATTAATGAGAAGCTTAGCATCTTCTATAAATCAGGATAAGCCTGTTATTTGGCTACCCTGGACACTTATACACATTCTAGCTATTAAGGGGCGCAATCGTGATTTACCATGACATTATTAAGAGCCTGGTTCTCCATATTAAAGGCATTTCATTAAAAGTCTGTTCTTTTTTCTATTCTTTAAAAGTGTTATCAATGATAACTTGGCCTAAAGGCTAATGATTTAATGAAAGCTAATACAGGCTAATGATGTTCATATATATATATATATATATATATATATATATGTGTGTGTGTGTGTGTGTGTGTGTGTGTGTGTATATATATATGCACACACACATACACAAATTATCTTCATCATATTTAGAATGTGTTACAATCAAATATGCTGATTTAATTTCTATTAGTAAGATTTGATATTCACACAACATGTCCATAGCTAAAATACTCTGCAGACATTCGTGTTGATCACGAAAACTAATCCGTCTGTTATTGTGAATATATATTCACTACAAAATTGATAATTTCTACCGCCAGAAAAATACATAATCATATTGTTTCTCAAGTAACCAATTCACTTCTGGGCTCATCACGAAACCTGCTCAGTATGTATGCTGAATTTAATCATTTATTACCAAAAATGAATTCCATTAACTTTTGAGGTGAGGGATAGTAATACGATCGCGATTTTGCGCCTTCATTTCCATCTCCGAGTCTCCAGTTTCTTACCAAGCAGTGAAAATGACAGAATCCTTCCGTTCATACAATATAGAACCTCGGATGCAAGTGTGGCGAATGTTGTTTCTAGCATTGTATTTATACCACCTGTCCTTTGCCTAGCTCTCATTGGAAAACTACATTAATTAATCATGCTTTCAGACTGTGTACTTCGAGATTTCAAGCAACTATTTAATTGTAGGTATCTAATCATCGAATATGAAAAAAACGACAAAATAAATACGGCTTGATGTGAAAAGAAAAATATAATCCTATGTTTTTCAGCAACAGGTAAATGGTAAAGCAAACACCAACATGACGTGTGTATGTGGTCTTAAACTGGTTTATAAATACTGTACAAAAGGCTTCCCTGTCCGTGCTCCCCCCCTATTGACTGTCACATGTCTGATACTTTCAGACGGCTCATCGGGAATCACATTAAGACTCTGCCCGCTAATGTCTTTGGTGGGCTTCGCAAGCTGGCCAGCCTGTGAGTATACGCCTTCTCTTATCTAATTCCCCTTTCTGTAGGTCCCAGTCTTTGTTGTAAAGGTGTTATTTACTTCCAGTTTTTGTGGTCGTTTTATCACCGAGATATTTACAAAGTTAAAAAAGAAATCTCAATGGGCATTGCGAGATCTCTACAATCAATACTTGAGTAAAAGTATGTGTCTAAAATGTTGGTTACTTTGACAGAATGTAATTTCATAATGTTACAAATGTAAGAATTAACATCAAATTCTTCCTGTTCTATGCCATAAACAATGAAATCGAATTCAGCGAGGTTCCAATTTCACTTTTGGTTAGTTTTTGTATGAATACTCCACCCTTACAGTGGTGTGAATTTGATACTATAATTGAAATAGACATAGAAGAAATAATAGTTAACCATAATTATCATCAGCCCCAGTATAATTATCACTCTGCCAAATCCTTGGTAAATCTACGCTCTGAGCATTTTGATGACGTATAATATTATATGATAGACAAAATCCATGGGAACCATATATACCCACACATCTTAGTTTTTAAGGATGATTCTTTTTATCGGACAATTTCTTGAAGTCCATCATAATTATCCTTGGGTGTCTTGGTATCTGATGACTAAATGATGAAGGTGGTGAACGGTATTGTGTTAGAATGACTGTGTCTCTCTTATTGTGAGCTTTTGCGTATTCTTTAAAACTGTGTGACCTTGGAAATCATGAAACTGATATCAACAAAAACATCATAATATCTTAACCTTTAAAACCATTGCTTTCAATGTAGCTAACGACTTTTTGGACCTTCTGTGGGCAGAACACTTGATATGAATATCAAATTTACTCGATACACGAATCTAGTTACATGAAACATCTTATTTGAAAACGAGCCCGATTACATTTTATGAAACAGATTTTTAGTCTTGTAAATCATAATTTAATACTTCATTTTTCAAAATAGATCACATGACAGCCACCTTACCTGTATTGTTTCGTAATGGATAATACTCAGCACTTTTCATCCGTGAATGAAATAATGCAAAACCCAACTAAGTTTTATTTCACTTTCCGTCCTTAGCATATCGCAGCTCAACAGAAACAAAATATGAGTCATCATATTCTTCTGTTACTATAGGCCCCTAAATATGTATAATAAAACTTTCTTAATATGATTAGGGGCCGTTAACTGTTAACCAATTACGTATGCAAAAGGGTGAGAGTCAAGGCTCAAGGTTTTTAGTGCGTTTCTAATGCATATTAGTGGTGTGTTCGGTCGGAGGGTCTATAAAAATCAGTTATAATATTAATATGTATGTATATGTATGAAGCCTGCTACAAACAACAAAATATATTTAAAATTCCCAACTTATTAACCAAGAAGGGTGTTACTGAAAACCCATTTGCTCATATACTAAGAACCTTCGCCAAATCACAGTTCCCCTATACTACTTACATGTTCTGGCACAGCCAAACACCTACTAAGCTATGGAATAATATAGGATACCGCGCGGGTTGATGAGATGCTAAGCTGCTTAGCTATACAAAGGTGCATTCAGGCTGGTGACCGCATCCATAACCAATTGCCTGTTTGTATCGTTAAGCCAAACCATATCCAATAATCCCCGCCCAGACCTTGGTCGGACCCATAAGGCTGGTTTCCACTACCCGATTTGATCGCGATTTCGAAAATCTTCAGTACAAATAAAGCAAATCTATAATCATGTTACATATCATTCGAAAGGGGTTTGACTTCTTTTTCAAATGGTATGTAGCATGCCTTGGCCCTAATAACGTTAGATGAGAATATTTATTGTAGTCAAAATCGCCTAGTGGAAATTGAGCTATCGTTATGTCACTTGGGACCAGGTAGGATGTAACCAGACCACGGCACACAAAGTCCGGGAACGAATTAAATTCTGAGTCCTAAACTATGATAAAGTAAATATGAGACCAAAGTTGTGAGTATGATGTCGTTCTAGTATTACCCGCAGTGTTGCATCCAAGATTTTCAAAAGGGGATGCGCGCATGTATGTTTTTTTCCGTTCCTAATGGATTGGGCTCCAATTCTATATAAAAGGGGTTCCACCTTTCGAAAAAGAGAACCACCATACTAACCAGCATGTAAGCATTGTATTACATGCAGCGGAGGCTGCCTCCTAGGAAAAGAGTCCATGCATCAGGAAAAACAAGTTGGAATTATCAGCATACAAACTGAGACAACAACATTCTAATGGTTTCAGGATGTTTTCGGGATGATGTTACTGTACTTATATCAATTGCGTTCCCGTTATGTGGCAAAATACTTCTCGTAATAATTTTCATATATAAATTTTATGTATACTTGAAAATAAGTTCTCTCCGATTGAGTGTCTGCAAATACTACTCTAACCTTCTAGAATGTCCCAGATCATTAAGACCTGCGGGGAAAGCTTTAACAAGCATTGTTTTAGTGTCACAGGCTAAGAATGGTTTCAAACCCATATTTGGATGAGGGTGTAGGATCCATGTGCATAAAAGGAATTCTCAAATAAATTAGAAATAGGAAATACCCACTCAGTTCTGTCACCATAATAACGTTTTAAATCTAAATCTTCCTAAAAGTCTCCAATTGGTGAAGTGACTTTAATTCTTTGGTGGTTCAATTAGGATTGAAGTTGCGGGGGTTGGCCGAACCCCATAAGCTCCACAGAAATAGCAAATAAGCAAAAGCGGATTACCAAAGCACTCAACTCTGCATTCTCAAAAATTACATTAAGCCTTCTCAGCTTAATTAGCAGAGAGTAAATGTCTACTGACACTCCTGGGAGTCAATTCGCATTTAGTTAAACATGATAATGAAGGGTCTCAATCTATGATCTTGAATATTCATTCTATTGAGATTGCTTTGGAAGTTCATTTACATATAGATCCATGGTTTAAATATTATTTTTGTGGTACAAACATGTTGGTAGGCAGCTTTACAGTTAAAAGATATTATTAATCGACGAGGAGACCAAGAGCAGTACACAAAAGTATGACAGTGGTACAAATAGAAAGGTTAAAAACTTACATCCCATGTACCATTCTAAAGAAACTCATAAGCTCTTTCTATGATATTATGTAACATGTGCTTTTTTACCCTCCTTTCCCCTGCCGATTTTGAAAATGGGCAGCAAATTCTGACAGTGAAATATAGACTTTAGGGATATTATATCTTAGAGGAGTAATGTCTTCAGGACTATTGTCGGTTGGGTATTAAATTTTGTCCTTACATTGCAGCTTGTTGATTCTTGGTGACGACAATAACATTGACCTTTCTATTACCAGCTTCCATGTAAATCGACTTATGTGATTCCTCGTACTTTCAGGCATCTACAAGAAAACCTTTTCACGAGAGTTCCCAGTGAAGCACTGAAAGGTCTCTATCGACTAGAGAAACTGTGAGTCACAATTTTTCACTAGAAATTAAATGAGTTCGAGTTTATTCATTATTATGTTAAGACTGAATCTGGATTTCTGAGAAAAATGATCTTATGTATAATTATATATTTCAAAGAACTTTATCTTATACTGGGGCAGTTTTCAGTATTCATTACTGGTTTCCTTGTTTTGATATTCTTTCGGTGGTGGCAATAGCGTTTCCCATAACCCCACACATTCTACCTTTGACTGTACATGGTCAGTATTCCGACAGAAACCTAAAAATACAAGTCAGCATTATTTTCAACATGTCAGTATATCTCTGTTCCAGATTCTAAACCAACTTAACCAACATGGTGTTATTAGACCCATTTACCTGCTTCTCTTCCCGTCAGGCAACTGGACGCCTGTCACATCCGGGTGGTTCCGGAGGACAGTTTCCGGACGCTGACCAACCTGACCATGCTGTGGCTGGACCACAACAACCTGACCAGTGTACCCCACGCCGCCCTCAACCGCCAGCCGTCTCTAGCAGCCCTGTATGTATGACACTTCTATAAATGCAATCATTTTCATGAATCAATCTATAATCTCCCATTTCATCGTAAAGGTATTAGACCATTTTACAAAGTATCTGTGCTTCAAGGAAACTTGAAACAATGTGCTTAAAGGAAACTTGAAACAATGTCTACAGTGGCAGGAAATATGATACTGAAGCTCATCTACACTGAACAAACTTTGGCCAGTATTTGACCAGTAAGTATCAAGGGGGAGTCAGCATATGTATAGGTTAAGTAGGCCTACTAAAATAGTGCACATTTGTGTGCACACGCATGGCATTTTCCTCTCTTTTTGTAGTTTAAGGGTCCACTAAAAAAGGGGAGGGGGGAGGGTGTCAGGACCCCCTGGACCCCCTGGACGATCCAACCCTGATTATAAGCTAGCATTATCACGGTTATTAGTTGTTTAGGGTTCAATGTGCAGCTTGCCATTGAAATTGCCTAATATCTTTACAAGAGTGGGTTAAAAATGGTTTTGAAAAAGTAAAACGGATGTTTGGTTGATACATCTTTTAATCTGAATTTCACTCATAACATGATAATCACATCCTAACAGAGAATGAAATAATTATCCGTCTGTTACACATTGTATTAACCCTTACACTGCCAGAGGCCTCATATGGGGCCCTATAGTAAAATCCCATAGGAACACCATTGAAAGAATGCAAATTATGCTTTCAGAATCTGAAAGAATTTTTCAGATATTCAAATTAGAACCAGAGATACAGGTATTTAAACATCGGACTATCAAGTCACCCAAAAATGTTAGAATTGCGATTCCAGAAACCATAAACAGTGTATTTACATTTGAATTTGCCATACTAATTAAAAAATCATGAAAAATGGGTGAATTTATGTAAATGACATGATTTTGAATTTGCTCTAACTTTTCTTTCATTTATGATAATCACAAACTGTCTTTTGCACAAAAAAAGATAATGTTTTCATGTTATTTTTATAAAGAGTGTCATAGTTATTTTATGAATTATCAGTTACCATGGTAACCTACAAATTATGATAGTACGAACAATTACTCCGTGCCAGAAATTTGCCTTATTGGCACAGTGCCAACATTTGGAACGTTTATATCAAAATTATTGAAAAAAGCTTTTCATCTGAAGAATCTAAACTAAATTTGAGTTTTCGGGAATTTATGCACTAATTTTTGTATTTTGGGCAATATTTCAGTAAATATCACTTACATTGTGATATATCTGGCAGTGAAAGGGTTAACAAACAACGATGTAAAAGCGGAATTCCCCCTAGCCTCAATGTTGTCTATTCTAACACTGTCCTTTTTCCAAGACTACAATGCTGCTCGGATTTCACATTTCAATTATTCAGCTCTACAAGGCACCAAACCAGACTGAAATCATAGATGTGACGCCCCAGACAGACATCTATAATAATCCTATTTGGTATCACTTTTTAACTCTTTCAGAACGCTAGCCTTGAACTTCATCGAGACCGTGCCAAACCAAGCTTTCGTCAACCTCACTCGTTTGGCTGTTCTGTAAGTGTTGACCAAGATAAGTATCGAAAGAAAGTACACTGAAAACACAGAGTTGTCAAAAGTGGTGCCAAAAACAACAACCCAAGGTTGTCACAGGCTGTGTCTGTGTCTGTTAGACAAAAAATCTTATTTATGAATATTTTCATGTTGTAGATATCATAGTCATTATAATGGCTTCCTATTATGTTATTACTAGTTATTAGGTATGGCCATTACACATAAGAGGTATGGTTTTGACACCACTCACTTACAACTCTAGGGTAGTCAGGCAGGACTTTTGACTTCTCATTTTCTTCTGTGACAACCCTATGACAACCTGATCTTCATTTTAGCATCTCTGACGACCTTTTTGGCCCAAAGTACTTGGGAGAAAATGACTACCTTTGGGTTGTCACCCAGCCTCAAAATTCACAATGACAACCCTCTGACCACCCCAAAATTGTCAAAGGATTGTCACAAGGTCATCACACAGCATTGATGGTCTGAAATGAGCCCTGTGATGACCCAAAAGTCACCTATGAGAGCCCAAAAGTGACCTGTGACAACCCTTTGACAATTTTGCAGGGGCTCTCTGACGACTTTGTGTTTTCAGTGTAGCTTGCTAAACTTTATATTATCCTCCCTTCTGTTTCTGTTGTACATCACGATTTGTCATTGGAAAGTACTTGATAAGAAAACCGCCATATCTTTCGGGAAAATGTTATTTTCTAAAACTAAAAACATAAAAAAAACGGATGCATTCGGTAGTATCATCCTTAATGAATATCTCAATGCATTCCCTCCACGATCGGTAGATACAACTCGACATCGTAAACATTTCAAAGGTACACTCTGTAGGCCTATGTACTGTTGAAGAATTCGTTCATTGCTTCAAAATATGGCACCCCACATGCAACTTCTATAGTTTTATATCCAAAGAAGCCATGTAATAGAAATAATTAGAGAACCAAATGTATGCATTTATGGATATCACATGTAAGTGAAACCACATTCAATCAATCATTATTCCTCATCCCGCACATCTTTCCATTGTAGGCTTTTAAGTTACAACAGGATACATACCATCGGGGATTACGCCTTTGAGGGGCTTCACGAACTTAAAATGCTGTGAGTAAACCCTATCGGCCATCCTTATTTTACATTCTTATATGCTTATGCCTAGATTGTATCTGAGAGATGGATACGATAAGAGATGCTTAAAAATGATATGAAATGCGATCAACTCTAAAATTAATGTTCATTTGATTTACGTTAGCACTAAAAACAGTATAGACCATTTCTCATTTGAATTAATTTTGATAAAATCATTATACTTCCAAAATCATGCTAAGTTTGGTGATCATCCCGTTTAACCCCGTGTCTTTACTCGGTCCACGTGGACGTCCGCACCTGTTAAGCCGGGTTTCCACCGAACGACTTTCAGGGAGAGTTCTTAACGACCATGAAAGACAAATGAGCAAACGATCTTTGCTCATTTTAGTTTTTCAGAAAGGATCAATTTTCTTGTTTCCACTGAACGACCAAAATACTGATATCTGAACGATTCTTGGACAATCTGGACGACTTTTTCAAACGACAGAGCTCAGAAAAGTCAGGGAACAATAGATTAAATAGCCTTAAATTACCCTTGGAAAAAATCGTCAGCAACTGTCATCCAAAAATATTAAACAGGTTTAATATTTGGTCGTTGGTAAATCCTTCACTTTGGTCGTTCACAAATGTCGTTTGCAGTCGTTCACAAATATCTTTACCAACGATTTTGTGTTTCCACTAAACGATTTTCCCAAAGACCACCAACGATTTCCTAATCTTTTCATGTCTTAGGCTGTCTTGAGGGAAATGTCGTTCGGTGGAAACATGTCTTTATCTTGCGCTATATCTGTATATTGCAACTTGACTCCCTTTAAATGAATCTATAGCAGCCATGTGCCCAAATTATAATGGAGCGTAGAGGAAAGCGAGACATCACGTCATTGTACCTGGTACAGGTTTAGTGTTGCTGTGTCTATGTCTGACTGATTAGATGTTATTTTCAGAGAGTTACATGGTAACCGTCTGAAGCACGTGCCGGTAAGCCTGGCCTCCCTGCCCCGCCTAACAGAGCTGTGAGTACTAAAATATACACCTATCTCATGAAGGGAAAAGTGTGTCCTAGAAAAAGATTATGTAAGGTCTAATTTCCAATTAGACTAATGAATGTAATTGAAAGAGTTTGTCTGCACCTTAACAATCTAATATATTCCTGGTTGACATTATCCATCTTAGGGATTGTATAATCAGACTTCCAGTTTATCTGAGTTAATTTTACTTTTAAAAATAATGAGGCTATACCAATTACCGTCTACTCGAGAATGTCTGATATTTTGCTGTTACATTTTTAACTATAGATCTTGTCAGCAAGAAACAGCTCATTTTGTGTACTTTTTATTGTGACATATCAATATTACTGAGTTCTGGCTAGGTATTATAAATATCATTCACTGTGAAATGGTGTACATTAACAGGATATATATTGTCATTACACTTTGAATGTACCATAGGAGTTGCATTTTGGTGAATTTATGAGAACATAGCAAAAGATGAATGAACAGGAGAAGACAGAAAATGTTCAGGTTTTTAAGTTGTTTCTTGTGTCCCAGGAAAATTCTAAGAGAAGGAAGTTCTTATTGGACAAAGTTTTAGAGAGCAACCTTCGCTTTTTGGCCATTTGCCCTTCCGAATCTAAAAAAAAGAAGAGAACTATTCAATGCTCTATATTCTTTTTTTGAATCAACAATTTGGGTGTTATTTCCCTTTTCAGAAATTTGGCAGAGAATGACATAAATTATTTGCCTGACGATTGCTTTCGGGGCAATAAAGAGCTGACGTTGCTCCAGCTGAAGAAGAACCCCATCCACTCGGTGGGCCGCTACGCCTTCAGCTCCCTACCCAAACTCAACAGCCTGTGAGTATTTCTACAACTTAATTCACAATTTCCTTTTTCATTCTAAGTTTTTGTTATGTTTACAGGAGTTCTATTTTCTGTCATATGCCATTTGGAGTTCTTTTGGATGTGAAGGTCATATAAAATTGAATTGAAGAAGTAACAGCTTGGTTTCAACTGGTCCGACGTATTGTGCGTTGCAATATTATTGTGTAGAACCATGACCTTATGTAGGTAAATGCGATAATAGTCATTCAATTAATCTGCCTACACGAACAAGCAAGGTTAGCCTTTAATATAACTTTCTGACTACTGTCCTCTGAAGAAATCCTTTATGTGGCAAAACTGTGTAATTCAATCCAGACAATCAAGGCTCAAGGCAAAAGGCATATTCTTGATAAAGGTCACATAATTGATTTATCTCCCTATCTAAATCGTTTTAAATTAACCATGAAGATCTACACTTACCTGTTTGAACTTCTTGAGTGGCTTTTAATGTGGTGGTCCGATAAAGAAAAAAGGCTAATCCAGCTTACTCATTGATACAGTAATCTTTGTCACAAACCTTGCCAAATTCTTCGAGATCGTTACTGTAGTTCACTTGGAAGACGTGCATAATACTTAATGGCCACAGCTACAATTCACTATATAGGATTGGACGACCTTGTGTAATGTGGTTCTCTGAGAAATATAGCAATCTCATGAAATATGACTCTGTTCTCAGTAATTGTTTCTGTCTTATTATTCCAAAAGCGACTTGGTATAAGTACACTCGAAAATCAGCTTAACTACCTGTTCATTGTTAACTTCACTGATCCTATGAGCGGGCAGAAAAATAGTTTCCACATGATAACATACACACCAACACTATTATAGAAAAGGTAGTTATACCATCTAGGGTAAAATATTACATGCAGTCAGGCTTCTACATCAAAAGATGCTACACGGGAAGAGAGACACACATCAAGCCCACCAGCACATTATCTGAATGCCAGATAACCCTAATCTAATCTGACACCTTCTTACATCTCCCTGGAGGAGCAAGATCAAAGACCACCTGGTTCTTGGATATGTCCCCAAACATCTGATATAATGCCACGTCTCCTGCCAGCCACGCACTTGGTTGGATGTGATGTCTGTATACCCTGAAGACATGGGATATAAATAGACTTCTTTTTGGAGTCTGCCTTTTCAAGACTAGACCAGGGATTCAGGTATAAAAGGGATGAAGCTAAAAGTATGGGGATCAAGCTGACTATAGCAGATCTAGTATAGCAACCACTTAAGACGTCATACATGTATAATATATTAATATAAGCGCTTGTTGTTTATAACGTTTGGCTACTTATATTGCAATACATGACGTATCAGAACATTAGATACATTTTTGAGATGTTATTTTCTTTAATTACTGCCCACAGTGCATAGCCTGCATTGTATCTACCCAGAGAGACGTAAAAGGGAATCACATGACGTGCTTGTATTATGTGTCCCTAGCTAGAAAGATAATTATTACAAGATGGAGGCAGCAAAAATAGTTCCCTTCTGTGCTGTCTACTGACGTTTGCCTATTCGGTTTGGCCATTAGTATTGTATCACCTTACACATTAGAAGAAATATCATACATGTATTGTTATGACTTTTTATTTAGAGTGATAACTTTCCTTAGCTTGGAAAATAAGTTGATAATAATCTCAATAATCAAAATAACGTTTACGTTCTGTAACGTTTTAACAATGTTCTGTGACGATATATCAGAACTTTATCAGAACGTTCTGATAGGACATAAGTTGTTGAACACCCAGGTCGTCAATGTCTGACTTCCTAATATCAATCTATAAAACTTCAGCATCACACTTTTCTGAACGTCTGTAACAAGTTTATTACTTCCTTGGGTTCATTCCTCTTGGTTTTCAAACCTCAACGTTCCAGCCCTAAGCGAATAACTGCACGTCCTCCAGTCCCCTCATGGTCTTCCCCTTTTTCGAAAGTTCCTAATTCTTCCCTAGTGAATACAATTTCCCACTTTCCTCTTTTAATCCATCTCTTTGTAACACTTTGTAAATGATAATGGCACGGGAACGGTTTGTCAAAGTGTTGCTTTTTCCCTAGGGTGATTGAATTAGGGTTATTTCCAGCCCCAAACGCATCACCTGTCCATCCATCCTTCTTTAGGACCAATTTCACCGAAACTGCCTAAAACCGAAATCCTGAAAACATGTTTCCACTTCATGAATCATTTAAGATCAGTCGGGGGGCACTTTCCCGTGTGTTCTCGTAAATTGTGGCAAGGAGAAGCTTTGTCCAACGGCGTAGGGCCTCGCATGCACAACTTCGATTAACAATATTCACCTCTATGGTCAGTAATGCTGACCATGATAAGTTTCTTTTTATTGTTTTTATTGTGTTATCCAGGTTCGGTTAAGCCGGTCTTCCACCCGCTCCCACTTGACATCTATATATAATCAGCTGATAATTACTAATAATGTAGGTGTGGGGTATACAGAAATCCTTACATCAGTACTTTGTCGTAAACATGACATGAATTATTAGTTTAATGAGATGAGATGAATCATGGTGATAATTTCATCAATACATAACCAACTTTATAGCAACACTGTTATAGTGTTTTCACATAAGGATCAACAATAGATCTTTTCACCACACTCTTGAATGACTTTTTTTCATCCAGAAGTGTCAGAGCAACACGTAATTTGTTCCGTAGTATAATTGCTCTATATTTAGGAGAGTTGACATATTTGTAATGATTGGATTTTGTAGGTAACTTCATAGAATTAATCTTCTAAATACAGTCTCTAAGACACAGGTGAGACATAAACAATAACGACCACTATTTCTTTTTATGTCAATATGCAGAACTTCCATTCATTAACAAACTGAAACTTACGACATTTACAAGAGAATCAAACTATGAATTTACATAGGTATTGATCTCAAAACGTGAGATATAGGTGCTTGATACCAGCCAGCTCTCAGAAGATATCCAAGGAACATTATTATGTGTCTTCTTTGTCAATGAATACGCTTACGTTCAATAAATCAACATTACATCTGATTATTCTCTTCACCTTTCTGTCTCCAGGATCCTGTCGGAGGCCCGGGACCAGGTGGACTTCCCGGACCTGTCGGGGACTCATGACCTGGTCACCCTAACCCTGGACAGGGGCAACATCAAGTTCATCCCCTCTGACATCTGCACCAAGCTTCACAAGCTGAAAAGTTTGTAAGTAATAGGTCACTCTGTCTCTTGTATAAATGTCACTGAATACAAACTACAAGGACGAAATGGCAATAGATTTAATTAGAGGACGTTTCTTAGATATGGAAATGGATTTTGGCTTTTTGGTTTGCTATCGGTAAAAGTTTGTTGAATAAAGCGCATGGCAATGGGATTGAATATGATACATGTCTAAGTCCTAAAATATTGTGAGCGTAAAAGAATCGAGGAGAAGTCTCAATCATGATTTGCTCATTGACTGTATAGAAACACGATACTGTTGACATTTACGTTACAGATTAAAATAATTCAATTTCTCATTTTCATTTCAGTGACATCCATTCAAACAGCATCACGGTCATACCAGACATGAGCGGATGCCATGATCTCCGCACTTTGTAAGCTGACCCTTACATTATACATTAAATAATATATCTAACTATCCACAGTAAAGAGTAAATTGCGTTACAAAACTACCGAACTATTCATACAGTTTCTGTTCTTCCTCTGTTATAATCGAAACAACAGACAATACCTACTTTCATAATTCGTCCAATTGTGTTTGGGATTAGAATTCATCCAATTTTAACAAATATTATATATATGCAAAATATATTCAATCATAACATTGTTTAGATTGATTATATTGGTCTTTTTATACTAAGTACAACTATATGACAATTTCATAATCGCCCATGTAAGGGCATATTGCCAAGACATACGCACCACCTGACGAGCAGTGTTAGTGTAAAAATTGTAAAAACCATGTAAAAGGCAGGTTATTAGAGACAACCCTCGGGAGCTTCTTCGACTTTTTTTTATAGTCAAGATCTGCCATTTCCTTCTGGCTCAGGCCATAAGGACAGACCCTGGACCACACAAGAACCCTTTGATGTACCCCTATAGAGTCATCTTACCATTCTACCCCCAGCTTTGTCATCCATAATATATGCTTTTCAGGAACCTGGGTAACAATGAGTTGATGTCCCTCTCCGGGCGGCCCTTCCAGGGTCTGTCCCAGCTGCGGGACCTGACCCTGTCACACAACCTCCTCCAGCACATCCCGGAGACGGCCTTCGCCAACCTCACCCAGCTCCAGTACCTGTGAGTCATCTGGACAATTGGTCAACTCAATATGAATTTTAATTTTAGTTCAGTTCCACGAAGCCCCAGCTACTCCGACTCTTAAAAGATACATATCACATACCTGTAGGCCTATATGTAATATATGTATATATAGGTTCGTTTAATTGCTCAAATTCTTAATAGATCATTTACCCACGCCATGGCCACTTTTTGTGTAATGAACTTCATTCACAAAATGTTTGCCTGTTTCAAGTACAAATCTTTGTCATAATCTATGTATAGGGCCAGGGGCGGATGCAGGAATTCTAGAAAGGGGGAGCGCGTGTTAAGACACTGAGTCATGTCATTGCCCTAAGTGATGCAATTTTGTGATTTAGGGTATTTTGTGACTTAGTGTCTTAACAACGCGCCCATATTAAAAAGAATTGAAGACGTTATTGCCCAAGCAATTCATAGGCCAAAATGTTGAGCTCTAGGGCAAAATAATACCGAGATCTAGCTATCTATTCGAATTTGGTTTCCCTTTCGTTTACATGTACATGTATGTCCGTGCTGAAACGCAATAGTATTGTTAAACATGGTTTGACTGTCTGTATTTTCTCTTTTCTTTACACCAGAGATCTACAGCACAATCGGATCGACAGTATTCACCCAGAAGCCTTCGTGCCACTTCAAAACCTCGAAGATTTGTAAGTTAGGCTGATTATCCCTCTGCACATTACTTTACAACTAATTGATATTTTGCCTCAGACGGGAACTTCGACATTTTGGCGGGTAGCTCTAAAATTAATTTTCACGGAAATTGTGCTTCTTTATTTTCCATCAGGGACAAAAAGGAGATCACTATTTGTAAAGTCCACAGCTTTATGATTTTTGAGTATTACTTTGCAAAGTTTGGTACCTAAAAATACACCACTGGTTGGTTGGTTATTGGGGTTTAATGCCATAGCAACATCTAAGGTAATATCACAATGAGAACAAGATTTGACAATTCTGTCTTTTGATCTATGGAATGCACAAATCTATGAGAAGATATATGACTGCACGAAATTGGACCTTTTTAGACCTTTAATTTTGTAAATGGAGTCATTGAGGTTCATTAAAGGCTTAGGAAATGTCACCTTTCCAATACATTTGCAAGATCTTTGATGAATTTGTAAAGGTCACCTGAAAAAGTTTTGGAAAGGTCTTTTAAAGGTTATCTTTCCATTACCTTTAGCACACCTCAATGACCCCATTTACAGAAACTTAAAGGTCTTAAAGGTCGTTTTTCGTGCAGTGATATATAGAGACCATACTCTTACACATTTACTGAAGCAGGTGTTCGTTAATGTGCCTGGTCCCATAGACATAGACAGGGCCAGACACACAACAGCCAACTACTTTTATGTCTTAAAATCAATAGGCCTAATTTCTAAAAGAGTTACCATAATTAAAGCAACAAGCCCTGTTGGAAAACAGAAATAGAAATAGGTCACTGATTAAAGACGAAAAATAAAGCAGGAATTCATTTTCACTCCTCATTTCATAATAAGTGACCCTTCCCTTGCATGGAAACACCCCATCCTCCGATGTTTGATGTAGACTCTAGCCCCAGGCTTTTAGGTGACCAGCCCTTGACCTGGCAGCTGTTACTTTCCCACAGGAACCTGGGTGACAACCAGTTCTCTGTGCTGCCCACAAGAGGCCTGGAGAAGTTAAAGAACCTCAAGACGTTCGGCAACAAGCGCCTTAAGGACTTCCCCCCGCCCGAGACCTTCCCCCGCATCCAACGCCTCACCCTCAGCTACGCCTACCACTGCTGTCAGTTCATTCAGGAAAAACCAAAGGTGAGTTCCTTAGATGAGTGCGTTTTTATGTATGCTTTTGAAGATAAAAACGTAAGCAAAGAAACAGACAAGCTTCTCTTTATATATATATATATATATATATATATATATATATATATATATAAAGATATATACATTTTGCTTTATTTAATGGCTACCATTATCGCAATGTTGTCTCCGATTATTCTTTTCATTTTTATACTCTGAATGCTTATTTTCGTCAGTCAGAGAACATTTTTTATTTGTATTTCTTTACACTTGGTGTACTTTGAATAATGTCCGTTCTAGCAACAGACATGATAAATGCAAACCATACTACATTTGGCTATAAATACATATAATTATGACTGTTAAACATGTCATACTATCTCTAAAGACCAAAACTCATCGTTGCTCAGTGTTGTGTCTCAGCTCATACCTTTTCATATTACAGCTATGTTTTTATTCCAACCTTCAGGAACACGAACAAGAAGTAAAGCTGAAGGAGGACATCACGTGGCTCAGTAAAGACCCTGACAACACCTTCTGGAGGAACCTGACAAACATCTGGGGTCCGCTAGGTAAGAGACTATATAATGGGGGGGGGGTCCAATTACTGGCCAATATCTTGGCTCCACTAGGTAGCACATTATATACTGGGCTGTGTGGGGTCACAAAATCATACAAATATCTGGTATCTGTAAAGTAAGGTAGTGTTTGAAAGGATATAAGAGGTTCCCATTGTCATTCTTTGGGAATTCCATGTTATCATCTGTACCTCTTTAAGCCATGATCGTGGCCCGTGGCAGTGAAAGGGTTGGACTTGGGTGTGCAGGACCACACAACCCAACCAATATAGTACAGCTCTGCCTGGTAAATGAGACATTGATAACGTGTGTGTGATGGGCCATACAATCTCACCAATATCTAGGTTCTCCTGAATTCGAAAAAACTTTGGGACACGGATAAGAACTTGCAACCCTTTGTCAAACTTATTTTGTACCTCATTATCTGTTCTGACAGCAGTGACACCCTCCTTTGCTGGATTATCCATTGCCCCAAATAGGCTAGACATAATATCACTACTCAGTCTATGCTGTATTTGTCCTGTCACTTCATCTTCATTTATCACACAATAGTCCAATCCTCCTTGTGTTTAAAGAGTGCTCTCTCTTCAATTCGTCTAGTCTTTGGAATCGAATAGATACAGATGGAAAGAGTATCCTATTACCTTTAACGACTATTCATTTATCAAGAAGAGGATGGGACAACACAGTTACCTTCATTTAAAGTTGTACAGTTTTCTGGCTTTTCCCAAGCCGCTGCCCTAGAGTTAAGCTCAAACAGACCGTCAATCTTATGTGATTAATTTAAGAGTTTTGTCCGAGGCCCGGTAGCGATTATTTCCCCAGGTCCCAGTCTCCTAATGTGTGGTTGGATCTTAGGCGGGGACTGGGGATTGAGCGGGATGTGGGGAAGGGGATAGGCCGAGGTAAGGCTAGATTAATTGTGTGTCCAAGCTGCCTGGACAACCAGAAAATGCTGCCGGGCAACCAAGTTGAAGGGGACGATAGCTCAGTGTTGAGGAGCTTGTTTTTCGGGATAGAGTGTGTACTTTGCCCTATGCACACATGTACAGCTCGAACTTCCCACATTTATCTTTAAATTTGTATGATCAAAGCAAATATTATGGAGTTGATGGAATTGCTATAGCTTTCTAGCAACACGCAATTTGGACACTTATAATAATGTAACATTAAGATAGCTGTTTACCAGGCATGAGATTGATTATTATACCTAGAAAAAGCTACATCAGTCATGCCAGTGACTGTTCATCAATTTCCTTGCGAGGTTTTCTATTTTCTAATACTTTGCTGCACGTCAACTATGTATTTGCTTTTTTTGTACGACAATCATTCGAAGATGGTGTTTTTTTCGAAGTGCCTGATACGAGTATTGAGCATTTCTTTTCCATTTCCCGATAACGATATCTAGTGGGGTTTTTAAGTACCTCTACATTTGAAAACATTTTTCTTTCAGGATAACAAGTCGAGTTTTAAACTTTATTACTGTTGAGTAGTACATGAAAATGCTAGTTCTCCTCAGGCTCGAGCATGACTTGTGCTCCATTTGTAACAGGATAGCCGTCTCCAAATTAAAAGTTAAAGGGATATTGCATTTAAAAGGTCGGAGGTAGATACTGAAAACTACTCGGTTTAGGATTACAAGACGTTAAAATCAGCTCAGACTGACATCCACCCACATAATCCACACATCCATCCCCTTTGCAGGGAGAACATAAACGCATTACCCTGGGACATGAGATTCGCTGTCGTTGAATTGGATTTGTCATTTCATTTCGGCTGCGGTGCAGGCAAAGGAACAAAAGGGCCTTGATTAGGTTTCCTCCTGGTAGTTGGCCTGGAGGGAAGCCCTGAAAGCTGGCAGGGCGCTACATGGGGCTCTCTAGATTGGCCGGCCGCAGACCCAGTCTTTTGGTGTTGGCCAATCAGGGCTGATTGGCAGGTTTGGCCATGTGGGCCGGCCCGCCGTGTGGTGGGCGATTGATTACCTGTTGAGGCAACCGGCGACACTTTCTGGGGAGGTGGGTCCCCGCTCACCTATAGCTTCTACCGCCCGCCTGACTGTTTTACTGTCCCTACATCATCTGACCTCAAAGTCTGTATCTCCACAAGATGATTATTATGATTACTCTAACTAAATGTATGTATCCATGTGCAGGACAAAAGTATATCATATTCTAAATATTGAATATTTAAGATGGGCCTTAAGACTGCCTTTCGCAGAGGATTACGTTGTGGGCTATTTGTGAAGGTTTCCCTTGCGTTTTCACGTAACAGTCATGCATAATGACGCTTCGGGTAAAAAGTAAATAAAATGAGTTCCTTGGGTACAGAAAACCATGCCAATATCATTTTGAGTTTTTAGCGCATTTTGCCATCGAGAAGTGTAAAAAGATCTTTATATTTTTACTGAACATTTGACATCCCTAATTGCTCTAAATCCCCCGTTATACCGCCCATCATCTCTTGGCTTGCTTTCCACAGAGCCGCTTCTCTATGGCTATAACCACCGTCTTTCATGACATTACCTAATACACTTCTCTCTAGGTGCTTCTTAAATGCCAGCCCGGTCGACCATTACCATACATACATGTATGAGAAATGGGGAAGGTGATATACAACAGGCCTATAGGCTTCTTATTTAGGCTATTACCGTAAATGGTCACTTGAGCCTGGCGGCACTAGTCACACAATAGGGTCCTTTATCTGCCTGTAATGTGCGGTTTAGCAGGAACTGTCACACGATATATTATGCTATGCTCCATTGCAGCATTTAAGCATTATGGTATCATAACATACACAGAGATACACAGTCAGTATACAGAAGGTCCAAGGATCTCAGCGAATAGTCCTAGTGGGCGGAAGATGTGCCTGATAGTCAGTTGATATCCCATAAGTAAAATCCCCTCAATGACGAATTATACGAGACTTTAATGTGATGATTAATTCTAAATTTCCGATAAAGTAAATTGGATGCCAGAGACATGTTAGAAGTTGACAACACATTATCTGATTGGGCTACTAGTGCAATAGTTCTATTGCAAGTATTTGATGATTTCCTTCAATCAAATGATGCCCAATCAGTTTGATTCTGTGCTCATCTGCTTTAGGGAACTCTTTGCTTCAAAAGGCTACTGTCATTTGTACTGCCCAACGTCCTATTCATTACACCCTCATAAACTTCTAATCCCATTAGTCATACATCATAGCATCGGGATTTAGTTCTCAACCTCATCTGATTATGTATGTAATAATTGAACTTTACACACATTAATATTGTACCTATACGGAAGATCATTCGTTTATGGATGAGTATGATTAATACAAAATCGATAAACGGAATGTATCTTCCTATCTCAGGGACGGGTCCAGATATTTTAGAAGGGGGGGGGGGGCTTATGTAAAAATTTGAGGGGCCCCCTTGGGGGGCTAGAGTTTTACAATAAAAAATCTAAATTTGGCCAAAATTAGGGGGGGGGGGCGCACCTCAGGCGTCCCCCCTAAATCCGTCCCTGTATCTATCCAACATCTTAACATTGAAACAGCTCCGGTATGTATAATGTTGAAATAACACGCCAAAAATCATGAGTCAACGTTACCCTTAGTGTTTTCTATCATTTTCTCAGAGAATATATCCGATAACTACCATAACTTCGTGGAGGACATCTGGGACTCGTTCGGGACCGACGAGGGCATGGACTACCCAGATGACATCCCCAAGTCGGCCGCCAACTACTTCAACGACTACCGGCCCCGCATGGACGCCGAGGACATCATCATAGCGCGCCCTCCCGTCCTCTGCAAACCTATGCCAGGTAGGGAGATTTCACTAGATTTTATTTTATACGGAAATTAGGGGTGGATTCAGGATGGGGTCTAGTGGGTCCTGATCCCAACCCTTTACCTTTTTTGGTGGTGGACACGTAAACTAGGTAAAGAGGTGGATATGCGGCATGCATGCACGGGAATATGCGCCGTTTTAATACTTAGCCTATATACAGAAATCCTGGATCTGCCACTGATAATCGCCAGTGTTTCCATTTGTTTTCAGATGTAGTTCATGGACATAAAAACAAGAAGTGATGATAGTAGTAGTGAATGATGGGGAATTATTAAATTATTGTCATTGCATTATCAGCCTCTAGTTGTACGTCAGACTCAGGATAATCATAAGTGAGAGAAGCTCGTTGCTTTTATGACAAAACTAAACAGTATAAATCGTATAAGAGCCTAGGTAAAAGATTACTAAGTGATTTCAACCGAAAGTTAACATTACATAAACATGTGATGAAATATCATCAAGCAATATTTAAAAAAGATGAGATAAGAGATGTAGGGTCGCTAAGCCTCCGTGTTACCTGAATTTAAACCAACTCTGTTGCATTATAGTAATTTTGGTAAGAGAATACTCACCGTTCAAATAAGTTGAGAATTCAGTTATTGCATGTCTTTTATTGTCTTAAGTTTTGCCAGTAATGTTTCATCTAAGTCAGAGCGCGTGGGATGAGAAATATGTGTGGCAATATGAAACTCTGTCGTGCCCATGGCGACATCAAATAACTCGGTGAACACTCCCTTCAGGCAACTCGATACACGGTTAGACTGCTGAGGTCACGATGAAACCTCTCAAATGGCATATTCAGCGTTCTGCATTACAATACCGGTAATCGAAAAGTTAATACCTCAGACTCAGGCTCGATGGGAGAGGGAGTTTACTCATGTTTCTTTTCGATTATGAATCTACTGCAGTCATAGAATGCACAAGTAACGTGCAAATTGTCTTTTCCTTTTATTTTTGTATTTTCTTATAATGATGATACCATTCTATAAATGTCAGCATCAAAGTCAATATAATTTCTCCTTTTGATCACTCCAACTGCTCTCTATCTTAATTCAATAATAAACTGGAGATGTTTACGACATGCACATTACTGACCAATCTATTAAGAGGTAAACGTTATTCAGGTTTTCTTAATCCAAAATCATGAAAAGGGGAGAGTCAATCTGAATAAACCTAAACACCGTTTCATTTGTATCGTAGATAAAGTGGTTTATGAACACCTCTGCAAACACTATATTATACGAAAATTATGCCAAATTGATAATTACATTCTTGTATCACTAAGATATACAAGGATAAAACAAACCATCTAAAACTCTTAAAGGCATCTAAACACTTCAGATAATCTACCCCAACATAATCACCCCACACACTTATCCCACTGCTATTAATTGCCATCCCCAACCTCTATCACCACCACTAAACCCTGCGGTCACCTATCACTCTCTCCCACAGGACCTTTCATGCCGTGCGACGACCTGATGGGGTGGTGGTCGTTGCGTTGCGGCGTGTGGATCGTCTTCCTGCTGGCGTTGCTAGGCAACGGCACGGTGCTGCTGGTGAGCATGGTGAGCAGGACCAAGATGGACGTGCCCCGCTTCCTCATCTGTAACCTGGCCTTCGCCGACTTCTTCATGGGCATCTACCTCGGCTTCCTCGCCATCGTCGACGCCTCCACCCTGGGTGAGTAGTGGGGCCCTCAGGTGGGAAGGGCCTGAAGCTGCTGGAGTTTGTACCTGTTTGTAGGTACCTGGGTACTGGAGGAATATAACATATAGACCTATAGACCCTTAAAATCGACACGGCGACACAGCCCTTTTTAGGGGTTAATGACATGTGACATGGGACTCTTAATAGTGACATGTGACATGATTATTTCTTAAATCGATATGGCGACACAGCCCTTTTTAGGGGTTAATGACATGTGACATGGGACTCTTAATAGTGACATGTGACATGATTATTTCTTAAATCGATATGGCGACATTGCCTTTTCTTAAATTCGACAGGGCGACAATACTGTCTTTTAAATTTGACATGCGACCTCGGGGGCCCCCCATCTAGCGCCCCTTATGCCTACATGGTGTGGGAGTTGGGTTATCATGGTCTGAAGGGGGAGTAATCTGTGGATATTGTTATGCTCTCCTGGACCTTTTATCACATATAAAGCTTGTGCAAACAAGATCAGGGGACCAATTTTTTTGTGATCACGATTAATCTTATTCTATTATTTCATTGCCCTGATTCCATACCTGTAGGTACTGGAGGAGAATATGATGTGGGAGTTCGGTTAGCAGGTTATCGCGGGCTGAAGGAATATATGTGCGCATAGTGTTTGGCTCTCCTGGAAATCAGACCTTTATCAAAATTTAAAGCTTTTGCAGACAAGATCACGAGGCCAACTTTTGGTGATCACTATGTATTCCATTATTTCATTGCCTCTAGCTATCATTAGATAAAACAGTAATGTAGGCCTACATGTCTATATCAACTAGAATGACATACAGGCCCTGGGTGAAACCATGTGAAACATTTATATACTTTTTTTATTGACAACTATCTTTAAAAAAAAAAAAAAAAAAAAAGCTCTTCCGACAGTTATAGGCCTGAGTAATTTGCCTTTAAAGATAGTTTTGGAATGATCATCCGCTTACCAATATGGCGTCACCACATTTCAGGGGGTATGACATTATACCATTTCTGTGACATAAACTACACAATACTTGCTTCAAAGGTCACGTCATTGTAAATGAGAATAATGTCAAAAGGACAAAATCAAAGGGCAAATCTGTTGCCTCAATGATGCCCTTCAACTGTTAATTATCAGCAATCTAATTACAGCATTCCATTATGATCATATTGACCTTTCGATTTATAAATCTTTGATTATTGATATAAAGTCTAAGTTTTCTTTCGATATAATGTAAAATTCGTGGGTGATCAATCGAGGCACTAACCAGAGTGAAGGTCACGTGTCCTGGGAGGCCACTGTGTGAAAACCTTTAAGACCTTTAATTTTGTAAATGGGGCCATTGAGGTTTATTAAAGGTATGGGATATGTCACCTTTCCAGTACCTTTGCAAGATCCTTGATGAATTTTAAAGGTCACATGAAACTTTGGAAACATCTAGTAAAGGTGACCTTTCCATTACCTTTAGCAAACCTCAATGGCCCCATTTGCAGAAACTTAAAGGTCTTAAAAGTCTATTTCCACGCAGTGCGAGGCACTAAACAGAGTGAAGGTCACCTTTGGTGGGAGGGGGTGGTATTACATGGAGAGAGTGCGTCAGAGTGAGACACATATAACTACATGAGTCACATTGAGGTGTAGACTTTGTATATATGGTGAGATTGGATTTGTCACAATGGGGTGTAAATATTTGGTGGGACTGGGAGGGAGTCACAGTGTGAATGGATGAAGGGGTCTGAATAGATTGCGAAGACTACCCTACCCATCACTCACTACACATGTCTCTCCTTAGGCCAGACAGGAGTAAAAGGCGCCCTCCAAAGAAAATGAAGCTACCTCTAATTACGAATATCGTCTTTACAAGCAGTCAGTGGAAATCTGAGGTGTTATTGAGATTGTTGTTTTATTAGGACAGTTACTTTAAAGATAAAACAGTGATATCACTTCTATCGTATCAGAGAGGACAGATTTACGAGACCTATACAAAAGGACACGTATCTTTATTACTAGCCATTTTGCTTCATTTCACACTCTTTTGGCCGTCCTTGCAATTATCTTGACAATAACTTTCTTTAATAAATGGACAATTTTCTGAATGCCCTTTCGAAGATGAATCTTTCAAGTTCTTCTTGGTGCGTGTCCGAGTGCGTTATAAATCAATCAAACGACAAACGTAAGAAAAATACTAATTTAGATTTACTGGTTGGCATTTAACGATTATGCATCAGCCACTTAGCTGGCTTGTTGCTGATTGAATGCACTGACTTTTCAATTTACAATCCTCTTAGTTGCTGAGCGAATTATAACTAATGTAAAATGGATGGATATCCGAGAACTAGGTTGCTTTCTTTTACTACCTCGGTGCGTACTCTTTTATAAATCGGAGGTAGTTGAAGTCAATGCAGTTATTGACGATTATGAGTCGTTGACAGTGTAAATGATACAGAATCATTGCTCATGTAAATGTACAGGCTTACGTAAAACCATAGTCCGGATATTGCTGCATATCACGTGCTTTCGGGAAAGGACGAACACAAATTGCAATCAAGTTCTGAGAAAAGAAAAAGAGAACTTCATACTTTCTGAGATATCATATTGGAGTTATTGCTTGAAAATAAGGCTCTCGACCAGGGGTCCGGTATGAAGGAAGCTTCCATAATCATATATATGCATAATGTGCGACTTTTTCATTAGTATAGAGCAGCGTACAGGGCATATTCCACTGTGCGTTAGGTACCATTTGCTTTGGCTTGAGATGACAAAGTAGTTTGCTTTAAAAGATACCAACTTGGTGTTCGCCGTGAATATGACCTGAGTTGCTGAAACGGCATAAAACATCTATTACTCACTCACTCCAATTTGTTGGTATATCTGCCAATGCAAGCAAACATAGAAAAAGAAAGAAATTTGCTTGCATCGCTACATCCACTGCCCCGACGCAATTATCAATGCAATAACTTTTCTATATTCTACAATGAGTTCTCTGAAATTACTTAGGGGTTTTTCAATACTATACCCAAGTAAAATAACCATAAATATCTATAATAGAATATGGCCTCAGCCTGCCTTTCGTGGAGCCTGTCTCAAAGTTTAGTTGCTTCTTCATGCCTGTCTACAACCTAATGTTCTAACGGTGAGTTTATCCTGACTCAATCCATTCCCTACCCTCCAGGTGAGTTTAAGAAGCACGCCATCGCGTGGCAGACGTCGTTCGGCTGTCAGATGGCCGGCTTCCTGGGCGTGCTGTCCTCCGAACTGTCCGTCTTCACCCTCACCGTTATCACCCTGGAGAGGTTCTACGCCATCACCCACGCCATGCACCTCAACAAGCGACTCTCCCTCCGACACGCCGGTGGGTGTGGGGCTTTGTTTACAGCCTGTTCTCTAATTGATTAACCAGTTAACTGTCTGTCACCGTCTCTAGGACAAAGGTTCCTGTATATTGACCCGCGGGGCACTTTTTTTTTTATATATTAGGGAGTTTCAGATCCTCCAAGGCGTGACGTAACGTAAACCTAACGTATCTTTTTTCTCAGCTTTGATGATATATTTCAAAAATATTTAACTATAAGTGTATTTCTGGGCCCCAATCATACACAGCCATATAATTATGATTATCAAATTTTGAACTTTTAGCCTTGAAAATGATTAGGTATATTTGAGATACGTTGACGTATCGAGATGCGTTGTGGGATCTGAAACTCGCTACAGTACTATATTGATGCTACCTCCAGATATTTCCTTTACAGTCCAACACTGCTTTTTGTACTTTAGGGCTTCTACTCCGTGGAAGCCCTAAACGGTATGAAGGTCTAATTGAATGCTCGGTTGAAATGTTTTAACATAGGCCTATTTACGGATGGAAGCTGAGCAAAGCTTCAAGGCAATACGTGGAATGCCTACAAAATTAATATAATTTGTTTCGTTTGCTGTTATACTTGCTTATCCTTAGACCAATTGATATTCCTGTGCAAATTATGTGTTGTGAATACACACTTCTATGATTTTTGATGTATAGTTACATCTTAGGATGATAGTTCAAAACCTCTAAAACTTTAAAAATTAGTTTATGCTTGATAGTCCATCCTACTTGCACAGCTTTTGTACGTTCCACTCGTATATATCTAACTATGTAAGCAATCAAATATAAATGTTAAAGACTTGCTGACCTTCCATATTGGTAGGTTACATCATGGCGTGTGGCTGGTTCCTGGCAGTTCTCCTGGCCACCATGCCTCTCTTTGGGGTCTCCGACTACCGCAAGTTTGCCATCTGCCTTCCCTTTGAGATCAGCGACAGCGTCAGCCTTGGTAACGTACCCCACTTTACTACTGAAGAAATCTATGCAAAATGGTTTTAATTTGATATTGTAATTTAAGAATATGAATTTATCCTTAGAAACGCAGTTTGAAGAGACAGTTCATAGTATTGGATATGATATAATAATAATGTATTCATTGATTATGTAAAATGATTCTATATGAAACAAGGTTCAAACAATAAACCATAATAATTCATATTAGTAACTAGTATCCTATCACTTCCTCAACAGGCTACGTGTGTTTCATCATGTTCCTGAACTGCCTGGCCTTTGGTATCATCGTGTCCTGCTACACCAAGATGTACTGCTCCATCCGTGGGTCACAGGCCTGGAACTCCAACGACTCGCGAGTCGCTAAACGAATGGCTCTACTTGTCTTCACAGACTTCGCATGCTGGGCTCCCATCTCCTTCTTCTCTTTGACAGCTGCATTTGGCCTGGAGCTCATCTCTCTGAATGATGCCAAGATTTTTACCATCTTTGTCCTGCCTCTCAACTCCTGCGCCAACCCCTTCCTGTATGCCATCTTCACTAAGCAGTTTAAGAAGGACTGTACCCAGATCTGTAAGCGCCTGGAGGAGTCAGCCATGTCTAGGAGTCTCTCCAGGTTCAGTAATAGGAACCTCAGCATCAGCTGGGGCTCCTCACGCCGGCCTTCACTGCTTAACAGCTTCTTTAACATAGAAAAAAGGATGAGCAGGAGTAATTCAATTAGTGGGGCAAGCGCAGCACAGCTAGAGGGGAATGGGATGAACAACAGCAGCACCAGAGCGACCAATGGGTCCTCTGGGAGAATTCTCCCCGATCGACCCCTGCCCGAAGTGGCCATTTCTACTGCTGTCCCAACAACTGCCAATGGGTCAGCGAACCCGATTCGACAAGTTTATCACAAAAGGTCATGTTGTTTTTCTAACAATGGCAAGGAGGGTGATGGAGAAGCAGCAGGTCTTAATGGGACAGGCCCAATGAGATGTACATGTCACCGAGCAAATGGCATCCTGCGATCGGCTGTCCGGGAGGGACCAGTGGGTGCTGGGTCAGCCCTGTTGGCCCTCATACGACACAAAAAGGGCTCTGATAAGTTGGGGGATGGAGCTGATAGTGACCAGGAAGAAGGCCATTGGCATGGTCATGATGACCAATCAGGGCACCGAGACACACTTGGGCTGTTCCCACTTCTTCCCCTGGGAGAATCGCCCGGTGGAGCAAGAAGACCACGTGACCACCACCCTACTAACCATCGACACTCCACCACTGCAGCAGGTCGCTCTCCAAGGGTACCACCTCGCAACAACCAGAAGAGCTCTAAAACTCCTTCCCCATCAGGCCACAAGAAGATTACTCTCAACTGTTGCAATGGGTCACCACGTGAGTCCATGCGCTCCCCTGGGCCTGAGTACCAACTGATGCGTCCTCGAGAAGAGTCAAGTTTTGACACGGATGGGCTGCCAACCACTGGTGGAGACCCTTCATCATCTGATCAGAGCTGCTACTCTGCCATGATGAACAACAATCATGAGTATGTCAACATCACTGAGGACATGATTAATGAGCTGCAGAGGATCAGAAGTTCCTCCTCCACATCACCCCCAGTTGACAGCAGCGACACATCACATGAACACAAGTCCCAACCACCTTCACCAAGGCCTACAAGGCACAATGTGACAACAACAGAGGCAGAGGTCCTCCCTGTACCACCAACTGAAGAGGAAGAGCCAACCAATGTGAGGCTGGACCCAGAAGGGTCAGAGACCAAAGAGAAAGTACCGATGCGTCGTTTCCAGGCGCTACCTACCTTCCCATGGAGAGGAGGGTGTCGCTGTAACCAGCCGCACTGTAAGGACAAGCGGCTGGCTGATGCCAGGCGACAAAAGCTTGCTCAGGGTCGATCCCAGAGCGTAGACAGCCCAGGGGGACAGCTGCATTTTAGTGGGCCTGGTTGCAGCCTCAGTCGCCAGCTGTGGCTGAGCAGCACTGAGCAGGACTTTGCAGGGGCCTGTGGTGGGAGCACCTCCTCTCTACCTGTGCAGACCAAAAGGGACAATCTGAAAAAGTCCAACAGTTTTGACTGTGACTCTTTGCCAGTCAAAGGCCTGCCCAGTCTCAGTAAGGATGGCACGTCTTGCAGCCTTCCAGGACTAACAGACTTAGTCCCAATTGTTGACTGCAGGCGATCGGAGTCAGCCCCTCAAGGACAACTATGTAATACATCAGAAAGTGACAACACCTCACCACACAGCCCTGAAACCCATAGCCCCCAAATACCCAGAATCCCAGGCCATGGCACCTCACCTCACAGACCTCTACCTTTTAATCTCAATCCCAACAGACGGTCTCTGAGTCCCCAAACACACAGCCACACCACTGTAAACCACCACAGTTCAGACCCCCACATATTACACAATTACAGAGCAGAAACGTACAGGCCTAACTCTCACATTTCACATCCCGAACCCTCTAACCTTTACAGCTCAAACTCTCACAGTCCAAATGCTCACAGCTCAGATGTTAACAGAATAGATCTATGTAGAGAAGACTCTCACAGACCAAACTTTTACAGTTCAGACCCTCACCAATTGAATCGTTTGAGAACAGGCGCTCCGGGTTTAGACTCTCATCATTCAGATTCTCAGGGCTCAGACCCTCACAATCCAGACACTCACAGATCAAACACTCACAGTCCAGACACTCACAGATCAAACCCTCACAGAACAAACCGTTACAGTCCGGATCATCACAGATTTAACCCTTGTAGAACAAACTCTAACACGTCAAATACTCACAGATCAAATCCAAACAGTCCAAACCCTCACAGATCAAATTCTCACAGTCCAAACCCTCACAGATCAAACCCAAACAGTCCAAACACTTATAGACCAGACCCTCACAGTCCAAACCCTCACAAATCAAACCCTCATAGTTCTGATGGCACGGGAACAGACCCTCAATGTTCTACCCAGAATCCAGATAATTCCACAGAAGACCTCCAAGACAGAGAACTGACCAGAGACAAAAGTGTGTCAGACGTTGACCTTTCTAACAGTCACAGTAGTACTGAGCTTTTGTCTGACAGGGCTAAGGTCAACACTAAGGTTGTTCTAAGTGACTCCGTTCCCCATGTCATCCTTCATTGTTCTAAGGAAAGTTCCCCTACGGCAGAAGTGCACATTTAAAGGCATATCGAGATTCCGGTGATTACATTACTGGATGCCACCGTCTAGTTGCATGTGCCAATTTACTGTGAATTCATCCATGTGTTCTGCATGAAATACGTTTTTACGTATGGGCATTGCTGTGTATTTTTTAATTAGATTTGTGCCATCTATTTATAATTTGGTGCCACTTTAGGAAGTGTAGACGTACGCATCTTACTACCTTAGACTTACCACATTTTGGAAGTTTTCAAGAAGCCAAATATTGTGATATGTGGGGTATAATTGTTATTGTTGAGAGAGATTTCAGTCAGAGGGGAATATGATTTTGCATCATATCAATTTGAATTGGCGTCCAAAAAGACAGATATAATGTGAGAGATCCAATCACGCCTTTTTATTCATGTTGACTTATTTCCTTGATGCCTTAATCGTTCACCATTCCGAACTTTTCATTCTTAGATTGTGTTTTGATTTATTATTGTTCATCACTATCTTTATAAGGGACCCGTAATTGTGTTTCATTGTCAATTATACAGAAGTTTACTCTGAAGTTTGTGTTATGATAAAGCATACTTTGAATATATATATATAGGCCCTATATATATATATATCCATCGAAGGAGATGAGCTGTGTACATTATCATCATACAGACATGGATTAACCAGCTATTTAAGAAATCAAGATGTTGTGTATTATGTACGCGGAATAGATAGTTTACTGTATAAAAATTATATGAGAAACAATATCCTGTGCTTTATCTCCTCGGTTATTGTTGCACATAACAGTCAATACTTCATATTGTATATCTCGCATTTATAAGTACCATATGTTTCCTGGGCATTCGTATGCGCTTTATCACGAATTTCGGAATTAAAAACTAAGATCATTTTCCGCTGATACTGATTTAAATATTCCAATACAGATGGGCATGAATTCGTTCTTGCAATACTATTTGAGACCAATCCGACTCGGAATGGATACATTAATGCTACATGATTATATATATGCGGTTTATGTGATCTCAAAATTTCTGCATTTGGTTAAAGTGGGCAATGATCTATGTTGGTGCAAAATTAATGCTAGTGAATACTTCCCTCTAAACTGTAATATCAGTTTTACAGATCAGACTTCTTTTCATCCTAGATCTAGAGTCATGTGAGATTATTAACTTTACAATGTCTTTAAAAGATCTAAGTACGTTTAGACCTTGTGCAGACGTGGTCACGTGACCGCTTTTTGGTGGTCACCATGTGGTGATCAGGACGATATGGCTACAGAAAAAAAGAAATTTTTATTAATTCTGAATAATGATATTATTACATAACACTATTTATTATACGTGCAGCATACATCTTTATTTTGATTTCTTCAGAATTGTAAATAATAATGATCATAAACTGGTCACCAATATGGCAGCCAGCCCATTATGGGCAGTTGTGACGTCATCTGAACAACGTCTATACAGTTATCATGAATTCCAACCGAACTGGGATTTTACAAATCATTATCTCCAAATCACGTATCAAATCCATAAAGTAATAACTCAAATTTTGTTCTTACTACCCGCCGGGAAAAGAAAATGACTCAAATATAAACTGTGAACCATAGTTTATACAATTAAATCACTGAAGACGGTACGATTATAAAATTAGATATCTCTATCAAAGTTCTCAAAGTATTGATATTATGGAACATTGCCACTTCCACCTTAATGTGGTTCAATTCAATTGTCTCTGACTTGCGGAAAAAAATAGGGCTACTGGAAACAATGTGTTTCAATTACGAGCGAAGTAGACACATTCAAACATCCATATCTCAGTTTCTAAAAGTATGATCTTAAACATGTTTTCACTTAAAGAAAATGACTTCTTGACCGAGGATTCCTTGTTGGGGGCATTTAACCGACCCACTGTAATTATATAGGTCACAAATATTAACAATGATAGTAGGATTTGTTTTAGCGGCTAGGCATAAATTTGGTGATTTTGAGACCGAGTGTCTCTACCTCAAGTAGGCGCGTATAAAATGAGATTCTCTTCGTGTAAATTGCTCAGGTGCCAGTTATTAATCTGATATTAATTTTTCAATAGGCAATAAGGAAGACAGAACACAATATTTTGATAAAAGGGCACAGATATCGTTTTGATATTTATAAGTTCTCTGTAACTTCTCATATAGGCGTAACTGTACATCCTGCGACCAGATCTCTGTTTTTCTACCTATTAGATGTCTTGAAAAAAATATGTACAATAACTTATGTAATCCTGATTATAAGTAGTCAAACAGCGGACATACAAAAAACTGGCATTTCTAATATTTCTTCTGGTAATACTGATTTTTAAACCAAGAGAGTGGTAATACGTACATGTTCAATTTTATCCTTTCTCGTCATTTAAAAGTGACGTATTGAATATAGCCCTTTAAACCTTAATTATGAAAGGGCTAACAAAGTGTAAAACATGCCAAAAAAGTGAATCTATAACAATGATTCGGAGACAAAAGCAATGCTGGCTAAGTGACTGTCAAGTAAACCATCTATTGTAACAGGTAACCATTACTAATATTACTTTGGGGGTTTCTTTCTGTCCGTATATCTCTTACTGTACGTCTATAGGATACTGCCTGAAAGCTGCCATAACACCTTCATGTCCCTAGCTTATATTGCACTGTAGGTATCTTTTGTAGTTATATATGGTAATTTTCTCTTGAATTATTCAAGATAATTCTCAAATAGAATAAATTTGTTGACCAGACGTATAAGAGACATGGTATATAGCTATGCTCATGGTGAAATAACTACAATAATCAGTGTCATCAAAACTGTTTGCTATCGTTTTGATAAACTACATATTTCAATTTCATGTAGAAAGCAAATTGTAATGATTGTTTAAACAATCTAGGTATTTTCGTTTTATATGCATAGCAAAGTCTGATGTTTAACTGTTAAAAATCAGTTTTGAAAGGTGTCTTTGATATAGACTAACGGACAGTGTTTTTATGTGGTGATGTCAATATAAGCATATCAATGAAATGTAAATAAAATATTATCTTAAACAAGAAGCTCTACCACTTCAAATGTAGACTGTTCATACAACTTCTCACGAATTTATGAAGAATGAATATTGAAAAATAATGTAGGTTGTATACAAACCATTTACTTATATTATGATCAGTGACAATAAGCATAGAACGTTCGATGTGCGCAAACCACATTTAAATTATAGTCTACATGTAATTGTTCAATTTGAATAGTAATGATGACAGTTCTATATGTGGGTCTTTGTAGTTTGATAATTATGGTCCAACAAGATCCCATCCTACAAAAACATTGAACATACTGTGTTAAATTTTATTGTTAGGGCTGATATACCTCCATCCATTCTGTATATAAAAATGTTAGTATAGGTGATTGTTGTAAATATGGATTAGTATAAAAATGTGTCAAACAATTAATCATGAATCAATTCACGCTACTACGGGTATGATAGAGCCGGAGTTTATACTTCTAGGAATGCTTTTTCGATATTTTTGCTAGTACATGGCTTGGATGTCATGTATATAACATAATATCGTGTCGAAGTTGTCTAGATATTGTACCTTCGTTATTATTGTATATATTCAGGAAACTGATTTAAAAATTGTGCATACAGATTATTTTTTGTATATAGATTAATATTGAAGCTTTAGTATGTCAGGGTCTGTTACGTACATACTTTTACCCCGGTGTATATTGCATTCATACAATTTGCTCTACCAAATCATTCTACCTGCATTTATGTGAACAAATGTTTGCAGTATTATTGGTGCGAAAACTACATTGCTCACAAAAGAATTATACGCAATTTGATAACTTAATATTAAAAACCTGATAACACAATATGTAAATATTAATGTGGTGCTCCTAAGAAATGAAATCCGAAGTGCTACGCGATATGTTTTGCATTGTTAGCACACCATTGTTATAATGATTGATGTAAATAATTATATGTAAATATTGTCTTACAGGTGGCTCACATGTTGTAAAATAGAATACCATGTGTATTATCAACTTGATTAGATATAGTTTGTCTCAAGAATAGACGCTTCCTACAGTGTAGACTTCATGGGCACGGTATGGACTAGAATAAGGAATTTACCGAAAATTAAGTAAATTGACCCTGAAATACATGTTCACATTTATATAGGTGTTACCTGTGTAATATCTGCCTTAATGTTTTATTATAACTCTGGTGGCCTCTATATCCCTTCTCATTGGGGTAACATTGGTAGGGGTAACCACATATGAACGTCCCAAATTGGGCATAAACTTGTGGGCCAGTAATGTGAATCTGATAAATGGTACCGATACCGTGGGCTTGATTGTGACGTGGCGCCGTGCCGACCGAATAGGGAAAGCAATGCTAAATGATTGCATTATTGTAAAATGGCATACGCCAAACGTACCAAACGAATCCACGGTAGGGTCGTGGCAAGGAGTTCCTTTCCTTCGTTCATACACTAAACACCAGAGGCGCCACTCCAATGAAAAGGTCTATATCACATACTTGTCGTTCAGAGGAACGTTTGAATGCCAACTGTACTTCACTTGTCTGTCACAAGGCAAACATTAATGGTTGTGTGTATTTTTACAATGCTATAATGTTGTCCATTGCTACAGGTGTGTACATATCATATTGGGACTCAGAAATGTGACTACATGAGGCTATTTTGTAAAGCTCCCATCACACCCCTCTTTAATGTTGCGCTCTTGGCATTCTGTTATATATAAGAAGTGACCGCCATACTGTATAAAACCTTCACCAAAGGCCTATTCAGACAGGGCCCGTACTGAAGACATGCCATAGATTTACAACTGAATGTTTTACGTACCTTTGGTTGGTAAAATAATTACAACTGGCTTATGATAAAAGAGTGTAAAACAGGGTATTAATGTTTCATTTTCATAGTTTTCTCTCTCTCGAGACATACCCTTTTATATTCGGTATCTCATGTTTATTACAACATCCAACGGTGACACATATTTCTTTGTTGAAAATGCTGTAAATAGACACACAACAGAAATGCTACAATTTCCCGTGTAAATGACTGCGTTTCAGGTTGTGATTGTACCTACAGGGCACAGCATTAGGTTTTTCGTTTGCATGATCTGTACGCAATGCGTTTGAGTATCTCTACTGCGCTAACTAAAACGCACATATCCAATACTCTCAGCATATATATATGGGTATAACTCTGGTTATCAGTGGTACTTGGTTGGATGAAGTGTGAAATAAAAATTATTTGGATATTGATACTGCCGACCTTACACTTCCTCCGTTGTGTAAAGGCGGGGGGATTGATGTGTAGGCCAAAGTGTTGCGCTCTGTCCTGGTTGTGTGTTGTTAATAAAATGTAATAAAGCTGTAGAAACGAGCTGATGCATCCTGTCTTTTCTGACCAGATACTCACTTAAAAGGGCCACTTCATCAGACTATTTGGATAATAAATATATTACTTAAGTTATGGTTGGAGGTGAGGGAAGACAGGAGCAATCCTACTCACCCAAGGTTAAATAAAAATGTTTATATAAAAAAAAGACTATAAATTCAAAGATATTATAATACTGCTTCTAGATGGCCTATTCATATGAAATAATCACATAGCTAAGTTATGATGGGTTTGAGAATCATTTAGGAAATGCGGCGGTTTTTGCTGTTTATACTACTCCCGGTCCCGACCGCTATTGTTCTGCCAGGAGGTTTCTGGACGTAATCTACAGTATTTGGCCACATATACCTCCTCAGGAGGGTTATTTTGTAAACCTCCAGAGGAGGTTATCCAGATAACCTCCGGAGGAGGTTATTTGAGAAATAGCTGTGCAGAAGATAGAATTTTTCTAACTCCCAATTTAAATTTTTTGAAAATTTTTAATTTATTATTTGTCTGGATTCGAACAGTGAATCTCCTAATTGAGAGTCCCACAGGCTAACCACTACCCTATTGAGGCAGGTGTTTCAATGAGGTATGTCATGTTCAACACATGATAATTGTAATGAATAGTCACAAAATATTTCTGATGAAAAAACAGAAAATAAGGACAAGATAAAACAGAAAAAACATAGATACAAAACGTTTTGCACTGAATATTAGGGCTAAAAATAGAAATAGAAAGCTTTTGCCCAGGCTTGGGATCGATCTGGGGACCTCTCACATATGAGTCTAACACCCTAACCATTATGCTGTAGGGTCAGTTGGAAGGTGGGCATTCAGCAGCGTTTGTAATTATGAAGTGTTTAGTAGGCCGACTAGAGGATCAGGCCTATATATTCTATACATAGGCCTATGTATATATATAAATAATTGTAAACCTAAGATATAAATTGATCTGCAAACAAAATTTAATAGGTCTAAATGATTATTCCAGTAGTTATGGGACGTAGTATAAGCTCATAAACCGCCTTGGAGGCGGCGTTTATGGCATATAACCTCCTCGGCTGACGCCTCGGAGGTTATATGCCATAAACGCCGCCTCCGCGGCGGTTTACTATCACGTAGGGGGACAGTCAGACTTTAATACGGAATTTCTTAAGCATTTTGACTTAAAAGAATGAATATTATAAATAAATCACAGAAACAGATATGAGTTAAAATGTTTTAATTATCATAGCTGTACAATCGGATATATGTACAAATGTATATAGATCGCATTCACGGGCACACACACTCATAAATTTTCATGGCACTTCTTAATGAAATTGCAAAGTGCACTGCACCACTCAATTAAACAAGATCCTTTTTAAAAGCAGTCCTTCGCCTATGTAGGGAAGTGCAAAAAATAATCTAGAACTCGCTCGCGGATAGACGGCAATAAATCAACCTATAGACAAAAATTAATGACACAATACAAAATTAAATGTAGTTGCATTTTGGTGCAGCACATTTTAAATCCACGCATTCCTACACTAACGTTCAATTCATCCATCGTTGAAATGAAAATTATCAGGTACACAATAGTTATCTCTTACTTGACACTTTCTATAATGTCATTATTGTAGAGCATATTAAATTCAAAGAAGGTGACAAAAATCAGTATATCAATTGATCAAGCAGTATATCAATGTATTAGGTATTGATATTTTTTTTGCCCACAAAACCAAACCATCCTAAAACAGAAAGTGATCCTGGAGCCATGAACCATTCCGAAATTGTTGATATATGGTCTCGAACCTTCAAAAAGAAATACAAGTAGTTTCTGTTCTCTCTTTTCTTTTTTGTGCCTAGAAGAAAATTTGGTGTTCTCTTTTAACGGATAGTTTCAAAAGTATTGTCTACACTAAACAAATTATCAGAAATTTACTAAAGCACATTAGAAGATTCTGACGACAAAACTCAACTATTTACATAATATAACGTCTCATTTACTTCTAGATAATCCAATAGAGCAAAAGAGGCTCGTAAATAATTCACAATATCCGAAAATGCTATTGGCATTTCCATCAGTTACCCAGTAAACACACTTTATAAGGGCTCGTCACGATTTTTCATTTCCATGATCTTGCATGAATATGGGTAGGATTCCATAATAGACAAATTACATGTAGTTCACTTTCAGTTAGTCGTGAATTAACAAGTTGGAGTATTTCAAATTATTTATCATCGAAGTTCAGGAAAACTTTCACCAAGTGGAAACTAATTAACATTAACTTGACTGAATACTGTATTGGCTCTGAAAATATTAAATATGGATCTCATGACTGTAATTCAATGCATTATACCGATATAAATGGTTTCAACTCACTCTACAAGTTATGTGCCTTTTACGCTTAACTGAGCATAACCAAACAGTTAGATCTCCCTTACATTACAATAACGAGGTTGAATATGCCAGTTTCGTGTGTCATACCATAACAGTACACTGGTACACTGGTGTAGTTTTAGCAGTGAGTTTTGAAAGCACATATCTGATACTATTGTAAGAAATGGGGTAAAGTTCCATATGGCATCTATGGTGAAAACAATAATTGCACAGTGATAAATAGAAACCGTGATATTTACTTGCAACCCCTTTGAACACCTTGGTAATTTGGTAAGTAATTTACATGAAGAGTAAGTGCCTTAGATTAATAATATATCTCTAAATTCCATTCTTAGTTTTAGCTGCACGTATGCGGTAACCATCTGTTAGGTGGACCCAGTGTTCGTAGTGTAATGCCATATAGGGCCGAGTCAGTTTGTGCTTACCACTGCCGAGCCTTGTATCTCTGGGCGGGCTAAGTGTGTGTGGTGGGTTTACAGGGGTAGGGGAGGCGGGGCGGTGGAGGCAGAGAAGGCGTGGAGGTTTCCCAGCTGGGTGAAACCACTCTGAATGTGATTCACATGGATTTCCACACTATTTTGGAAAGTTCTGTAACCAAAGAAAATTGCACTTATGAATTTCAAATAGGGTATAACGTTCTAAATACGAATATTTTATCTTATTGTTTTCTTGAAGTTGCAACTATCGCGTGGTTTGTTATAATATTAAAACACGTATTTCAAACCTGTTTTGGTAACAACTGTTTTTACTTAAAACAACATGGGACAATATATAAAAGAAATTGGTCATTCTAATTACCTTAAACAACAAATCACAAATTATAGTAACCACAAAAGGTTCTATCCTGTATCTATGAGCTTTATAATTTTATCCGAATGTTGTCCCCTATGCTCATGGGAACTATTATCTTATCACAATTTATGAGAATGTATAGAACGCAACTTACGAAATATTACTTGGGTCGATACTGCTTTTAATCTCGTTGAGCGAATCTTGTAGTGAACGAAATTCAAAAGACTGTATATTGCTCTCTGCGAAAGCCTGAAGTGGAAAAATAGGTATATGACGATGTGCATGCTGAGTACAAATAAAAACTCGGCAGAAAATAATGTTAGATGTAAGATGCTTAAAAAAAATATGAATATCATCAATATATATCATGGTTTGAATACAAATATTTGATTGTCATTGAGTAAACATAAAATACGTTCTTGGTTATTGCAGATACATAAAAATAAAAAATATATACATCATCGTTTCAAGTTAAGAAAGACTTATTTAGTCTATAGCAGTAAAGTACCCATACATCTAGGTAACATGTACCTAAATTTCTTAACATACTTTGTATTCTGTTGTGGCATTATGACATATGCATATGAGTCACAATTTAATTCAATGAAAGTTATTATGCTTACCTTTACTTGTAACAATAACGAGGTGAGTTTGACAACTAGATCTAGCATACGTTCATTTTTAACCATCTTCCTTCCCTGGAAAACAAAGGAAATGACTTTTAATTTTTGTTATAGATATACCAGTATATACTTTTGATCAGATTTACTTTTCAATATCTGTCAATACTTGTAAGGGCGCAATTATTAAAGTCAAACAATGCATTTCAAAAAGCTGGGATATAAATGAGAGATAACGAAAAGCATAGAAGCTAGGATAATGAAAATAATTTTTTTATATTTTTTTTTCAGAGATATAAAAACGTCATCTTTACATTAAGTTTTCATCATTATAATTAGCAACATTGAGTCTGAAAAACCTTGGAAATCCAAGATGTTACACTTCTAGCCAGTGACAGTGGGAGATCGAGGAACCAGCAACCAACATAACTGAATTATTACAAAAATCTGCTTCCTCCCAAAGAGTTACACATGGGAACCTGGTAATCTGTTTCAGGGCTTTGAAAGTTATTTTATCCACGCAGTATATCATTATGACCGACTGTGTAAGATAGAGGCTTCATATACCTTGCTACTTCCAGACTGCGTGTTCGTTCGCTTAACTAACTCCAGCGCATCCTCCTCGCACTTCTTCTTGGTCTCGGAGGGTGGTTCCAGCACCGGCACTCCCTGGTCAGGCGCCAGCTACAAGAACAAGGATTTATAAACTATCGATATGTTGGTTTTCTTTCACGGGAAGCCGATCAAAAACAAGATTACTTATTCAAAATTCGCATATTCCTAGTATCATTCAGATAGTTTTAATGTTTGTATATCTACGTTTATTTAAAAGGTTTGACTATTATGAATATATTTCGTTGTATATGCTGCCTACTTTGTGTGCGAACTGCTGCACCTGGACGAGGTACTCGTTGAGGTCCTTGTTGATCCGCTCTAACTCCAAGACCACCGCCGCGTACTTCTGTTGGAAGTGTACTGTCAGGTCCTTACCATAAGATTTCTGAAAGTAAATGGACGATGTATATAATACTATTCATAGCTTGAAGAAAATGTCATTGTGAATGAAAAATTAATTAATTTGTTTGAGCTTTTTATTTGCTATCCCAATATTTTGTTTCAGTTTCATCCATTATAGATGTCGATTCGGATTGTTCGAGGTACGAGGTTATCGTCCCCTATGGAGTAGATCTGAGAAGTCCAATGCCCCCAATAGCCACATTACTATAGAAGCCATTACGATCACCATTTGAGCTAGTGTACCTTTCTTTTTTACTTGCAAAGAATGACTGAAGCAATTCTATTTAATTTTTTGAATGGCTATTTCTTAAACTAAAAGTTACTTACCATTTTTTCGGCTTCTGTATTCATGTCCTTTAATTCTTTTACTCGGTCCTTCTTGATGCTGAGGATTTTAGTGAGCCTCGTCTGCAAAAAGGTGAATTTGATATCAATCTACCAGTAATACTTATTTGCAGTAATGTCATTTATAGAATGACTACTGGTTAATAAACTAGATTCAATCTTTTTTTTTACGTTATTCATGGGAGCTAAAAAGATTATCAATTTGAAAGAGGAACTAATTCCCATCGTTACCCAGTTCTAGTTGGCACTATCTAAAATAGAGATTGTGCCATGTAAGCAAGATTCTTTTAATATCATAAATCATATCAAAACTGTTTCTTATATTCATTATCAACGAAATCCTCCCATTTTTCTTCAAATAATTCAATGAGGTTACCAGAACATTAGTATTTCTACTACATGTATTGACAAGTAAACATTATCTTACCACCAAGACAAGGAACTCGATTGGGAAGCCACCATACGTCCCACCCTCCAGTCCAAGAATCTTCATCTTTAAAGGCGAACTGCCTAATAAAGGGTCGTTCTCCTGGAAAAGTTCATTAATACATGAAATACAAGGAACACTAGAAAGAAGATGGGTCATTAATGCAAAAACGTATCCAATGTGCAAAGAGCAAAACAAGGTTTATTTTCGTAAGAGCAGAATTTTCTATAACAACCTGTGATATACCCTTATCATTTTCGTCACAACCGGCTATATACCTTTATTATATTCGTCACAACTGGTGATATATCTATATCATATTCTTCATCAACAAGAAATTCTACGAAAAAAGGTTGATTTCTCACGAGGTGATCCTCAAAATTAAGAGAAAAAATGATAAAAATACAGTCACATAAACTTAGGACCTAACTTACTTCACTGACCAGTTGCGGTGAGCTGACTCCGGGCGAGAAGCGGGGCGGTGTGAATAGTGAATGTCGACTGGGCCGGTGTCGTGCCTGGAAGGCCGATAAAGGCATGGTCTCCTGCGGCTCGTTACTCAGGACCTCGCAGTCTGGGATGGAGTGAGTCCCCAGCCCAGGCCGGTCAAACGTCACACGGTATGTGTTGTTCACTGTGTCCAGGGCGTCTATCACTCCAGTGAACAGACCATCTTGGGGCTTCCGCAGACGGGCTATGAAGAAAGATATACACTAATGAGAATGTAATAGAATTGGACGATCATGCCCTCAATTACAAAGTCAAAGGTCGAAACGCCGGCTTCACATGTTCAGGAAGATACTTTGACACATAATGGAACTGTTGCATTTTATCATGGCTTATCAGTAATTAATCAAACGTCATTACCAGAAATATACAGATCATGTTTAATATGGAGAACTCCCGATGAGGATATAAAACTAAGAAGCAAGTGAAAAGCTGATGCAGAAGCTAATGTACCATTATGTACTCTACTAGTCTACTAGAAATAACATGTGGAGTTGATAGAATGTTTTTAAACACAAATCTTCACAAACATAGCTCTAAGGCAGATGAGAAGAATCTTTCAGTTTGACATAATTTGTGTATAGCACCATTCACCTGTGACTTTGGTGCCGATGACGAGCGGCATGGGGATCTCGTCAGGCAGGTCCTTCAGGTCCTGGACCTCCGACGCCTTCCGCTGCTGTAACATACGGATCTTCTGTCTCCGCCCCTGGAGGACGGCCCGCTCCTCGGCGAAGAAGGCTGCCGAACACCTACCACCAACAGGGACACGATACAAGTCAGGAATTCGAAGATATGAAATATTAAGCGTTAGTAGACAAACTGATGGCATACTAGTCGACATCATAATCTTCAAATCCAAATGTTTCGAAAGTGTACTTCGAAAGTTCAAAAGGCGTTTATAAACATCAATAGGTTAATTTGATCCCTTATATTCTTACAAAAGAGACAAAACTAGTGACTGGAAAGAATACATTCATCTAATCTTCTATCTTGTTTGGAAAAAGTCGTGCTTGCATGAGTGCCCTGCGGATTTCATATGGAAGGTAACACATATATTTGTTGGGCTATCATGAGTACACTCCGAAAGTTACACTACACAACAAACAGCCATTTCACGTCACATTCCTTAAGAAGTAAAAAATCCAAACATTACAGAATATCGAGGAGATTTTCATACTACATTACTGATGTTTACTTTACAAGTTACAAGTTACAAGAAAAAGATGAAAAAAAACACAAATTCCCAATTCTTTTAAGGACAATCGCACCATTTTCCAGATATCCTAAACTCAAAAGTTCCTTAATTTTCCTTATATTTTGCAAACCTGCTCATGAATATATGTGGGATTCATAAATGAAATAGAAAATTAGCCAAAACGAACAGTTTTAGAGATAGAAATGGTGAAATATGACTCATTATTTTTTTTACTGAACATCATGATTTAATAGAGGAATAAAGCAGAAGTTTCCACGGTGACCTATGATTGTTTTGCATTTTTGGTACCCCTATATTGGTATGACTTTAACTCTGAGCAGTTTTAAACAAATCTCAACACTACTTCTATAATGGCGCGATTGACCTTAAAAAAATCTACACAAGACGTTTCTCATAAATATGAACATGCAGAATTAGCTCAGTGAGATGAATACCGGTTAAAGGAGTTATTCCAACTTACCTGCGTGGTTTGCCCATGAGCCGCCTGATCTTGACCCACTCCACCCGCTTCAACTTACGGGCTTTCAGCTGGGGAAAGGACTCCCGCACACAATCACAAAAGTCGTTTTCTCCTTCAAACAGCGGCCTGCAAGAAAAAAACATGGGCCTTAAGCTACAAAACTGGCGTCTTAAAAATCGACGGTCATCCTTTTTGGGGGCAATCAATTTGCAAGAATAAAGGTTAGGTATCCAGCTCTGAACTTATTCATCTTTAACGTATCCATTTTCATCAAATACTCTTTAACAAATAAATACCAGAAAGCGCATGGAAGTATACATTTCATAACATCACGATTTTAAGATTTTTTTTTTTTCAATTCCCTTTTTCAATTTTCAATTAAGGTCTTATCATGTTTATCTATTGTCACAATTGTACTTACAAATCGATGTTGGAGTAGAACCACTCGTAACACACCCATTTGTGTGCCTTGGGCAGTTTCAGCAGGTTACGTAGTCTGACCCCCAGACACTGGGCTGCCATCTTGTCTGGGACGCTCAGGGTCCGTTTTTGCTGTCAAACAAATTCAAAACGGGTAAATGTACAACTTGGTTACTTCTAGGTTAAACATAGGTTCATACATTAATCATAATTACGATAATCATATCGGATAATAACGGCACTGAAATCATACTTGCAAAAACGTTGCAAGACTTTAATGGTGCATTTATGTATTGCATCAAGTTTTACACAACAAAGTCAATCTCATGAAAAATCACAAGTTTATACAAGTAACAACCATTACATAACTTTTCTGAACACAGTGACCGTGATTCAACCTAATCCTGAACGTTTACAACTCGGTTATATTGTTTTGGCATACACTTGAGATCTGAGACTGTTGATAATTACCTGTGCCACCTTGGGCTGCTTCTTAGGCCGCGGTGAGGTCCTGAAGACATCTTCTTCGTCACCGAAAATACGTGGATTAGGTTTCCTTATCCGAACCGGCTAAAATGATTAAAAGACACAAATGTGAAAAAAGTACAACACAGCTTATATCTAAAAATACATATCTAGTACACACCGTCACCATACTGTGTATTAGTTATTACTTTACTTTGAAATGTCATTATGCCTCAAGTCATCGTTTTCACTGATCTTGAATGAACCACTACGTTTTTCAAGTAGACAACTAGACTTAATACTTACATGGCCTCTTCGCGGTGACATGGCTAGCGAATTCCCTTTACCTGGGATAGAAATATGTAGGATGTTGTCATCAAAATATACTTGATAATAAAAAGTATGATCAGACTGCAGTGCCTATGTCTATTAGTTAATCAATCATATTTAACACATTATATTGTGTATACATCAGTCATCTAATGTTCATTTCATGTTATACCTTATGAACGTTTATTCTTACTGAATGAAGCCACTGTTCTTCTTAATTAGATATATTTATATTAAAACATTCATCTCTGAACCCTGTGGTTAGCTTAAAGAACTGAAGCTAGGATGGTCGTAGAAGAACACCACGTCCAGTGATGACAGAGCTAACTTACCCTCTTTCATACTGATGAGGGCTTCCGCCGAACCTTCAGAGAAAGACAATAAAACATCAGCGATACGAACTGGTGATATTTGACATGTTTTAAGACTTGTTTGTTGGATAAGTTTAACATCCACTGATCCAGTGAACCCTTTTGGGTTCTTTTAAGTTTTACAAGACTGCACAAGGTGATGCTTTTCAGCTGTGGGTGATCATATCTATATGATTTAGCAGAAACCTGCCATGTCCCATAGAATGGACACCACACACCCGGCCTTCGATAACCCTCTTGGGAGCACAGGGTAAATGTTTTTTGTTCTTTTTTAAGACATAAAGTTTTAAGACTTAAAACATTTTAATATAATTATGGTAAGTGTCATCTGTAAAAAAAATCTTGCCATTATAATTTATATATCCTTCTACCAGGTTCTTCTCATCAAGAGCTTTAGATTCGCAATCCATTGTAGACTCAACATTATAATACATCAGACCGTGATATAGTTAGCTACTACTACTAGATCTAGCTCACTCTTTGGGCCTCCCCCAAGTGATGACTGTGATCTGGGCCAATGTCTCTTTGTCATGAATAAATTTTGCACACAATAATTCCTCTTTGAGACTATTTTGCAATAGAATACAATTAATTTTAGAAAAATAAGGCAAAAATTAATGATATTCTTGAGACAGTAACCAAAATTTCCCTGATTAGCCTAATTAGTTGCGAAGATATCATATGGACCTTCAACCAGACTAGATCAGTTTGAGGGGCACTTTACACAATAATTCCAACATTATCACTCAATGTCATTAATCAGATCAGCCCATCTCATCGTCAATACACTAACTAAGTGACTAACCTATTTAGATCTATTTCTTGGCTTATTTCACCAAATCCTTGTAATCCAGACTAATTTAGACCAGGTACCACATTTTGCAGGTGAGATAACCTTAACAATAATCGTGTTTAGAGTTAAAAATATAACACTACACTACAGCTACGTCATTCACGCATCATTCATTGAATGATTGAGCTGACTGTGTCCTTACTTTTTTACTTTTAGTTGGTCAGTGACTGACACTCACAGTCACGATGTCAGACGGATTTATCAATGCGAGTGCACACGGTATTCCTCTTCAGAAGACAATTAATTAAAACGTGAACTGTGCAAAATTAGGGTCTTTGCAACTGTTTGCTATTGTTCAGTGTAGTTGTGACTGCAGTTCACACAGACCTACCGTAATCTGATTGATGTTTACCACTTCACAGACCGATGTTTACGTGTGAAGGTCCGATAACAAGCCCGATGCGCGAATAAACAAACAAAAACCGAAACGTACCATCGCTATATACCGTAATGTGGTATAGTTTTCTTTGTAGTCTGACCCCAGTACTCTATGTTAGGAGTTATATGCACACGCTAATCGGAGATTACACGTAATAGGTACAAATAAAGTGTAATCTTACTTTCAAGAGAAGTCACATCTTCCGCCATTTTGGTCGCGCCTCTCTGTTCAAAGCGGAATGCTGAATGGACAACCCACGTGTGAAAGTGAGAATTTTTCTCATTCGAAATAAAGGAACCTCGTTAAACACAAACTTCGAGTGACCGGAGCTACAAGAATACTTTTCGAGTGAAATGTATGCAGTAAAGTAAATCTTTATTGTTCAATATAGCTACAAATATGTATTTATATAACTTCATTGGTGGGAAGGCGATCGAAAATCAGAAGAGCCAAAGTCAACTAAGGTCGTCTCTGATTGGTTAGTTTTTTCAGGTCTCGGGGCAGTAATTTAAATTATCACACCGGCTTTGCTGAAAGGTGGCGCTGCTGAGCGATGTACGTCTAAAGTTCCCACCAGATGGGGCTTGATGTGCGTTCTTTCTCTTCTTCCCGCGCTGACGCTGCCTGCGTATTTATTCATCATTTATTTAATGTATACATTAAATACATAATGATAAATGACTAAATAGATAAATATAGGGGGGGGGGGGGGGGGGGGGAGGCGGAGTCCGCGCGCACCTGCATGTCGGTCATTAGATGTCTCACAAATCAGCAGTTTAATAATGTTTGGCAGATAATCTAATGATAACTGAAAAAAGTATCCCCTCAACAGATAATCAACACAGTACCTAGGTCTAGAACGGAACTTTTTTCTTCTTCTTTTTTTTTAAAAAATTTATATTCTAGAACGGATTTTTTTTTTAAATATCTAAATATCATTTCTTAGAACTGCATTCTGACCATTCTGAGCTCGATTGAAAATAATTCTTTTAATTTCCATTTTATCATTGTAGCTTACCCCTTTAGAACCCACAGATTGCGACTATGAATTCCTGTATTTCCCCAGGATTTCCGTGCATTTCCCTCAGGAATTCATTGTCATTAATCAGTAATAAACACTGATAAATTATTGAAGGATTTCGAAGGCTCATCCACAAATAACAATAACAATTTTAGAAATCTGGCTTGAAGCATTGAATAGGCCTAAGGAGTTAAATAGGCTAAGCTTTCAAACAAAACACCGTAGTGGCCCTAGTAAATGCCGAGGTTCAATAAAGCGCCTGTTTCAAATAATGGCCGGGGGTAGACATCTCCTTAAATTTAGGCCTATAGGTGCCATGCAGGTCTCAAATAAGGGGCGGGGGCCGGCCAATGTTCTTAAACATAATCATTTCACCTAGATAGCTGAGATTTTCCTTTACAATACAATATTAGGCTACGCCTATACATATACTAGTCTATATCACAGGCCTACATTTTTCTCAAATCTACAAGCGCAAAGTCTCGAAAAGCGCCTATTTTGAATAAACGCTGGGTTTAACCTCCACTAAATTTATAAACGCCCAGGCGTTTACTCCCGCCATTACGTTATTTGCCGTTTTTGTATGTTGAAGGCTATTACAGTATTCTCATTGGCGGATTGAGGACAACACCCTCGGGCATGTATGGCCGGAATGGAGTCAAAAGGGTTATGGTCACTGAAAACTCTGGAGACCAAATTAGACTTATTGGTGTGATATATTTTCTATTTTTGGCACATTCCACGTTAAGTCTTGCAAAGCCTGTCTTCCATCATTACAGACTCAAAACTTTTATATTTTTAATCTGATTATGTTTTCCTTCACTTTTTTCCATAGCTGATGAGAGGGCAAAATAGTGCATAATTAATTTTTTGAAAAATTTGATATCACGTTAATTAGGAACAGGCTTTATAAGGAATACCTTGCTAAAATGACATGTCCATAGAAATAACTGATTTTCACCATTTTGGAATTAATTTTATGTTTTTTTTAAAGGTTTTTATGGCCACAGATACTCATATAATATTATGTGGATGATCTCTATCAAAAACCAACTTTTGTCCACATCAAGTATATATGGACACAATTTCCCTTCTCTTTTGAATTTTGAAAATTGTCCACAAAATAAAGTAACCTCCGTCAGGATTGTACAAAAGATGCCACGGAGAAAAATGCCTTCAATGAATTGATAATTATGATTCACTAAACTTTGAATCCCAGTGAGTTTTAGTCATTATTGATATTTTAGTACAATATATTCTTGATTTAAAAGTGTCATAATCCCTCAAAATTTATTTATGTATGGATATATTTAAGAAAGTAACCTCCGTCAGGATCCAACTTGGATTGATTAAGACATAGGAAAATATTTGTTCATCAAATATAGGTAGAAACGTAACATATGAGTTGATTAACAAAATAGGAACTTAATATATAGTCAATATAAGATCACGTTTTTAGCCAGAGAATCAAAAATAGTAACCTCCGTCAGGATAACCTCCGTCAGGATAACCTCCATCAGGATAACCTCCGTCAGGGTAATCTACTTCAAGATAAACCTTCATTACCTCTGTTATGTTTTTTTATGGCATACATATCAATTATCTGTATTTATCTAAATTTCATTTGGTAAAAAAATTCCAATTCAACTGATTTCTGAACAATTATAGGTTTTGGGTGAAAAATATGACGGAGGTTACTTTTTGTATGATAATTTTCCATATTTTTATTCAACAAGCATTATTTACTGAAGAAAGACCTGCTATGTGCCAAATTTCAGGGTTTTTGTAGCTGATGATATATACAATGAATGAATGTAAAAAAAATCTATGAAATCTAGAATCATTTTTTCATATTTTGACCATCTGAAATGCAAGACTTAACGTGGAATGTGCCTTTTACACTTAATATTAGTTATAATCTTATTTGGAATGGAAACGTCTCCATCCAAAGAGTATAGGGGGAATGTGGGTTGTATCGCGCATGTGGGTTATATCGCGCAGCTCCACTTAAGGGCCTGTAAATCACTTTAGATTGATTTGATCATCATAATTTGAAAAGCTAATTATGCAGTCGTGTCTGCTGCAACCCCGGAATATCTTAAATGATAATTATCATGGTCATTACTAATAATATACCTATTACCTAATTATTCCATATATCTACCGTTCTGGCTTAATATTTTAGTTATTTTCCAATTTTACATATCTTGTTTTACCAAAATGAAAAACGTGATAAGGTAATATTGCTTTATCTATACAGAAAACCCGTGAAATTCTGAAAATAGCAATTTTTCTCCCAAGATTGAAATAAAAGATTCTTTTAATTATGTTCAAATGTGAAAATATGAATAAAGATGGTCTTGTATCGCGCATCAACTGTTGTTGTATCGCGCAGGTGATTCTTTATAATGAATATATAGTTTAAATTATTGTATTTTCCTTATTTTGGGGGCTTTTTTCATATTTCAAACTATTTTTCGAGACCATGAACATTTATCTTTTTCATATTCTAAATGGGAACTATCTCAATTAATTATCTCAAATCCAACAGAGAAAAATGCAAACGTTACCCCTTATGCAAAAATTCAGCCCGTGGTAAATTAGTATTTTACTAGCAAATTGCTATTTTTCCAATTACCACATGGAAAAAAAAGTTATTTATCAGAATTTCAATTGGCAGATTATCATGATTTAATATTTTTGGCTAATATCTGTCATTACAATTTAATTCAGACTCTTGGCTTAAAATCATCAATATTTGGTTTGGAATTTCTTATTAAATTATTTAATGTTCTTCTATAATGAAATAGATTTATAAAATCCGCGATACAAGGCTTATATGCGCGATACAACAACAGGCCATTGGTTCTTATTCATGTCAATAAGATTTAAGCCTTAAAAATGGCAATTTCGAGATTTAAACTACATATTTGTGTAACAGCTTCCCCACAATTGTAGATAAACGCAGGTTGATATAGGTTACGTAGCTTTAAAAAAATATGCTCCCTTTCTTTAATGCCGTATTTTTCATATCATATCACAATTATTATCTTGATGTTTATTTACTTATGTAGCAATTCCTCCTGTTGTTGTATCGCGCAGTAGGTGCGCGATATAACCCACATTCCCCGCCTATGGGAAATTCTTTTCGGCTTTTCGCGCATTTTCTCACGTATTTTTACGAAATTTTTAAATTTTGCAATATTATTTTTAAAAAAGGGGAAAAAATCAAAAACAAGCCGCCACGTACAGGCAACGTTACTCTGAAAACACTCCTATGAAATTAGATTAATCCAAAAATCGATGAACAGATAAGTTGCTTTTTTTTAAAATAAAAAAATAATGTGTTTTTCCGTCTTGTAAATGAACAAAAAGGCGTATTTTTTTAATTAGATCTATATGACCTGATCAGGGACGCATTTAGAGGGAGGCAAGTGGGGCGTGCGCCCCCCCCCCCCCCATCCTTTTTTTTGGGACAAATTACGATTTTTTAAGTGTAAAACTCAAGACCTTGGAGGGGTTACCAGGGCCCTTTTTCTATATGTGCGCCCGCCCCCTCCCTAAAATAGTTTGATATTGATAAAATAGAAATGTGTCCTTCTTGGATGATATGAAAAAAAAAAGAACAAAACTATTGAGGAAGTTTCCCAAAAAATGTCCTGCGATGAGATGCTTATGAAACGCATTAGAAGTGAAAAATCATCTATGCTGTACATTTTGCAAAAAATATTCATCTAAATATTACGAATATTGGAAAGTACAAGCTTAAGCCTTAATGGAATGCGATGCGCGAAATTAGACACATACGTGAAATCACCCTAAGATTTGATCTCAAATTTGTCACATTTTTGATCATATTTAAATAAATTTGAGAATTGTTTACTGCAACAGACAGCTTAATTTGCCAGAAGATTACCCTTTTTAGGTCAGGACTTGCTGAGAAGAGGTAAAATCTGAAGGTTCAGTCTGAAAGGTTAAAAACCAAGTAGTACTTAGGAGTTTTTGTCTGGAGACAAAAACTCCTAGCTTCTATAGATACTATTTCTGAATTGGTCAAAACTTATATCAAGTATGTTATATACATTATTTTACTGGCTGAGATGTATTTGATCCTACTAAAATTGGGAAAAGAATATTTTTCCATGAAAATAAGTTCAGAATGCATAGTATTGATCCAGAAAAGCTCAGAGGTAAACCGAATCGCGAGTGGAGTCCCCTGGTTAACTACTAATTCAAATGAAAACTCTTCAGTAGAGCTCGTGAGTAGGCCCCTATGCATATTGATGTACATCTGGTACGTTAGTTTTAACATTCATGTCAGTAATATGAAAGTGGTAAATATCTATTGATTTCATTATAAGTAGTATAACGAAATTCGCCCGAAATCAGGCTACAAAATAGTGCTCCACATGCATGAAAATTAGGATATTACTAAACCGTTGTATTGTACTAATGGCTCAGTACTTTTAATATATTGTCATGTTATATAATCCAACAAGGATCAGGCTTAGCAAGTCTACTTCTAGTCTACTCTTAGAAAGAAATATCTTGCGCTCCTAGCGCCACCTGTTAACCAGTATAAAAGGTGTCGCAAAGTGGGGAGCAGTTAGTTTTAGTGAGAATGTCAGCTAAGTAAGTTTAACCAAGGAGTTATACCTGGAGTAAGTACATCGGCTCCGTGTAACAGACTGGAGTTTACCAATACCCACTACCTCGGACATAGGATTGTGATAGAGCTGAGTACTAGAATGGTCTAGAAGGTGTTGGAGCAACTCGTGTTCTAAATGTGGTTGATTGCTGATAGGAGATGGGAGGTGGACTGATGAAGACTTATACATGGTGGCTTTGACTCGGGATGAGATGTTTACTGAATAAAACCCTTTCATATTAAGAAGCTCCCTCATCGTTCATTTCTTTTGAACTATTGGGAAGTGAACGGACAAACTTTAAACGCAGTCTGAATTACTCAGGCATTCTGGAAAAACAACTCATGAAGACTTGGATATACACGAACCTTACGCAGTCTTAAATCAAACATTAACAATAGTTCATTTGGTGGAGATTACCCGAAACATGACTTGTGCCGTTTTGCTCATCCTTGATGTCAGCCACCGGTGACTTTGAGGCTTCCTCTAACCCCAAGCCTCAATCTTTGCGGCCCGCAGGACACGATGTGTCAACATCATATACAGGGAATGTGGAAAACCGCCACCTGGTAGGTAATCCCTTAGACGGGGAGGCACAGAGACAGGAGGTCGCAGCCAGACCCAAGCAGCTCTGCCCCGAAGGTGCACAAAATTACCAAACCCGTGGCAGAGGTAAACCATTTCCCTGGCACCTAGGGTCCAAAGATAGGCCGGTTCTTGACAAAGGACTTGAAACCCTAACACACTCGGGACGAGTTGAAGGGAAGAACCGTCTCACGGAATATCAGCAATATTGGAACCCAGGGTACGTACCACCTACGGACCACGAAACTGGTACTAGCTCTCGCTCCACCTGTGAATCTGATGTGAACAATCCGTGGTGTAACCAAAGTGTTCCTTATCGTTTACTACCCGCAGCGGGAGGTGAAAGCGAACAGGAAGTTTCCAATGAAGATAACCTATTTTCTTCAGGAAACCTAAAACAACGACAAAACACCGCGGATAACTCCAGCCCATCAGGGGGAAAACGCCCCGAAAATCCGGTAATCCTACCTGATGGGAGCTCTCTCACCTATCCATTACCCCAACGACTTGAGTTTATCAGTCACCCACTGGTAACACCAACTCACCCCAACCCGGGGGCGTCCATTCCTTATTCCACTGTAGCTAAAGGAAAAACAGTGGGAGGGGATAGGGGAGTAGGAAGGGAAGCAGAGGGAAACAGCGAGAAAGTAGGCAATTTACAACCCTATCGATTAACTTACGGTGTAGAAACGAACTTAGACCAAGCTGGTAAAAGAGCGGAAGCTCGGGCCTTTGATCCAGCCGAAATATTAAAGCAGTGGGCAGACTCAAGCCCCGAAAAGCACATAGATTTAGAGAGGCTAAGCGATCAGGATAGTGAAGAAAATGTAACGCTTAAAGCACAAGATTTTAACACTCTAACTCATGAATTGTATGAAGAATACGAGGACGAGTACGAGGAAGAAAATAGCGAGACAGAACAAGCGGCCGCAGATGTCAGAGGGGGTAGTCCTGATAGAAAATTAGCTAGAGAAGATAAATCAACCTCGTCTTCATACGAACTTATTACCGAGGATGTTTTAGACACAGGTAAGAAAGCTAAACTAGAAAGTGAGGACGAAATTAGTGTAGAAGAAATACCTGTGAAAGAACAGTGGGACGATCACGATATACAAAACCTCCACGAAAATAATATGGCGGAAGGAGGCGTTCCTTTGATGGATCTAGTAGAAGAAAGAGAGGATAGAGATCAACGCCAGCAACCCGGTGAAGGGGGAGCTGGGGGTGTAGATCTGGGGGCATGGCATCCTAACCGTGGGATGAACCCTGGGGGACCTCAACAAAACAATGGGAATGGCCAGATCCTAATCCAGCAGCCGGGCCGAGGCGTGCAGGCAGGAGGCGGGATAGACCTTGGGCCCATACAACAACATATATTGTACCCTTTCATAAGGCAGGCAATGGCAGCCCCTATACAGGCAGGTCAAGGAGGAGGGGGAAACCAACAGGGTCAACAGGCCCAAGGAGGCCAAGGTAATCAGGCCAATCCTCCCCTTAATCAACAAGTTCAAGGGGGCCAGAACGATCAGGCCAACCCTCAAGGACTTATTCCTCCTCTTAATCAACAGGCCCAAGGAGGCCAAGGTAATCAGGCCAATCCTCCCCTTAATCAACAAGTTCAAGGGGGCCAGAACGATCAGGCCAACCCTCAAGGACTTATTCCTCCTCTTAATCAGCAGGTCCAGGGAGGCCAGGATAATCAGGCCAACCCACAAGGGCCTAACCCTCCTCAAAACCTTCTCAACAACCCTCCTCAAAACCTTATTAATAATCCCCCTCCGAATCAGCCCAATCTGGGGATAAACCCTGGGGGACTCCAGCAACCCGGTGAAGGGGGAAATGGTGGTGCGAATCCGGGAATACAGCAGCCTAATCCTGGGGTAAACCTTGGGGGACTGCAACAAGATGATGGGAATGGCCAACCAGGCCAACAGCCTGGCCGAGCCGTGCCAGCAGGGGGTGGGGTCGAGCAAAACATGCTCCCTTACTTAATGCAGGCGATGGCGATCGCAGCCAATCTTAACGCAGGCCGAGGTAGAGTGGGTGACCAACAGGGTCAGCAAGCTCCGGCAGGCCAGAATAACCAGGCGAACCCACCAGGACCTGGTAACGTTCCCCCAAACCAACCTAATCAACCCAACCCGCCAGGTCCGCCGGACCCGCCGGGTCAGAATAACCCCCCAAATCCACCGGGGCCTCCACCGCCCGGCCCGCCGGGACCGCCAGGTCAGAACAATCCTCCGAACCCTCCGAACCAGCCAAATCTCTGGAGTATCTTCCCGCAACTGAACACGGACTGGGGTCAAGTACCCTCACCAGTGCGGGAAACTTCCCATAACGGTCATCAAAGGGGACCAAATATTAGATTACCATGGTTTAGTGGGAAGGAGGATGAGCAGATAGAAAAGTATTTCAGGGAATTGAAGCGACTGAAAGCTATCTATGATTGGTCGGACGCCCATCTCCTGAATATGGCGTTATTAGGCCTGAAGGGACGGGCAGATGACTGGGCAGGAGCCTTAGCTGAAAGCGAGAAGAATACATTTGAGAAATTAGAAACTCAAATGACAAAGATCTTCGGCGATCGAAGAGCTAAGTGGCAGAAACACGCAGAGTTCTGTGGCCTTAAACAAGGAAAGGACCAGAGTGTGATTGAATTTGCAGGTGTCCTGAAACAAAAGCAAGTTAAGGCAGAGGCAAGTGAAAGCATGATGTTAGCTGTGTTTTTAGAAGGATTAAAACAGGGCGTAGCCAGGCAAGTAGCTATACTGGACCCTAAGTCGTTCACCGAAGCGGTGGATTGTGCAACGAGACTAGAATCGTTGGACAAAGGCAAAGGGGGAACTAAAATATCTAATGCAGTGAGCGAACTGGCTGGAAACCAAGAATCAGAGGAGACCGCGGCCCTAAACTCCATCTCCGAACGGTTTGGAGTGGTGCTGGCCCGACTGGAGGCCGCACCATGGTTCCAGAAACCAAAGCCAGGGCAAAGCGGGACTCCCCAGAGTGGTGGTAACTTTAAACAGCAAGGTTATGAGAGAAAAGATAGGTACGAAAATCAGAAAGGTGAAAGAAATTCAGATCAGAAGCCTAAATCCAATACCGCCCCGAACAGAGAGGCAGATAAGGGAAAGAATCTGCCAACTCAACAGAAAGTAGAGAGACCCAGGTTGCCTTTTGATGAAAGTAAGTTTTGTATCATTCACCAACAGCATGGTCACTCTACAGAAGCGTGCTTGTGGTTGAAGAATAGGTTGAGGGAAAAACCCCCGCGGATCTACAAAGATAGCAAAGCCAGTGGTACCGAACAAAAGAATCAGGGAAACTAGAGGAAGGGTCCGTTCATTCCACGATAGAATTAGGCGCAGTGGACGGACCGGCAGGCCAGAATAACCAGGCGAACCCACCAGGACCTGGTAACGTTCCCCCAAACCAACCTAATCAACCCAACCCGCCAGGTCCGCCGGACCCGCCGGGTCAGAATAACCCCCCAAATCCACCGGGGCCTCCACCGCCCGGCCCGCCGGGACCGCCAGGTCAGAACAATCCTCCGAACCCTCCGAACCAGCCAAATCACTCTACAGAAGCGTGCTTGTGGTTGAAGAATAGGTTGAGGGAAAAACCCCCGCGGATCTACAAAGATAGCAAAGCCAGTGGTACCGAACAAAAGAATCAGGGAAACTAGAGGAAGGGTCCGTTCATTCCACGATAGAATTAGGCGCAGTGGACGGACCGGCTAGGAGAGAGATAGGAGACGAAGCATTTTTCTTAACGTTAAGATTTGATGATCAGAAGGAGGTTAGATCTTTGGTGGACACAGGAGCGAGCGATTGCTTCATGTCTACCCATTGTAAACGGCAGATCCCTAAACAATGCATTTTAGATGAATGGAAGGTATCGAAAGGAAACATCAGTCTAGCAGACAACTCGTCTCAAGTAATACTAGAACAAATTAGATGTAAGTTTTCAATCCAGGGATCGGTGGTCTGCTATGATTTCAACATAGTGGACGATCTATGCCACCTAATAGTAATCGGTAGAAACTTATTAACAGTGCTTCGATCAGATTTATCTCTACCAGGCGCAAAGATAGAAGTGTTTTGTGGAAACCCTATAGTCAGCAAAGAAACAGTGAAAATTCCACCGGGAAATGAATGCATCATACCGGTTACCACCCGAGAGCCGCTGGGATTAGACTCACCAGTGGCTTACTGCGCACCAGCAGTCACTGCCCCGGTCCTAGTGGAGGGGTGCGTGAATACGGTGGGAAGTCAGTGGTGGATCAAAGTCATGAATCCGCTAGATGAAATGCAAGAAATCACTCCCCAGGAAGTGTTAGCTTTTGCGGAAGAATGCGCAGTGCCTGAGGTAAACCAAGATCAGATAGAAGAGTTCCTAGACTTGTGTTATCTAACTAAAACAGAGACCCCAATGTCCATCTGTAGGATTTCTGTAGAAGTAATGAAAGACGCAGTGCAAATGGAAAGCCAAACCTCTGAGGAGAAATCCCGAGGTAAAATGGATGAAAATGTAAGTAAAATAGATCTAACCGAGTCGTGCTTAAACGAAGAACAACAGGTAAGGTTTAGACAAATGCTTAATAACAACAGGAATGCACTAGCGTTCTCAATGGAAGAGTTAGGTCACTGTGAAATAGCGCCGATGAGAATCATTGTGGATGAGTCGCAAGGAGTCATAAGTTCTAGACCATACCGATACTCTCCACAGAAAATGGATATCATCGATGAACAGGTTAGGCAACTCATAGATATAGGTGTCATAGAACCCAGCGAATCGGCTTGGCGAAGCCCGCTGGTGGTAGTGCAGAAGAAAGATGGCAAACCTAGGCTCTGTACAGACTTTCGCATGCTTAATCAAGTCACTTTTAAAGATAAATTCCCCATGCCCACGGCTCGCTCGCTTTTCCTATATATGGCTTACAAGAAACCCACTATGTGGACAGCTTTAGATCTGTTGAGCGGCTATCATCAGTGTGTAATCGAAGAAGACAGTAGAAAATATACCGCTTTTGAAACCCCGATGGGTGTGTATCAGTATAAGCGTGTACCATTTGGCTTAGTTGGCGCGCCTTGGCAGTTTACCAAGGTAATGGCCATAGCGCTAAAGGGATTGATTCCTAGAACCTGCTTAGCATATTTAGACGACGTAATCGTCTACGACACTACATTTGAAGAACACCTGGCAAGTGTTGAGGTGGTTCTCCAAGCCTTGGCGAGAGCTAATCTCAAATTGAAGCCATCAAAGTGTGAGTGGTGCCGCAGTGAAATCAATTTCCTTGGCCACGTAGTAAACGCGGAAGGAGTGGCTACACAAAAGGTAACCACAGAAAAGATTACAGCCTTTAACCGTCCTCATAATGTGAAAACTATTAAATCCTTTCTGGGGCTGTGTAACTACTACCGTCAGTTTGTCCCAAATTTTGCTGATCTAGCTAAACCATTAAATCGGCTGCTAAAGAAAGAAGTCTATTTTGAGTGGACGGAGGCTTGCGAGGAAGCGTTTCAACAGTTAAAGAAACTGCTCACCTCGCCACCCTTACTAATCCATCCGGATATAGGAGGGCATTTCTATCTGCTAACAGATGCATCAGACGCCGCGTGCGGTGCAGCGGTTTGTCACAAACTAGATGAAATCTACCGTCCGGTTGCTTTCTGGGGATGTACTCTCCGAGACGCCGAATTAAACTATTCGGTAACAGAAAAGGAGGCTCTGGCGGTGATTAAGAGTATTAAGAACTATGAGGATATGTTACAAGGAGCTAAGATTACTATAGTAACCGATCACAAACCATTGATTCCCCTGTTACAGAGTGCCTACAAGGCCCCGTCTGCTAGGCTAAGGCGGTGGGCTTTGGCGCTGTCAGACTTTGATTTTGAAATCACCTATGAGCCAGGAGCAACCCATTTCTTACCGGACTACCTGTCCAGAGTTCACCACGAACATGTCCCCGGTGAGGAATATGAACCCGCCGTGGGATGTGAATTGTTCGAGGCTGAAATTCAGGATGGGGAGCTTTCCGTGGCTACGGTGATAAACGCGCAACTCCAAGATGCGGAGTGCGCACAACTAATTGACTATCTACAAGACGGAGACCTGCCACCAGATCCCCTCGAGGCTAGGCGAATAATGGATCAAGCCGACTTTGTGGGAATGGTCGCGCCAGGAGTACTTTGTAGGTTCAACGTCAAAAGGTATAACAAACACCAAGACCAGTTGGTAAGGCTGAAACCACGAATGATAGTTCCAGGAAAGTTAATTCCCAGAGTCCTGAGGCTGTTACATAATAATATCTTAGCTGGAGGACATGTAGGTATCAGTAATCTCACTACCAAAATCTCTGACAGATTCTACTGGCGCAACATGAACGCCGACATAGTAGACTATGTGAAGGCCTGTGAAACCTGCTCTCTAAGGAGACGGGCTCCGCATTTCAAGGCCTTAGCTAAGTCTTGGGAGAGGCCGACTCGACCCTTTGAGGTGGTACAGTGTGATTTCATCGGGCCACTAAAGAGGGCTAGGGATGGGTCAAAATATATCATGACCTTCATAGACCTACTAACAGGTTGGCCGGAGGCTTTCACCACGAAAGACTCCACTGCGCAAACCGCGGCCAACTGTTTCCTGACCGGGATAGTGTGTCGGTATGGGCGGGTAAACCGTCTGCACACAGACCGGGGGGCGGCCTTCCTATCAGGACTGTTCCGGGAGATTACTACCCGACTAGCGTGCAAACAAACGTTCACTACCGGGCGAATGCCGACTGGCAACGCTCGAGTAGAAAGACTACATAAAACCATTGAAAACCTGATTGCTTATTATATCCCTGACGACCACTGTAACTGGATCGATCTACTCCCCATTGCATTATGGACAGTTAGATCCACAATCAGTGTACGGTCGGGATACAGCCCGCATACCTTGCTGTTTGGCAGAGATCCAATTAGCATGGGAATGCCTGAGCAGGGAACAATTCCTGAAACGCTGAACGACTGCGAGTTTTTCATGCAAACCAAGGATAATATTGCTATGTTTAGGAATATGGCTGAAAGGGTAGTTCAAAACTACGAAAAAGATCTGAGGCTGCGAATTGATGAGCGGGCGCGGCCCACTCAGATGTACGAAGGTGATATGGTATACATGTACGACCCTTTAGCTAGTGAAAATAAAGCGTCTAAGTTCTCAAACAGGTATACCGGGCCATTCAGGGTAATTGAGACAAAAGGGGACCACCTTGTTAGACTAGTGTCTTTAAAAACTGGGAAACAGGTACCACATCTAGTAAACATTTCAAAACTCAAACCTGCACATGGGCCTTGGTCCCCCGCCGTCCCTCATAACATTCCCAAAATGGTGAGAGAAGCGAAAATCACTAACTCAAAAGGGGCAGATCCTGACCGAAACCCTGAATTGCATCACACTCCGACGGGTGAAATCGCTGAGGGAGATGGCGAAATAAGGGGTGCTGAGACTGAAAACTCAACGGGAACGACCGGTCCCCGTGAGCATGATGCAGTTCCTATGACCAGGAAGGTACCTACACAAAAACCTGGTCCAAGTCCCACTGATTTAGCAGAAACGGATGGGCAAATCACTGATGGTCAGGGCACCAGTGCGGACACCGCGCTGTCAACAAACTTATCCTTTGTTCCTAATAAAGCCGCCTGTGAACGGGGAACAGCTGGCGCTAATGGACAGAGGAAACGCAAACGAGCTAAACGAAGGGGCAAAAGCCAGCCGTTGGAGGGGAGATCCCCTCCAGGCAACAACAAGCCCATAAAACCACCCTGCGGTGATGTGCCGATCTTGGATACATCGGAACAGAGCCCAGAAAAAACAGTAAAGGACCATGTCCCGACGAAAGGTGGCTATAACCTACGTCGGAACCGCCGTCCTAACTACGTCGCTCTGTCCAACGGCGGGGAAAGCGACGACATGGATGATTAATGCAGGAAATCTAGCCGCCCTGTGAAAATAAAGGTTCGGCGGAGCGGCACCGTTAGCATCAACGCTAATGGAACAGGTGGTCTACCTCACGGCCACCTCGCCGCGCCCAGGGGCGTGGCAGAAAGGGAGGGTGCGCACACCAAGAGAGATGCCAGTGGTTTGGCGTCATCTCTTGGGACCGGATGCAAACGTTCCCCCCCACCTGAAACAAGATACAGCTCCAAATATGGAGACGGCATGGACAAGCGGATCGGTTATAATTTCGTGGGATCCGCGCCGATCCACCAGTCGGTCCGCAACTCTGCTCCTAGACGGTCACCTCTGCTGCAGGTGATTGTACGCACAACCCAGCCCGGGGGGAGACGGAGATGGACATTGATTCTATCTCTGAACAGAAGTTGGAGATAGAAATTGTTCAACTTCCGACTTCTCCTGGAAGGAGCAGAAAGAGAACTTAGCTGGGACACTGATCCACCGACTCATGGGGAACTGTCTAGCCCTCCGGCCACATAGCAATCCAAAGGGAACCACTACTTTCCCTGCGGACACGGAGGGAAGGATCATCGTCCCCCTGAGAAGGAAACGGATTAGCCGCCCCCACCAGAGGGCGCTACCTACCAAGGGAAGGTTCGTTGGGCCATTCTTTTAGGATTTTACCAAATGAAAGAAAAGACAGTCGAGAAGGAGAGTGCTAAGAAACAACCGGCTCAGACCCTTAGGCGGTGGAGTTGGCCGGGCCGGGGGGGTGTCCGTCCGGACTCAACCGACGCCGGGATTGCCCGGAAGAAGCCAAGGACACCAGCCCGGCGGCCCACCAGAACGACCACAGGCGGAGCCAAGAGGTCCGCTAAATCGGCTCCAGCCAAAAAGAAGACAGCAGATAAAGACTTCTACAATTTATCTGAGGTGAGTGACTCGGAGCCCGAGCCAAGGCTAACGGCGTTGGCCAAGCCGGTTCAGAAGGAGGAAGCGGCCAATCAACCGGTGCAGATTCAGGCCGGCTGGTTCTGGGACCTTACGCAACCACTGTTCCAACTATTTGAGACTGTTGACGAAATTAGAAGGACAGAGGACTGGATGTGCCAAAATCAAACAAACAGTTAGCTGAGATTAAAACTCAGGTAGCTCCTTTCATTCAAAGGACCACACAAAACTCTAAATGCGTCAAGGAAAGTACCAGCCTACAAACAACACGAGGCGGCCGACCTCTGCCCACTCTGGAAAGGCGATCGGGAGGGGAACAGCTAACCGTCGCCGCTCCAGGACTAAAAGTGGAGGTAGCACCCGTTCAACACGCGCCAACCCCACCGGTGGGGAACGGGCCAGCGGGAGCTCCCCTCCTCCACCACTTACAGCCTGCGGACCCCGCTTGTTTAGACTTGAGCAGCTTGACAACGAGCTGCAACGCCAATCCCTCACCACTGCTATGGAACCAGCAGCAGTGGACGCCAACCAGCCAGCCGGGGGGCCCACTGTGGCCGAGCCCACTCCCAACGACAAACCCACCGCAGGTACCGAACCCATACCCCTCGAGCCAACCGTCGTACGATCCAACGGGGGCCGTTTCGGACTGGAACCTACTAGGCCAAGACCCCTCAGAGCAATGCGCCCCTCGTCCTGCGAACGTATGAGAGGCTTGAGGATCACGGTCACCAAGGACGAGAGCGGGATCATCAGGCGAGTGGTAAATGACAACGGGCAAAACCTCTACGAGCATGTCCCAAACTAAACAGACCAGAGGACCCGGGAGGAGAGCATACTTCGGCGCATGGATGATAGTAGTGCGCAGGAAAATAAGGTAACTTTGCTGTGAACATGTTTTAGATAGACTGCAAAATTAACTTTCTCAAACTATCGCTAAGGCCAAAACAAAGACAATGAAGTGGCTAGTGCTGTTCGTATTAGCTATAATAGGGGGCATTAGGGGAGTGCATAACGACTCCAGCCCACCTGAAGGGCTAGCCCCTAACGCTGAAGTGATAGCTTTAGAACAATATGGAGTAGTGTTAAAACCAGGGAAGTTAATGTCCACCGCGGATATAACACACGTCCGACAAGGCTTCCTAATTACTATTCCAAGGAGGCGCTCCTTCAACAAAGCTACCTTTGGCCAAGTCTGTCACCGATATCTACAGGGAGGAGACGCCCTCGATCGGGCCTGCTACCATATCAGGTCGCTGGTCAATTGGATGGATCAGACGTCGCAAGCGCTTAAGGGTCGGTACCGGGAAGTTCTTAATGAAACCTTAAGTTCCCTAATAAAAAACACTCAACAAGACCTTCAAAATCAAGAGTCGGAATTAAATCCAGGTGGAAGGGTCAAGAGAATGAAGAAGTTGCCCACAATGCTGGACGATCCAGGATGGCCGACCTTTCCTCTTCCAACCTCATGGAATCAAGGGCTGGCAGCTGATGTCAAATATAACAGGGAATTGATTAAAGTATTGCAAGAATCTTCGGACCAAATGATCGAAGACTTGGCTCTGATGAATGAAAAACATGACGAGGCTGTGGAAAGGGTTAACCATGTCGTGATAGGCCTACTGGACAATCTAAGATCACTAAATAAGGCACACAACACGACTCGTCGAAGGATGAAACTCGTGCAACATAAGGTGGATTGGATGGAACTGTACCTGAATATGATACCGGTCGCTCTAGAAGACAAGCTAGGAGAGATGGTGTATCTTCAACTGATGGTAGAGCAAACTCGCGTGTTCAGGAAAGGTGTACAGCGCCTGACGCGGGGCCAGCTGACTATGGACTTGGTGCCCCGCCAATATATGGTCGGAGCGGTCCAGGAAGTTAACAGATATCTAAAGGGGATCCACCCCAGGTTCCATGTCGCGTTCACAGATCCTTCCTTCTATTACGAGAACAGTCAACCCTCGTTCAAATTCGATGAAACCACTCAGGAATTAATAGTGTATGTAAGGGTGCCAGTGGTGGCTGACGAACATTTGTTCAGGGTCTATGAAGTACTAACTTTTCCTGTGCCAGTGACAGTTAGAGGGCGACTCAAGAAGGACGCTCTCCAAATTGTTAATCTACCCAAAAGTGTCGCCATGTCCATGTCCCGCCAGTATTACGTACCATTGGCTAGTGGCAGTTGGTCAGGTTGTTATGGACAGACCATCACGCTCTGTAAGGATCTACCCTATATGAAAAAGATTACAGACAACACCTGCACTGCTGCGCTACTGAGGCGCGACGACCTAGCGATCCAAGAAAAATGTGAGCTGGACTATCTACTGGAAGCAGACTTTGGAGAGATGGCAGTGTACCTAGACGACGGAGATATGCTAGTGGTCAGCGCCGACACCCGAGGCCAAATGATTTGCAGAAACCAGCCTGCGGTCGGAGTGAACATAGAAAATTATGCAAGGGTTCAGGTGGAATGCGACTGTGCATTCCAAACACAAGGAGCATGGATACCGTATAGCTTGCGAAATTGTGACCGGCACACCAGGATCACCACGGTTGTGTACCCACATAATGACCTGTTGGAAGCAGCAAGTCGTGTGAAGGGGTGGGACATGAATTTCACAACGTCCAAAAACGAACCCACTATGTTAGAGTCAGACCCTATCCCTGAAACAATTAGGAAAGACCTGCTGGAAATCGAGGAAAGCCTGAAGGTCAAAATACCTGTAACCTCCTTGGCCAAACGAATACAAAAACACCGTAAAGACTTGGCCAAGGGTATCAAGAAAGCGACTGACCGTTACGAGGTAGAGAAACACGCCCCGTGGTTCTCTATAGGTAACTTCGGAGGCGGTTTTGGTCTCCTCACCATCTTCTGCATAGTGGTAGCTGTGACAATTATTGGATGTATCCTTTGGAAGTGCTGGCGGAACCATCAAGGCAAGGCTGCCCTAGCCGGACTAACCATGACTTTACCTCGGGCCATGGCCTTGGAGACGGCGGACCCGGGGAAACTGTTGCACCGTGAAAAGGCACTAACTGGGTGTCCAGACGCGACCGCCAACCCCACTGCAGTGGCAGTGCTTGCTATATTATTAGCAGTACTAGTCATCGCTATAGTGGTCCTCGTGTGGCGAAAGTGGAGATATATCAGAAGGAAGACTGTGGATGGACTGTATGTACAGTTTGCCAACCCACATATGATAGAGACAATCTTTCTGGGGGAACTGGCCATGCCTTCAGACCACACTTATACGGAGGGCTATGTGCTCATTAGGGATCTACTGGTGACCCAGCTGTGTCTGAAATATACTCTGACAGTTACCTGGGGGGCGCAGCTGATGGGAGCAGCGACTAGACCTGGACAACATCCATCTAGGGTACCACTACCAGACACCCTGAGGGTATCTAAGAAACTAGCCCGTCTAATGATGAGTAATTTAAAATACAATACCAGGGCCAGACTACTGAGATATTCCTCAGGGCTAGCCACTCCTGTACCCATGGGAGTACCGCGCCTCATCGACGCAGGCTGGTCCGATGTCGGAGCGGACTGGCCTCAACCGGTGATGGGACATGGAACAATGCCTAACGCTCCTCCTAGATCGACCACGCCCACCTCAACAGCGACCGGAACGGGATCTGCCCGAAAGACAGTAAAGCCAGGGACATCCGAAATAGATCCAGGAACGGTTTATGAAGTTATCATATGACAATGTAACGAGTGTTAAGACCTGACCTAGTGCTGTACAGGTAAAATTGGTGAATTAATAACACAAAGGTACGAATACTAAAACTAAAATGTTACAGGAAGTTCGCTGGGCAATACCTGTTTGGGTAGGTAGGGTTCTGTTGACTAACCTGATCAATAAGGATTCACCAGCCAGGGAAACCTGGGTCGGGTAGGCTGGTCCAACCGTCTCTCTATGGACCCATGGGTTATCTAAATTTCTCTCAAGTCGAGTGTCCCATGCCCGGTAGCCTAGCTCAACACTCTCATTGTTAACGATTTGGCAACTCTTTTAAAGTAGGGAACCATTTGGAACCGATCCTAGTGTCGCGAAATTTTAGCATTTAAAAAGATACTCAAAATTCTGTATAAAACCTAAGAGCGCTCAACGGGACCAATGCTCCCAACGAGCGAAGTGAACTTCCCCAAGCAAGTACCATCTACACCTGACCCCTGTGCTGTTGTTACCGCTAGGATCGGGCTGCAGTACAGGAGTCACTTGGGGAACGCCACTGTCTATTCTTTAGCATGCTTACATATATAATCTTCTCAAAGATGAGGGGGCTGCACAAGCAGCAGGAGCCTGCCCACAGGCCTGGTGTCAGTGGTGCCTGACAGGAGGCAGGACGTTGGGGTTACGCGTCACTGACGCTGCGAAGGGCACTGGGGTGGACGCCCGACCATGGCAGTCACTATGCCCCGGGTGGATTGGCTCCTGACAAGCGGTCTCTTCATCACAAAAAAATCAACGAATAGAAAGAAATTTACCTAAAAAACTGAATATATAAAGCAACCCAATATTCATTTAACTAAGAGCCCTTCCTCAGGGAATTCTGGGCAAGTTGTGATAAGAACATATGAAGGCAGAATAGTTAGTAACATTCTCGGGGGGAACGCTCCGTGACAGCACACGAGAGTACCTTATACGTGGCTCGTTTGCTTCTGGTATGGGCGCGCTGCGACGGGCAAGGATATGTACAATTCCTACCAAGGCGTGCTATATTCAGAAATTATAACGGAGGTCACAAGGAAAGGTAGTTACGGGACAACGGTGAACTGGTGACATTCACAGGGTAATCGGCTCTCTCTCTTACCATATCGCGACTCCCTCAGACTGGACAAGCCATCCCTGGGGCGGGAGAAGCCGTAGCGAAAACCCACAAGGCGGTGGAGCGAGGTGCTGTCCTTATTAATAGCCCCATCGTCTTGGTTATGTGTAAATGGCCGCCGGATCATCGTATGTCTTAAGTCGAGGGATCCTGACTTTACCATAAAGTCAGGATCCAACGAAAACAAGTATCAAAAGAAAGAGAATAATGAACAACTGCCCAAAAGTACAAGACTAAGTTATTTAGGCCATGTTTAGACCAGTTTTAACCGGGTCTGAGGCAAAACGGCAAGAAGTCAAGTTTCGACCCGGGTAAATTAGAAATAATTAAAATTAATAAAGAAGACGTGCGGCTTCAGAGTTGACCGCCGTCGAGAAAAAAAAAAAAAAAAAATGAAATACTAGTCTTGACCGCCGTCGTGGCGCTAAAAAGTAACTGGGTCTCCGCTCAACAGTTGAGCTGAAGAAGGGGGACACGGTCTACTAATTCCCTAACGAACGGCTGCAAAAACTTAGTTGACACCCAGAGCTAATAGTCTACCCAATCTATTAGAAAGAAACTAAAATTCTAAGGTTGTCTTTAGTACTAACACATTCCTGCCCCGCATGCGCATAGTTAGGATAAGCTGGGGGCGGAGTTTTTTCAGGAGTAGTCTTGACTCTCCACAAGAAAAACGGGCATAGACCTGAACAAAGGACGGGTTTAACCTTGTACTGTACTTCGGTAAAGGCCCGACTTACTAGGTGCTGTCTGGAAGTGAGTGATCTAAGGAGATGCATTTACACATCTCTATAATTTAAAGGGGGTGTAGGCTGCATATTAAAAAAAAAAAAAAAAATATATGCAGTCTGCTCCCAATTATAACAATGGGAAACTCGGTGCTGCCCATTCTGGTTCTATGAATGGGAAGGTACCGACAAACCACGTGTAACTAATGAGGACCGGGAATCAGATCAGAAATGAACCTGAGTCTGAGACCCGATCCTCTAGTGATAACTAATGAGGAACGAATAATTTCAACCTCCTTTGTACAGTTAGTACTTAATGTCCTTTAATGACATTTATACCTCACGGAATGAAACGCTACCCCCACCGCTTGTCATGTTGGTTTTCCCCATGTGATGTAAAGTATAGGGTAGACAGTAGGGTGTTACTGTTAACATAGGTATAATATCTATTCAGTGAACCGTTTGGAGTTAGGGGCGCACCTGTTTGTCTCGTTAAAAGGGCGCCACTACCCAATATAAAGTGGAACTCGGTCTTCAAACCCCAGATTGAACATAGGGGGTGAACGCCGAGCTACCACCTGTAACTAACAAGGAAGGGAAGGACTTTGTCTTAATATAACCGTTCAATGAGAACAAACTCTGGTTGAAGTTGCACTTCACAAAAATGAAGTCGGTTATGACTGAACAGCTATCACCCTTGCGGGGGTGTTAATTTGTTTACATATAAACCCTTGGAGTGTATTGGAAAATTATTCTAACACAATGTACATAAAGTGTGTTGTCAATAGTATTGACTCTTGGAAAACCAAAATAAATTCTTAAGTAAATCACCAAAGACCCAGTTCCTATCATTATTCTTATCTCCTCATGTGGTCTGTGAGAGAGTCCAAAACGTGTGAGTTTTGCATCACATTTCGGACACTCGTGAGATCCTGAAAATGCACATTTTCATGGCAACTGAGCCCAGAACGATGTGTGTAACCGTTCCCACATAACGCGCAGAGATATCACTGTTTGGGATGTTTGGTAATCTTTGCTGCGGATTTTGGTGCCTTTCTAGCGCTTAATAAGGACACCATTCTCTCTCTCACAATGACACATCCAGAATCTTCGTCCGAGAGTTCATTCAGTGTCCTGGAGGCTTCATCATGGTCTCCTCACAGTAATATTTTTTCCTCTTCTGGACGATTCTGTACAATATTACTCGCTATAAAATTTATTCTAACACTATGACACTGACGACGTCTTGTCGTTAGACTCAACATGGGAAGGGTATTGGTGGTTCTTACCACTCCTTCTCAAACTTACCTTGGAGTCGCCAACAATTCGTTGAACGGCTCCACCTGTGGTGTCGCCTCACGTGGCCGACACGTCAATCTTTCCAGTACCCTGTAAGGGGAACTACTCATCAAAGAATTCTGTCACAGCCAATCTAATGCTGGACAGTCTGGACCAAAATACTTGGTCACCTACTGTCACTCTAAACTTACCAGGTGAACACCCTAGGAAGCGTTTGTTACCTAGGGCACCCCATGTGAATTGTTTCCAATGTAGACATTTACACTAATGTCCTGTACGAATAGCGACTAAACAAAGAATTCTGTTACAGCAAATCTAGTGTTGTACAACGCAGACCGGAATCTCTGGTCACCCATACCTGATTCCACATGTGCAGTGTCAGTCCCCAACAGTTAATAGTATCAAATAATATCAGAATACCAATACGATACAAATCACCCACACTCCAGGAAGCTTAACTTAAATCGGTAATGTCAACAAACCGCTAGTCAGAAAAACCCTCTATTATCGCCCAACCACGCGCGAGGCAAAATGCTTGATCATGTTCGCCTAAACAATCCTCCCACTAAAATTATATAGCCTGACGCTTTTCAGTGCCAACCGTGTCACATTGCTTCATTTACATCACCCTAACATACCGCAGGACCTGGAAAAGATAATAAGTTTAGTACGCCAGATCCTAGTTCTCAGCCCGCGTCCACCATCTTGAAACCAAAAGTAAACACTAGGTGGCCGCCCATACTACCCGTTGCAAAAATCACCAGCGAAACACAGTTTCTGGTTCCGGGAGTGACATCAGCCTCCGGAATACGACAACGTGAAGGCGGACTGAGAAAATTGGCGAAGAAATCCTGACCAACAATCTCCTTAAAATTCAACAGTTAGTAGCCTACCTAACATGTCAAGAACTGTAGAAAGAAGACCAAACTTACCCGGTCCCGGAGCGGTCCGGACGGAGGGCCGTCTCTACGAGGAGGGCGGTGTCCGACGACAAGCCAGCAGGGCGGTGAAAATGTCTGTGTTTTCCCATAAGAACAGTCTGGAGCTCCGTCAAAAGTGTGATCTGCTCCTCTTGGATATATGAACTTAAGTGTACCAATCACTGGCCGGGAATTGGATCGGCAGAATCACTTGGCGAAACCAACCCGGAAAATTAAGTGTTCTAGGCATAGGCCGGGAATTAAATCATAAAATCACTTGGGAAAATCAATGAAAATCAATATATACAAAAGAGTGCCGGCGGCCTACTGCTGAAGAGGCAGTCTGACAAAAACTCGGCCTAAAGCCCGGGCCCAACGACGAAGCAACCGGGTGGACGGCATGTAGCCATCTGTCAGCTCGCGGAAATCGTTGACCGTCATTACCCCGTCCGCGACTACCTTGGGCCGGTGGAGTGCGTGACCAGTGTCAACCGTCGGAACCGCATACCACTCGTTAGCTCTTCTGACCTCTCTGCTGACTCGCGGGATGATCCGGTTAATCCACTTTTGTAACGAGCCATCACTGTCAGTCAACTCCCAACTCCGGGCATCAAAACCGGAGGGAGTGGCCAAGATCAGGGTGGCTGGGATGGGATGGGCTCGCAGGTTCAGGAACGCCTGGTTAAATAGTTCCGCATAAAAGTTCACTACGCCATCCGGGTTAATGAATAGTGGCAGGTAAAGCTCCAATTCTCTGTCCCAAGTCAAAATGTCGAGGAGGTTAGTCATAACTATTAGCACGTCTTCCGGGTAGAGCATGTGATGGGCGAAGGCGTGCCCCGCCAACTCCGCTGTCGTTGCGTCCTCGCTCGGAAAAGTTACAAAATAATGGTCGGTGCTGCTCCGGATTAGATCAGGGTAATCCTGGAGTCCGGCCTCCCGGTTTGAAGAGAAAATAGCCACTCGGACCATGGTGAACTTGTGGAGGATAGAGTAAAATGAACGAAGATATAAAAAACACGTCTTGACTCTGTAAAAGGACCGCCGGCACTGATTAAAATGACGTCAAAACGAGGCTAATTTGGGAAACCCCTTTTTGATCCAAAAGATCCAAATTTTGAAATCGGCTAGCATGATCAATCCATCGCATAATTTCTTACAAAATCTGTGCTAAACTAAAGCTTAGGTCCCCAACCAACGTAATCAAGCGCCAGAATTAATTCATATCGGCCCAAAATATCAGGTCGAACCATCAAACTTGCAAATTTGTTCGGAAGAGAAATTTGCCATCCGGGCGCTTCGCGCCTGGAGGAATCAAATCGAGGTCAAACCCTGGAGGGGAATTCTAGTCAAGCGTCCCACTAAGTACACATGTACTAAGCATGACTGGTGGGCGCGCGACGCGGATGATAATATTTTCTAGACCCAACTGCAGAATGCTACTAGATTCAATGCAGGGACCTTGTATTTATTGTACATAGTGTTGTTCTGGTTGAAATTTGATTGAAATTTGACACGTATTGTATAATGAACTTCGTTCGTTCAAAATGTCCGAATCCTCTGTATTGACTTATGTTGTGTTAAAATGTCCTACAATTTGGATTTGATGTGTGCTTGTTACTCTTAAAGGGTTAAGACAACTTTACATTGTACATATGTTGAGTTCTGTTGACTCGTGTTACAAATTATAAATATCAGAAACTGTATACATATGTACTAAGTCAAAAAACTGACAATCATCACTTGATCTGGTCACCTTATGCACGAGTGACACAATTCTTAAACAGACAATAATAGGAGATCTTCCTAAAAACCTTCATGTTCATGAACATTTTCACTGATCTCAAGTCTTAACATAGACTACTGGAAATGTACTTAGGTATTAAGTAAAACTGAATGTATCTTTGTTTGCAATCTGCAAATGAACAAAAGAACTTGATTATCATCACACTGTGTTGAATGTACCACGAGAGTCAAGGCCACCCCCACATTGGTTTCTCATGTTAGGAAACAATAATAACAAATATATCCAATCATCAAATTTGGAAACGTTATCCCATTTGATTAAAAATTTCCATTCGGTTTGAGCTATGTCGTCCACCTCCTTAAACTCAAACACCTGACCGCCGTCGAATGTACTAATGGCTCAGTACTTTTAATATATTGTCATGTTATATAATCCAACAAGGATCAGGCTTAGCAAGTCTACTTCTAGTCTACTCTTAGAAAGAAATATCTTGCGCTCCTAGCGCCACCTGTTAACCAGTATAAAAGGTGTCGCAAAGTGGGGAGCAGTTAGTTTTAGTGAGAATGTCAGCTAAGTAAGTTTAACCAAGGAGTTATACCTGGAGTAAGTACATCGGCTCCGTGTAACAGACTGGAGTTTACCAATACCCACTACCTCGGACATAGGATTGTGATAGAGCTGAGTACTAGAATGGTCTAGAAGGTGTTGGAGCAACTCGTGTTCTAAATGTGGTTGATTGCTGATAGGAGATGGGAGGTGGACTGATGAAGACTTATACATGGTGGCTTTGACTCGGGATGAGATGTTTACTGAATAAAACCCTTTCATATTAAGAAGCTCCCTCATCGTTCATTTCTTTTGAACTATTGGGAAGTGAACGGACAAACTTTAAACGCAGTCTGAATTACTCAGGCATTCTGGAAAAACAACTCATGAAGACTTGGATATACACGAACCTTACGCAGTCTTAAATCAAACATTAACAATAGTTCAGTATTCCCTACATACCTATATAAGCTTACAATTTATTCACATCCAATTTACACCAAAGGAATCTAAAGCACAGACGGAGGGGGAGTATTCTCTGCAATTACTCACTCCACGTCCATAAAAGGTCCATCCTCCGAGCATAGGCATGTACATTCTTCACAGGTTCTTGGTTGAAGTAACTGAACTATAGTTGAGCTAGCTCAACACTCCTTAGTCTTCATGTTTAATTCTTTAAAAAATGGGTTCCGTCCTTTTTTTCCATTGTTATTCATTCATTCTAACAGTTCAATAAGACATGGCAGCAAGCACAAGTAAGAAGATTTCCTTTATTAATCCAAGGTGTGATAGTCAGTGCATCACTCTAGTAATCTTAACCAATTGTATTCATCCACTCAATACATTAACATCATACTCCTCGTACAACCATTATCATAACCAATTCCTATCCAGATGCACAACTGAACATACTTCCACCAAGACCCAACGTGTAATGGACTTTACTCAACGACCGCAAAGCTTACTCTGACCTATACCTGGATCAGCATTTTATTAGGTCTACCTTGTGGTACACATGGCGCATGCACTACTTTTCTTTTTATTTGGAACGGACTGAGATTACCTCAGCGACAGGAATAGATATTAACTTCCCTTGTTCATTACACACGATACAGCTGGTCAATACGTAAATCTAATCACCAATAAGAATAATGAAGATTCTAGTTAGCATCATAGAGTAATAATGAACTAACTTTAAGGAAGAGACAATACACTTTGACTGAGCCAATGACCCCATATAACTCATTTTCATCCGGCCTTTCCACATTTGCATATTATTTATTTGAAGCAGGACTGGGAATCCTTCACGGAATAGGCGTAATCTATATCTGACCGTATGACATGACTCATGTGGAAAATCGGATCGGACAAGAACGTGGTAGGCCTATGCCGTTTTACCATAATGCAATTATGCCCGGATAAAAAGAAACAGAATTAGGATGTTTTACAATTTTGACATAACCTAGTTTTTGCTTCTATTCGACGACTGGTTAAGATATTAATTAGTGATACAATTATTGGATGCTCTAAAATAAAATTGTACAGGAATCTTGTTAACCACAGGCAAAGAAAATTGTCAAAATTCGGAAAACATATTATTCTACTGTTTATTAACATAATTATAATCTTAAGGTATGTCACAGTCATGATTAGCTTATGCACTCAAACAATAGGCCTAAGTCTTATTGTTCTAAGACTAAGTGCGAAGCTAGTCTCACACTTTAAGTGCAGGCAATCTCGACATCTTCTCACCACTATTCCCATTGGACAAAATGCTGAATATTCAAAAGATATAAATCAGAGTTATGTGGAAAATTGAGAACTTGAAATTGCATATACAGGTTAGAATATCATACTACAAAACTTTTAGTTTATTTTCTGAGCAGTACTTAATTCCAGCAATGGGAATTATCAAACATGACTGGGGAAGTTCTTCAACATCTTACAATAGGCATGTTAATATCCGTGTGTCTCCCCACACAGAAAGGATGCTCCAGGCGGGAATTAAGCATTAAAGAGGATGTTTTAAGCTTTCAAATGATACCAAGCACATCAAAATTAAATAATTTTCAAGGAATTTACGGGCTGTTGAATACAGGACAGTCAGAATTCCTGAAAATGGCAAAAAGCCCGGATATTGAATATTTATCTAAATATTTAGTAATGAAATAACAGATTTTCTATATCGGGTAAGTGGGTCTCCAAAAGGAGCATCGCGCGACGAAATTTCGCGGAAATCGCGAACGGATGTTAATTGGGGGTGCATTTAACATAGGATTCTATGGGAGAAAACATGTTATTTCACGATAACTTTTTAAATATTGCTCCAATCTTAATACAGTAAGTGAGAAAAAGTTTGTAATTGATCCCAGGAATGTGATACAATCCTTCAAATTTTTGCATTATGCAAAATTTTTGCATAATCGCGAAAATTCGCGTTTGCCCCATAGGCCCCAATGCTAAACGTGGTCACTTCTGGAGCCCAGAATTTCACCACGCGATGTCGGAAATGGCGAGGATACCGCTGACCCGTTTAATCCGTATAAATTAACAAAAAGTCATAAAAGCTTATAAGCTTATAACTTTTGTTCTACAAAAGGTAATCTCTTTTAGTTTGGACTGGTAATACAATCAAGTCATGTTTTTCGAAATGGGTTACAATTTTTGACAAAATTGGCAAAATTTGGTTGTTTCCATGTAACCAAACATCTGATGTTTGGTAATATTTGGGGGGAAAACATTCTATTAACCTTCCAAAAGAATGTTTTTCAAACAAAATGGATTTTTTTTAGTAGGATAACTGAATTCTACTCAAAAAGTTGGTTTAAGACATTTTCATCCCTATTTTTCACAAATCTACCCATATCTCCCTTAATATTACCTGTAGACCTTAAAGGCGGTGATCCAAGTTGCGACAAAATTGAACCGATTTTCAACCGATTTTCAAAATTGGTTGGAAATCGGTTGAAAATCAGTTCACTTTGGAAAAAATCGTCACGTGGATCATGTCAACCGATTTTTTTAGACCTATTTCCAAGCAAACAAATGAAATGTAAAATATTCCAAACCGATTTCAAACCGACAATGGACAGATAAAATTATTAATCATGTTAATATTTTTGGAACGGTTCTGGACCGATTCTATTATGTATATGTTTTTCTAATGTTATTTCAGTCATTTTAGGGTTGATTAGATTGCAAACTTCAACGTACATAAGGAAATCACACGCACGTTCATTTAATGCTTTATTTGAATCTCTCTGATGATTATTTATTATTTCTATTTATTTCAGTTCGTATCGATTAAATATCATAATATTCTCACTGCATTAATGCTTTTGATGCATTTATTGCAAAATTATTTGCTGAATATCAATTTTTATACCATGCGATAATTTTGTCATACATTTACTACGTAATTCTAGTCTAAGAAAAAGGGAAGCAGTTGATTTTCAGCTTCACTGTGGATCTTGTGTATAGGACCGATTCTGGACCGATTTCAGGACCGACACATTTGATTACCTAAACGATTTTGGACACACACAAAAAAATCGGTTAAAAATCGGTTAAAAATCGGTTCACCCCATTTCTCTTTGTCGGTTTAGAAAATGTCGCAACGTGGATCACCGGCTTAAGATATATCCCCCTCGGAGCATCCTTTCTGTGTGGGGAGACACCCATGTCTTAGCATTCAGTACGGTGGTCTTACACTACAAGGGGTCTACATACATTCATTTAACATACTTTTACCCCACCGGTAGACAATTTTGGGATGCTCTCCATGGTAGACACATCATGTCGTGGTGACGGGTTGGACGTTATCTCACACCCCGTGCCGGATTCCAGGGGTTGGTAAATAGAGTCGGTGTAGAGCCGAGTCAAGGAGGGCCCGGGTAAACACTATCACTCACCCCCACTCCCAGCTGACAGGCCCAGACCGCTTAAGGGGTAGGGGTACGTAGGGGTGTGGTCATAGGGTCAGCATTTACACAGCCTAGCAACCTAACCTAAAACATTGTAGATAAAGCTATTTATAGTTTTACTCCATTAAGGAGCATTTTCATTAGTATATTTTGAGATTAAATGTTGGAAAAAATAGTTGCAGGAACTTCACGCTTATTATTTCTGTTGAGTATTGCATGCACGGATTCATGAAACCCCAATCAGACAATAAGGTTCATTGATGAATGAACTTTGTATCAACAGCTGATCAATTTAACGGCATTCCAGGGGCAGATCCAGGGGAAGGAGGGTCCAGGGGGTCCTGCCCTCCACCCTTTTGGTGGACCCTTATACTACAAAAAGAGGCATTTAGTGTATATATTATATAAGTGATATTATGATGCGATGTATGATTGTGATTTGGGAACGATTTTGAATGAGATCGATCCTATTGTTCCATACACCTACCATCAAAAATGGACCTATTTCATCTGTTCCAGTATACACGCTCATCTAGGCTTGCCAATCAGTAAAATCAGATTACTTCGCACAATTATTATCAAGTAGTAATCAATAACATGTTTTAACTTTATTATTGGCAACTCTGACGAAGTACTTCTTAGTCCATGACATGAGTACCATAAAATCAATAACATCTGCTTTTTCTCTTTTGAAACAAGACTTCACGCTCATATAGTTACATTTCTTTCTATCATAGACCACAAGCAGTCACAAACTACCAAATGTTTAGTTTCTTAAATCAAACCTTATCATAAAATTAAAGTGAAGCCTATGTTTAACGTGCACTTCGCTTTTGAAGCAGTCTTTTTGGCGCACCCGATACAGTGCCACGTCTGTGGTTGCTGGTGTACTCCACAAACATCTACTATGCCCTACTCTTGGACGTCAGAATTATGTATTACCATCTGGCGCGTGCATCCCGAGATAGTACGGAGAGGGTGAGCAGGGATTTCACACCAAAAGACCAACGTCCTAATGTCCTCTTCGATGGTGCCCGATTCGGGGAAGATGGGGTCTCAAATGAAAGTATTTTTTATGTAGGATTTGATAATAATCAAAGTTTGTTAATTCTGTTTGAATAATGTCGCATTATATTATTATGCAACATTATCCAAACAGAATTAACAAAATACTTAAAAGAATTTTAGACCTGACACTGTCTAATGCAAAAAGAGATACATCAGAGTTGTAATGTTTAGGAGTTCTTCTTTCTAAATCACAACTTCTTGCTTAGGAACGCACGTGCACCATCTTAATTCTACAAAATGCCATGACACCGGTATCCTATTAATATTTACAAACGGCCACCCCTTTTACTTGGCCATGCATACTTTTACTTGTGCCATAAATCCACCTGGTATCATTCGCCTATCATCATTTTCATCATTCTCCCTACTATCCTCCAACCCCTCCCCCCTCCACACACACACTGTCCATACTTTAGCGGCTATCTGACCAACCTTTTAGGAGGAGGGCGGTGGGATGGAGGAGTACGACTCGATCAGGGCAAACAGACGGACCAATTATTTGCGACCTCATCTGTGATAGACCAACTGTTGACCTTGAATTTTGTCCAGGAGATGAGTGGAATTGAGACAATAATTGTTCTCCATTTCTTATGTCTGTACATATAATTCTGCATGTAAGATAGTATTATATAGGCCTAACATATTTTGAAACATGCAATCAAACGTGATAAAATCAGTATGAATTTTTTAACAACAAGTCATAAATACATATGATATGAATAATGTCTAGGATTAAACAAATGTTCCAGAATCATTAGTTTGTATTTTTGTAGTGCATAGCAAAACTCAAAACCAGAGGCGGGCGAATGCAGTAACTGTTCTATAATGTATACATGTACAGAAACTTTGTACTGATAAGCAGATGAGTTAACGAGAATTACTTTAGCAAAATCTTAAACTTTCCGACATCACTTATCTTTTTTAAAACAATTAATGATCTATAACGCCTACATGAAGGCACTTTCCAGGCTGACACCCGGTTACCCATAAATTGTTCCTGATTTTCGCGCCTCCCGTCAGCTGCCTGCCGGGTCTTTTACCCTTGAATCCTTGCTCCAGACCTTTACTTTCTCTCTGGATTCGAGAAGGAATTAACAGTAACGTGTTCTTTTCCATTGGCAAGCAACATCTACTTAAATCGTTGTGGGCAGCATGGAAACAAACCAATCTGAAGATGTTCCTGGAAGCAGCTCCGGGAATTCCAGCCAGGAGGCGGCGGCTTTAGACGCGGCCACCCTGGAGATAGCCCGCTGGATGACCCCCATCACTGTGGCTTTTGGGCTTCTGGGCAACCTACTGACCTTTCTGGTCATGACCCGGAAGAAGAACCGTCGCATTTCCTGCTGCGTCTATATGGCGGTGCTGGCGGTGACGGACAGTTACACCTTATTGTCCTACATGGGGTTCAACGCATGCGTGATTGGCGACGTCAACCACAGCGCCATCTGTCGGAGTCTGACCGCATGTCGTGTGAGCGGGTACCTCATGGGCACAACGAACGTTTCCGGTACAATGCTTTTGGTGACTTTGACCATAGACAGGTTCATGGCCGTTCGACACCCTCTCCGGGCCAGGGTCTACTGCACTCCAGGGCGTGCCAGGATAGTTGCCGCAATAGTGGTACTATTTGCACTTCTCTACAACATCCCTCATATATTCTTCTCTGGATTCTTCATGTCCCCAAACGGCCCTGCCTGTTTGCTCTTGCTCCAGGGTGGAAGAAAAGCGAGGCTCTACTCCATTATAAACATTGTTGTTGTTGTGACCATACCTTTCTTAGTTCTTCTTGTCCTGAATCTGTTGATCATCCAAGTCATCAAGGAAAGAAGTAGACCGTATGAAGAAGAGCAGGGTGAGGTTACTCCACATGCAGGAAGACCCAATAATAACATTGTTGTAGTTTTACCTTCACAGGTGGATGATCGGAGAAGGAGCTCGGTCGCCCCTATTGCAGCACTTAGAACCCACTCTGGAGGACGGGGTGGAAGTTCTGGGGATGTCTTGGAAGAGGCCACCAGGAGAAAAGAGAGAGATAAGCAGCTGACAAGGATGCTTCTGTTTGTCACATTTGCATACATCGTTCTAACCGCCCCTCAGTATGCACGCCAAACAGCTCAGCTGTTTGTCAGTGTACCCAAAGACAAAACAGCAGCCGCTATTTTCACACTATTCATCTGCATCTTCCAACGGCTTTATTACATAAACTTTGCAATTAACTTTTACTTGTACTTCTTTACGGGCTCTAAATTTCGAATGGACCTGTTTCGTTTGCTCTGTTGTGTGACCGACTCTCGGAGTCCAGATATGACTGATTCCCAAGCTCCTTATAACAACCAAAGGAGCAGCTCCCTTCTGGATGTCCGTTTGCGGACCAGCATGGCGTCCAACCTGAACCTCGCCCACTCCACCCAAAACCTGCGCACAGAATTCGTGAGGCAGATGAGTCAAAACAATGGGGAGACACCTCTGCAAAATTTCAGGTCCTTTTTCAATGTGTTACGAATGACCAACGCCCGTGGAGGTAGTGGGACCCAGCCTACTAACATGGCAAGGTCGGTGTCCACAGCAAATCTTAGTCCTCGCATCAATGTGGATGCCAACCCTATTGATGCATTAATAGAGAGTCAGAGGCGTCGTTCTCAATACACCTTACAGGTGCCCGGACATGACGCTCCTACGAGCAGTCGTCGCGTCTCCTTGACCCAATTAACAACTGAGACTCACAATGACGTCACCACGACGTCCAGACATGACGAAGAGCAGCTCGAGGAAAGCATCGTGACGTCACACCACGTCATCAATATAATCCGCTCGACGTCACAAGATTTAGAAACTATTGACATTAATCCCAGTGGGGATAGCACTGATAATTGCGCCCCAACTTCTACTAAGATTTCTACACGGGTAAGTTTGTCAGTGATAAGGTCTAGCAGTTTTTCTGGCGGAGAAAGACCTCAGACTAAACAACTTTCCCATCAGGTGGGCGAACAAACAACAATGACGTCACGACCGGAAGTGGATGGCGTACCTCAACTCCTCGTTGACCAAGCGCAATCCGAGATATTTCACACCGGAAGTGCCCCTCAAGAACCACCCAGAGGTCGGCCATCTTGGCCTCACCTTCCTGTCCTACCCTCCACCGGTGAAAGCCCTTTTGACCTATCAGTGGACGCTTTATTATCGGCGCATGCGCAGCTGGATCCCTCGCTGAGGCCACCTGGTGGCGCCATCAGAAGAAGCGTCTCCGAACGTGACGTCAGCGGACGGAGGAGACAGGACGTCAACGACCTCTTGGAACTGATGGCTGCTGGAGGATTTGTACCACGGAAAAACTCGGTCCACTAAAGTCAATTAATAGCAATTGCTTAACTGCTTAAGGCATTCCGGGACACCCACAATGGATAAAGAAACAATTGAATTGTCTGAAGAAAATAATCACATAGTTATAGAACCCTAATAGGTTATCCTATGACACGTCAAAATGTTGTTGTATCCAATGCGAACATTTTGTGAAGTTTTACTTATTGACTGTAATGAACAAGGTACTTATAAGGCTATCTAATTGCTATTGGTTGAATACACAATGCTAATTGCAGCCCATGTATCTATGTGTGCTATAGGCCCATTAAATTAGGTATTTATTGCGAGTTGAAGTTTTGTAAAATTTGTAAAATTTTGTAATCGATAAAACTTTATAATGATTGCGCCATTGTCTATAAGAAGTTCATTGATATAGGTACTTACCAACTGCTTTCTATGCTCATACGTGCATGTATATACTTATCATCGTGCAACTTCATCGGAGTCTCTAAAAAAGATAATCTAAATTTGCTTTGATTGTTCGTATATAAAGTAAAACTTCCAAAACGTGCAAAATAAGAAAATGTTTCCATCGCCCGGAAATTTGGAATATCAACCAGCTTAGACAATGGTTCCACTCGTTATCAATTTATCGTTATAACTGACAATTATGATGACGATAATTGTTGATATGGATAATATCAGTAATTTTTAGGTATAGGCCTCTCAGGACCATTGCAGGACTGCATGGGAAATACATGAGTCATTTTGGGTATATAGCCTATAGATCGATATTTGTGTCTATTGTATCCAAAGGATATTACTGCAGTGCGTTCAGGGTGTTCTTAGGGTGCTACTCATCACCAGACTGAAGTACTCTCTATGGTGTGGTCTGTGTCACTGACAGTTTGCTCAGGTTTATGCGAAGTCAGCTGGTTCACGACTCTCAAGCAGAGACTTTTTATTCAAAGAGACTGTTCACTCCCTCTTTGAACCTATGCTATTAGTTCTTTCGAAGCAGGTATAAATAAACTCAATGGGACATGACTATTCTCGTATTCATTTAATGCAAATGCAGCCATAATTATCTGATTATGGGAAATGTCCATTCGCATATCATTTTAAAGATTATTTCATGGCGAAACTTTACCAACGTCTCACTGTCACTGCTCTCTGTCTACCACACGGTTCTTCAGAGAAATCTTAAGTTTAAGGGTTTGACATTATTGGTGACAGGAAAAGGACATCAGGGGTGGATCCATAATTTTTCAAAAGGGGGGAGGGCGCCCTTTTACAAAACTCTCCCCGGACCGGGGAGAGAATTTTACATTAGAAAATGTATTATTTGGCCAAAAATGGGGGGTGGGGGGTGGGGGTGGGGGGTGGGGCTTTAAACCCACCACTGGACATGTACAAAAGGGAAGACAAGTGAAATACCATTGCACGTTTACTTTACTAGCAGCTTCATGTAGTAAGCCGTAGTAACTCAGAATATACTAACCGCTACCAAAAAGTCCATGTAAAAAAGTGACTGCACAGGGAGCCCCAAGTACATTGAGCACTTCAACCAAACTCAAAAAGTACATCAACCACTTACGGAACGGGCGCTAACGATAAGAGCTGGCATGGTAAAGATACAGCTGCCAAGTGGCCATGTGGGGCCATGAGTTTGTCTTCACTTTACTATAACACTTAGGGAGACTGTCGTAGTGGCTAAAGGGTGTCGTACTCTAATGCTGCATCTTGTGGTGGGGCCGTAGTCTTAACTATTCTCTTAAATATTAAATAGTTAATACCAGAATGTTATTTTGGTATTAGGCAATTGAAGTTTTGGAAACTTTTTGATGTTTAAAATAGATGTATTCTTATCATTATCTCATTTCGAATATCATCATAAAACAAATACTGAGAAATTACAACAGGAGCCTACCGATATATCGGGACAATGTTAGTTTAGCATTGCAAGAGTCCTTGGACCAACGTTTGCACTGGAGGTAGAGGGTCTAGGGCAGGCCTTGACAGTTGCCACTGTAAACGCCACCCAACAACCCTCACAAATCACATAGCCGTTGTTTGATTGCATTTGTATTGCTTCATGCCTAGTGATCTCTGTGGCAGTAGAAGCGTTGCATTGTTTTTTCTTAAGACAGGGATGTCATTTTGATGCGACCCCTGTTAGCCAAATATTAGATTGTTATTGAACTTTCTCCCCAACGGATTTGTGACCCTTTCCCATAATACAGAATCTACAGAAATTTTGGAAGAGTTCTGTCTGATTAATGGAAGCCAATGGATATCACTATCTTAATATGCGTTACCAAAAAGCTTACTTTGAGTAGAAACATGACTTTTATTACCAATTGTTGTGAAGTTGCATAGCAATTTCGTTACAAAATACAATCTATAATAGATCCCCCCCTCCCCTCCCCCCCCAGGTCAGAATGTATACCATGAAAATTGCACTGAAAACCCAGACTTGTCAAAAACTTGTCAAATTGACAAGTTTAGCCTTGTCGTTTTGAAGGTGCCCAAAACGACAAGTCTAGACTCATCACCTTGTCAAATTGACAAGTCTAAACTCGTCACCTTGTCAAATTGACAAGTCTTTATCATCAACTTTTATAATGTAAGATTCCTCCTACTGCCCATCACTGCCCACTTCTGCCCCATAATTCCCTCTCCTTTGTATCTTCCCCCCTGACTCAACCTGTTTTTATTATCATTATTGCAGGAGAATCCAATAACATATTGGTGCTCAACTGCTGTAGTCATTGCAGTGACTGACTGTCCCTAACCATCTCTATGAGATTATTATACATTAAAAAGGTGTCTGAAACGTTTTTTACTCCATATCTGGTAAATAAAGAGTAGTAAAAGGTCAAAATGGCTATTATGATATGTAATACTGAATCCCTGTGACTATTTTATCATTCTATAAAGATATTCTGCAAAATAGGTTCATATCATAATGATAAATACATAATTGTGTTAATTTGGTTGTCCAAAAGTCACTCAAATCGAACAGTGGCTCCCTCTATTTCTTTGACAAGTCTTTGACAAGTCTTTGACAAGGCGACAAGTCTAAACTTGTCAAATACTCAGAAAAACGCTTGACAATGCTAAACTTGTCAAATTGACAAGTTTTTGACAAGTTTACGGCCATTCAGGTTTTCAGTGTGTATGCACGCAGAACAGGTTCCAATTATTTCACACCGAGGCACTAATCAAATTATAGCATGAAATCCTTACTCTTATCTCATAGTTCAAACAAAAGAAAACAAGACATTTACAGGAACAAACTTGTTTTATTTTGATGATTATGTATTACAGGTAACATTGTGACCATTTCCGTTAATACAGAATCTACGTTTGGAAGAGTTCTGTCTAATTTATTAGGTTAATGATAGCTGAATAATTCCTTAAAGTTTAGATCTTCAATCATTTTCTGATTTCACATATCTTAGTATGTACGTAAACTTCTATTCTATAGCATGACACCTCGCCTTTCATTTACTATGCATACATTTCCACAAGAAACTTAACTTCTTTTCGACCGCTTGATGCATTGGCAATCAAGATGTCGAAAAACAACAGTATAAATAAAAGAGTTATGAAACTTGTTAAATAAAACGGTATCTTATCGGCGCCGATCAACTGGGGGTACCAACCAAAAATGACTAACAAAATGCACCTAACATGATGCATGCAAACAGCATAATCTTTTCTTTTTTTTATCCATGTATACATTTTCGAAAAATCTATTACAATATGCATTGTAATAATCCAATGTTCTTTATATATAGGCAGGTAATTGCCGATACAGCCTACTCCCTTGATTTATGCATAGATATAACATATAGAAGTTGGTGTACTTCATATCTATTACTCTAAGGCCTATAGGACTGGCTCTGTCTCAGTACCGGAGAGGAGGGCCCGACCCGTACATGCCCCTCGGGTAGCTGGTCGAGTGGGACGGTTTGTACACTGGCATCTTCACTTGGTGGCGGTGGTGATGGTGGTGCCTTTTGCGACTGACTGGAGAAAACCATATAAAGACAAAGTCAGGAAACAGTTACATAGTGGCAACAATTATAAATGTAAAACGAATACAACTGTCCACAGCAAATTCATTGCCACTAGTGTTCTCATGACTCATAGTTGGCCCGCACCGGTTTGAATTTTGAATGGGTAAAACAACTTTTCACGCCAGTGGCGGATATAAAAGGGGCAAATTTTGGACCAAAATTGATATTGAATTTTTAAATGTAAAATTCTTGGACCTGGAGTAAGGCGCCCCCTCCCCTTTTTTAAAGACTCTGGATCCAACACTGGATACTGTGGAGTGGTGGCGATTTGATCCTATTCCCTGAACTATATACCACTAACTATACTGTAGAACGGATATATATTTTGCAGTCTTGAGGGAGCAATACTAAAGTCTTAATTGCTGCTGTTGTGATCCAGTGTACCTTACTTTAACCGGCAGCCATCCCTCTTATCTAAAAACAAATCTAGGAAAACATTTTGTAATGTAATGAATTTATCCTAATCAGCTAATGAGCGGTGAAATTTTCATGTAGTCACGGTATGTATACCATAGAAATGGAAAATACGGTGAGCATTTTTTTGTTAATTCTAACAGGGAGGTATGAACAGTCAACTTACCAAAATCCTCATAGGCTGGCTCCCAGTTATGTGTACTAAAGGAATAGGCGGGCTCTCCGTGCCTTGATTCATCCAGCCCTATAATAGTCATAGTAAATAGATTATCAATGAGAATGCACGACAACTTAAAATATAAATTTAGTTTTATCTTATTTCATATTAGGTGCAGGAACGTTGTTTTTTTTATCGAGGCCTCTGTTCTACTTTTTAATGAAAAGACGGTACTTCAAGTTAATTCATTCGAACTGAACCCACCTCTTTTCTCAGTCTCTCGGCCTACTCTAATCAGTCGGAAGGGAAGCAGAAGTCCGTAGAAAAAGGCACTAAACAGCACAGACCAGGCCAAAATGGCAAGAGCTCCTGCCAAGTTCCAGCCAAGACTCTGAAATAAGAAAACCGTAGAAGAGTGATTTGCAGTAAACAACCTGTCAGAAATGAAAATTCTAAGTGCATGGAGGTGTGGGGGAGATCAAATTTTATGGGAATGGTTATGACATGTTTTTAGTCAATCATTCATTAGCAGCTGGTCCATGATAATGAACATGTACAGTTGTGAGAATCATTCTCCTGTTCCACCAACATACTGGAGTAACGTATACTTCCAGGAAAGTAACCTAAAGTTACGTTCATGGCAAATATCATCTCTGAAAATGTATGGGGATTTGCAATGATATGCATGTCAATTGCTAAACAATATTTCTATGACTAAATAATTGATTCTATATGGGGTGAACATGAACGTGATAGGAATGGCTTGTTTCATGATAATCAGTCATGTGATTCTCATGGGAAATGAATAATAGTATTGGCCAACAAGATTCGAATTTCCCCCACCGACCCCTTAACCCCAAAGTTGACACTGTTCATAGTACCAATATGAATCGAGAAAGTAGACAAATTAACAACCTTCCAAGACATGAAACATTTCTCACCGTAAAGGCCTCAGTAGACGATGTAAAGACGATACCGTCCTGCCTCCTGAAGAGTGGTGCAGCGATCAGCCCCCAGAGGCCGCCACCAACGTGGACTGAAAAGCAGAGCGGATAAGACTAATAAGAACCATTGTCTACATCTTAGAATGGAATATAAAGCCAAAAGCAACACGGTTATGCACTGCCAATGCCCAACCTTAAAGGCATTACAGCCTTCAGATGATAAAATTGGGCCTGACCATTATATAAAGATAGACGTTGGTTCAATAACTAGTGCCATCGGACATCCCGGGGTATACCAAAGTCTCTGGAATAATGTTAGGAACACTTTAAAACCTGAGCCTATAGGAACTCATTCTTCAACGCTCTGGATCAGCTTACGTCGTTAGCAGGGCGCTACACTAATGAAAATGGTCAGTGGCGGATCCAGGGGGGGGGGGGGGGGGGGGGGGGCAAAAGGGGCAATTGCCCCCTAGACCCAGGGGACACAATTTTGGCATCTTAGAATTAAAATGCGTAAATCTGGTGTTTCTAATTTTAATTTTCATAAGGGGAGTTAGGTTTTGCCTCCCCCTCCCCTCCCCGAGCACTGGCTCTGGATCCACCCCTCATGGTTTAAATTGCTGTCTAAACTGATAAAATGAGATGAACCAACCAGATATGACATGTAGCGGGTCGTCAATCTTGGCCTTGAGGAAGGCCCATGTCCAGAACAGGTAGGCCAGTCCCCCGATGATACCTATGACGGCGGCCGACCAGGGGTAGACGTTGTCGGCACCCGCACTCATCGACACCTGAATGGTGGGGATAACAGGTCATACATTAACTACTGCTTTGTTTTACAACTATTCACAGTAAATTAAAGGGACCCAAAAGCAATCAAGGGTCAAACTTTTGCAAATTCTGTTAACTATTAAAATATATTCTATGGTCATAACCTTGGCTTAGGGTAAAATATAGACTTTGAATACAGACTTTAACTGCATTAAAATAGATGAAAACTGTAATGCATTTTCATAGTTATTTGAGTTTCCAAACTTTTGTCATATTTTGGCACAATCTTGCTTTTGGCTCCCTTTAAAGGATTTATAGCTCATTTTGTCTACTGCAGTGCCGATAATGTTCTTTTAGGTAGGCTATCTTGAGGCCAATGTGAACTGTATCAAAGACATCTCACTTATTTCAATAAAGGCATGCACTTTCTGTAACAAGGGATTCTCTGAACCTATAGTACAGGTATTATACATGGCTTAAAGGTCTTTCACCCTGTCATTTAACAAATTAAACTAGGCATAATGGATACCTATAATCTTATACATGCACTTTGTTCCATTCAGGCGATCTACAAGGAGATAAAAATGCCCTTTCGTGTAACATGTATTCATAGACATTTTATATATCTCTAAGATGTATTTATTGTGGATAACCTTATAAGGTCGCAGACACGGCCCTTAACACAATACACACGTAATTGTCAGGTTTCCCAATACTAGAGAAATAAATGAATGACCAATGCTTACCATTCCTACCAAGACGCCATTGCCTAGACTGAGAACTGACCACTGGTAGCTCCGGGTGTCCTGCCGACAGGCCAGGGCCCCGCCCGCTATGGCAGCGACCAGTCCTGAGAGGGCTCCGGCCACCACCATGTTGACCGTCACCAGGCCGAGGGTACTGCCTGCTCCAGGGTGGGAGAGGGACTCCAGCCGGCCAGCGGTCAGCGCCAGGGTGCCCACGATGACCAGGAAACTGCCTACAGCCGTCAGCTGCATAGGGAAGGCAGGGTGAACAGTAATCGAGAAATCTAATTTAGAAGATTTTTCAAAATATGGAATACACTTTTGAAATCTAGATTAATTTTGTTTTAGAGATATTATTTAGCTTGGTATTTTTAAAGTGAGTGGCCCATATGGCACCAGTGGTAGATAACCGAATCCCTCATTAGAGGAAAGCTCGGTTGATGAAGCTGCTAGAGTAATTTAGTAACAGGGCAAAAACTGTGGTGTTTTTGGTATTATGACTTATCAAATCATTCACGTGTAAAATAATTATCAACATATTCATCTGTTCATTGTAATACTATACTCACCGGTGTGGAGTGTGCGGGAGTCCCGTTGGGTCGTCCACACTCAGTAAAACGACCAATCCGGGAACCCAACAGAACACAGCCAATGAGAGCCATCGAACCGCTCAGGAGATGAACGACACCACTTCCACCAAAGTCCTAGATTGTATAGGGAAAAGAATCATCAATAAGCATATCAATTTTACATTTCCAAATCTTAAAATATTTGAACTGTCCAAATCTATAAAAATAAGCGTTTAATCCATACATTCTCCCACATTTGACAGGAACAATAATATATTCCCATGTACTGACAATTAAACTTTTATTAGAGATAGAAAAGTACCATAAATCATTTGAAATGATTTATTTTACCTGGAATGCAACGGTTGTCGAGTTGTCAATGTCCTCTAGGTTGGTGACATTAAGTCCCAACTTGAGCCAGCCCTCGGGTGACCAGGCCCAGTGACATACACATGGCTGGACAAAACCTGTCATGTAAAGAGATATTAAAAAAACCATGAATATTAAAGTGTAGGGCTGGGCCAGCCTTTTTCACAGAGAGCGATGATAATGATAACTAAACGCACATATGGACGACTGGGCACAGCCTCTCATATTGAGATTATATTTGAGATTATTATAAGAAGCAAGCACTCACACACATGGATAGACATAACTTATCATATGAAGAGGGATATAAAACTGAGCACATACACACATGTAAACCACTAATCATAAATTGCCATAATGTAGAGTGATAATAAAAGAACTGTTCAAAGACAAAGGCACATACTGGACATAACCATTTCGATGTACATAACTATAAAACTCTTCATTTTCTATACAGAGCAAACATAGACATAAGTATCAGTAATATGATTAAAAAGAGTATATAATAGGCTAATTGAAAACCAAGTACATGTAATTGATAAATTCCTTAATTCTATATTTGACTTAAAAGCATTAAGTACAATGATGACGCATGGTAATATCATAAAAAAGCAGAGATAGGAGCATGATAAATCAGATGGGTAACAAAACTATAAGCCTCTCACCTGTTACCAGGACAGTGGTTATTATATGAGCCACTAGACGACACCTTTCTGCCAGAGCCCCGGCAACGATTTGTGGCGTCAAGGTTGCCAAGGCGAAGTTGAAGATCCAGTGAGGGAGACGGGAGTCGGGCAAGTCGGAGGCAGCGAAGTACCGGTAACCAAGGAAGAAGTTCCCCTCTCCGTAGGCGAAGGCATAGCCAACCAGCCAGTAGACCAGCGCAGATAGAGCTGAAAGTATGGCATATTTTAGAGAGCATTTGAAGCAGTTGCCAGTATGCAAATTTGAGGTATTTTCAAGCAAATCTGAACAGATTCCATGTAAATTCGAGAGGATTTCGGTATAATAATGTTATGCTATTGATATTATGGTCTACCCTATTTGAAATCTGAAGGGGTTCAAAACACCTGGTAACTAACTCCCTATCCCCAAAGTGCATGTTCAGAATTTTGTATTGGGATGCGGCACGGATAATTTTGATAGGCCTTAATTGTATACACAACCAAATGTAAAATACGGTCGTTGGTTGTTTCCCTTTACAAGGGACCATCAACATATTTGATCCTATTCATTGCTTCACAACTATACCCCCACCCCCTAAAAAAGTCAATATAATATAACCTGGGGAGAGGGTTCGGCCTAGGGGGCATACACAAGGAATTTTGAATCTAAGCAACCTAATGTTTTATCCATGCATTGGAAATAGAGTATAATATTATAATGGGAAAGTCATTATTTGGCATAGGACGAAACATGCATATCAGTATAATAATTCATAAGTATTCATTTATTATGTTGCTATGCCATATGAATACTAACGCCAAAATAAAGACAGCAGGAGATATGGTTATACCTACATGTACAAATAAAGGTCCTCAGTAGTACCCGGGTGGCGTTCTTCACTCGGACAACTCCACATTCACGGATGGCAAAACCAAACTGCATCACTTCAAGGATAGAAACCAACAAAAATTAAATATTGTACCTTATTTCTGTTCACGAAGAATATCGATGAGGCTTACATTCTTTAGACTTTCTGAAGAAAACGTTGAAGTAGTAGAGGAGAATAGCAAAATTTTATGAATTTATTCAGCAAAATACATTATCTGATTAAAAGACAACATGATCATAATTATTATGATGCCATGTACGTACAGTATGAAGTAACGAGGAGGCAGTTTATGCAACACGATTATTATAAGTACAAGGTTGATAATTAACATGTTATACTTATTATAACATTGTAGGCTATAATTATGCATGTATTAATTAAATTAATTGTCACACGAACTATTCATGTTGAAACTTATAAAATGCTCTTACACCCCGTTTCAAATAGTGTGGCTCGCTGCTTGCGGAATAAACTTAATATCAATCAAGCGATTGAGATGTGGGTTTCTATGGGCCCACGCCGGTATGGTTGGGAACAATAGTTATTATTCAACTATGGGAGGGTTCACTGCGCAGGCTCGTGAAAAGGTGTATTATCTAAAGAATTCCTACAGAGACTATCATTGAGAACTCAGTTATAAGTACGTTGAGGTATACATGTCAATGACCTTGCACTGTTATACATAAGTTTTTCAATGAACTCACAAAGGACAAAGAGGGCCATGGAGATGGAGAAGAAGACATCCGTGTTCTCAGCGTCCGCCACCCTCTGCCTCTGGAGGGCAGCCACCTCCAGCTGGAGGTCGGCCAGGGATGGCATGTTTGGGGAATCACTGAAAACAAATTTTATTGTAGGGAATGGTTTATCTATCTATGACACAACACTCATGAGGGAACGTAATCACCCATATAAGTTAGGGCAATCATTTGGGGATATGTTTTTTCAAAGTGTATATGCTACCTTACGTATTATGACAACATACCTATATCAATGACAATATGGCTAGTCTACTTTCCTTAAGATAGAAAATAGACACTTAAAGATCTCCCTGTCAGATTATGTTGTTTACTTGCCATTGGAACGGCTTTCCGGTTATAATTATGGTAAAACACTTTCTTAATTGATGTCTTTTCTTCAACGCTTCACATATTTCCCACGATAGTTAATGTTCACAGATGCTCATTAATACACGATTGCACGGTTTACCTTATATGAGCATCTGTGAACATTAACTATCGTGGGAAATATGTGAAGCGTTGAAGAAAAGACATCAATTAAGAAAGTGTTTTACCATAATTATAACTCGTACTTATGATTGCAGGTGCGGATTCTTATACATAGTATCGTAAATGACACAACAACCCACACAATATCATGTAAAATTAACGTGCTGCCGTTACTGGTGACACATACCATCCATATAATTATTCTGGACATCCTTCTTGGAATCCGAAAAAGGAAGCTTTTCCAAGTAATTCAATCTATTAGTTGTATAGCCCTGAGGACTTGTGCGCAGTAAACACTTGAAAGTGTATCTATATATAAAAGGGACAGATCCGAACCTTACCTTTGTTCAACACGATGTTACTTTGACAATCCTCCAGAGTGGCCTGACGCAAAAGGGTACTCCAGAACTTGAGATAAGTCTCTAATTAATCCACCCCATAACTTGCCATTGCAAGACACATGTCAAACACTTTTAAAAACCCGGGAAGGTGCTAAAGACACACGAACATTGCCCCCTTTCTTTGGTTGAGAGAGAGGGCAGGGTTTGTGCTGATCTGTTGAGAAAGGTGGGTGACAGGTGAGAAGGTGATTACCTATGTAGGGGGTTACTCTTAGAGGAAATAAACTCAAAAGTGTAATCATATCAAAGTCAAACGTTGAGGTTACTTGAGTTCAACTATAAAAATCTTGCGCAAAACTATACCTGTTGTGATATAATCAAAATCAATGCTAATTGTCATAACCTAGAATGTGTGCTTACTTTTCTTATACCGATTATCAATTCGAAAGAATGTAGATGCAAAAGTACCTCCCAATTCAGCAGAGGTCGGACAGTCCTGGTCATAGACCAAAATAAACTAGGGTTAGAATAGAAATGGTGCAGGGGACCCAGTGGTCAGTCCAGTGGCGCAGAGTCTATTTGTGGAGAAGGTTTCGGAGGGGGGAGGAGGGGGAGGGGGGTGTCCTTACGACCCAGCTTTCTGATATCGGCTTGAAATAAGTACGGGATAATCTCTCTCAGAAAGTCCCTAGCTTAAAGGTCTCCATGTGCATCTCAAAGGTGATTGAATATGCACAATACAGAGCGGTGGTCTTCTAGGACTAATATAAGGCTAATCCTAGGCACACTAGACAGCTAGAAGCAGTAGTTCGCCTTTTCAAATTTTCCACGAACCTGCGCAATTTACCCAATCATAGAAGTCTTGTTCCCAATACCTTTAGTCTGAGCTCCATTGGGGTCTATATCCCAAAACAGAGGTTAAGGCCTCGAACGCTAGCAGGGCGCCAAACTATTGAAACATGTCTATGAGAGACGCTGAGAGACGATCGCTGGACTCTGCTTGTTGAATTTCCAAGGAATACTTGTTTTTTCAGATGGCTCTGCAGCATGAACATCTATCTCTGAGTACTAAGACTTGGTTGTCTTCTTACTCCAGTACCTCATATTGCCAGTTCTTTTTATGTCATTGTAAATCAGACACGTTACGTATAATTCATAATATTAGGCTACTGCTATTTATTTCTGTACCCCTAGTATTTATGAAAATTCTATTGGTAATTAGGTAGAAAAACAACAATTCTTTCAATCCTCAGCATCGTGTATTCTCATGACGGTTTTCGAGGCAAAAAGTTAAAGAATAGGGCATGTACGGCCAAATAGCGGTGCAAAAGGCCTGACTGGTACCAGCCAGGTGTATACAGGTGTGCCACCTTGACCAGCGGTCACTGTGACCTGCAATGTGTTCAGTGAGGCATGGCACCAGTGACCACTGCTTGTACCTGTAATTAGCACACCTGGCAGTTTGGTGTCCGGCTTGGGACACTTCCGACCGCTATTGGCGCACACTCCCTATTCTGTAATATCAACGTCCGTTTCTTAACAGTAAAGAAAAATTGATGTCACCAGAAACCACCAGAAGGCTCCACCTAAGCGTACAATGAAGTTTACACTTCCAAGACTGAATGCCTATAGCCAGTCTGTCTTTGAGTCATCTCCTTTTTAAAGTTTTTTTGCATCGGTTTATCTAAAGGGAGCAGATATATTGGTTATATGAGGTGAGGTGATCGCCTTATTGAAGGTGCATTCGGCTCAGTGAAAGGACAGTGGCAGGCTGAGCTGGGCAGTTCCTAGGTAGACTAGTACTGTTAAAAGTTAATGTATGTTTACAGTAACATTCACAGTACATTCCAGTAATTTTTGCTGTCCAAAAAGAAATGGTTACAATTACTGTAAAATCATAACATTGACGTTGTAAATTTGACATAGACAATTTTGTGTTTCTACAATAGATATGCCTATTTTTGTAAAAACAGTCTCACCTGAGTCACCCCTACCTCTCGTATACTGCCTCAGATGTTCAGGTGGCTTAGGCGCTCACTATATAGGTGTTCTGATATCTCCTTAGCTTAATATGATAATATATACTTTATAAAAGTATTTCTCAAAGTATGACACAAAAGTAGATGTTTGTCTAATGGACAACATGAACAAAACTGTTCTGTTGACATGACCTTGGCCCTTCATGACTATTTCTAGAAAGAGAGAGGGCTAGATTAGGATTTTGGGCACCATGGACAGTGGGGACTGGCTGTACGTGCGACAGTCACACACGCGGAGGTAGCGTATATATAATTTCTTACACACGCGGACACAATGTCCGCGCATCCTGATCTGCTTACATACACGGACATAAAATAATGTGGAGTGTATTGGATTTTAAAATCTTTATATGCTAGATATTAGATTAAACATAGAAATCAGCCAAGAAAAAAGGGGGTTCGGGGGCTTAGCCCCCGAGTTCCAAATGATACATTGAAGAAAAAGGCAAGTACGTCCGCGTATGTTACCATACTTGTATACGCGGCCACAATGTCCGCGTATATAAGTACATCTATTTGCGCGGACTTCACGTCCGCGTATATTCGACTCTGTGCGCGGCTATCTATGCTATGTCCGCGTGTATAATCCCTGCCTGGACAGTGGGCCTTATTGTTAGGTCTCCCCTATACATGTATATTTTGAATTTTAAGGCGTGAATTTATGTATTTTGCCAATGAAAGTTAATTACCTGATCAATTTTCTGCCTCCAATAATAAACATGGATATATAGATGAATGAGACAAAAAAGTTTCACTTGGGACACATACTGATGGTAAAAAAAAGATTGGAATATATCCAGACAGAACCATGTGGCTGTGTGTCCCTGATCACTCGGGGAACTGGTGGCAACAGTGAAACGTTTCCCAGGGCCAGCAAGGTTAGACTTTGGTATCTATTCAGGCCCGTATCCAGGAATTTTTGTGGGGGGGGGGGGGGGGGGGGGAATCATATCCAAAAAGTGGACCTTTTTCAATTTTTGATGGAATTCAAAGTGTAGGAAAAGGAAAATAAAAACACTTTAAGGGGGGGGGGGAGGCTATTTTGGCCTAAATATTAAATTTGTTAAAGTAAAATTCCTGTGCCTCGAGCAAAGGGTGCGGCCTAAAATTTTGCTCAAGTACGCCCCCCACCATTTCCTGGACCCACCCCTGATGGTCTGTATAGCCTAGGCTTTTCTAACACAGTGACTATGCCACAATAAGGAATGTAGATTATTTTATGAAAACATTTTTCCAAAAAGTGGACCTAGCCTAGCCAAGGGGGGTTGACGAATACCCCACGTCACCCCCCCCCCCCCCTGGATATGGGCTTGCTATTAAAAATACACACACACAGATTCGACTTTTGAAGCAGCTCTTTATTATCAAATTAACAAAAAATGATTTCCTTTTTTTTCCTTAACCACAGTTCTGATAATGTTTGATGTGGAATATCATTATATATTTTTCAATATCAATGTCATTTATCAGGGGGGCCATTCATGTGAAGCCCAGCTGATCCGTATCGGTAACGGTGAATGAGTTCGGGATGCGTTGCCAAAAAAACTACTCTCGGATAGTAGGCCAAGGTAACCCGAGTTCCAAGGTGATTGCAGCTCCGTACATATAACCCTTCTCAACCATTACCTGAATACCAACTCACAAACGTAAAAACTTCAATCGTTATAAATATAAGATTATCTTCGCACAGATCACCAGAGATGTGTATATAAAGAATTAAATCAATATTCTTTTCTGAAAATTAGTCTTCTAATTATTGTATACACTTTGCTCAAGTTCAACTAGCATGTTCATAATCTTAATTAAATTTCCACAATTATTGTATGCTTTCTATCAGACCCATAAACATATAAGGTCAGTTTTTGTTTCTACTGAATACTTGGTCTGAATCAAGTAATCCCATACTAAAATTCTGGACACCTAGTGACACTGGTGAGTGTATAAAGTTGCAGTTATGTGTTTTCATCAATTCATAACCTTATCATTGTACATGTGCACATTGGTTTTCTGTTCCTTACTACATTGAATAAATGGAACAACCAAACTAAATTACCTATTTACTGGTTGGTGAGAGAAGCAATTATGTGTCGATATATTGGTTTTCTGGTAATACTGGACCAAAAAACTAAAATGCCAACACCTAATTCAAACCTTTTATCATCTTATGTCTGAAAATACGGAATTGCCACTCCCATGCACTCACTCTTTCTTGGTATAACTGGCATTACTGTTTATTGAAGGGATTATCTATGTGAAATGAGGGAGGGAAAACCATTGGAGGAAGCCTAGAATAGAACTGCCCCTCTATACACTCACCACATTTGGTTATTATCTTTAACCTTTTGTAGTCAAACCAAGTAGGTCGACTGCCAGGTAAGAGTTACATAAAGCTTAAAAAACTATAATGTTTTGCAGGACTTATAGTCTTCCTGCACTGACGAGAGGTATTATTGAGGCATTTTTACACTTCTGCGATGGGGACCACGATGTTTCCTGTGTGATGACAATGTTCGACCTAATATTTTTCCTTTTGTTTCAATTGCAAGAGTTGTCACTGTCATATCACATGGAAAGAATATCATCTGGGTTGTTATAAGAAAGTCTTCCCAATAATATAAAAGACACAGATCCCATACTGTTAAGGTAGGAGATTTATATTTCTGAACATTGCTGTGGGGGCATTTTTACGGTACGAGACGTGGTACATCGACGGCAATAAAAGACATAATTATCCTAGGTTACCTGTATGACATTATTTAATAAATTGAATACATGTCATGGCCCAAATTCGGCACTGCGAAAACGGTGTAATCAATAGGATTCTCACAACCCCGGATAGCCATTTTTTAGCCTTTCCTGCAGGGAATTAGTTCAAATTATCCTGCGGGTGCTTAAAATATTCTGTTTACAAGCTGTCCATGGTAGAGAAAATCAATCATTACAAAATATGCTTTAGGGCTATAAACAGCTGATAAAAGGCATGCCAGACATTGCAATATTAGAAATATCTCGTGATTCTTGTAAACCAGGTTCATTTTAAAGCAGATTACCCTTTTTACTCGCCATTTGTGATGGGGGCATTGCCCTTTTACAGTTCTACAATGGTAGCAGGCGTGTAGGTGTCTGGAACTATATATATTTACGATAATTATTATGGTCATATCATACCGATACTGCTCTTAAGTTGAGGAGGTGTAACACTGCCTTAATTGGCATACCTTACTTGGCTGCTCAGAATTCTTATGAAAAAATGCTCAGAAAAACTAGTATCCTGTTAGGAATCAGCTCCGACAACTTGCAATAACTGTCCTCTATAACCTGAACGGGCAAATGACAATTTATAGTTTGAAAGAGACGTGATTATTTATTCTTCCAGCTGGTGATTTTCAGAATAAGTTATTCAGTATATTTGGCAACGAAATTCTTAAGTAAGAGTGGAGTTTCAGTCTTGACCTACGACAGCATTGGTTGAAGTCAGCAATATTGAAGAATTGCGAGTTCCATATTCCACTAAACAGTCTGCTGAAGGTAGTGAGAACCGGTTTGACATTGGAATCACTTTGATTGATGCATGCTTATTTACTCATTCATATTAGTGTGGCATCCTTCTGATCTTCCTCTGTTTACGTCAAAATAGGGTTTCAACATGCCGGACTTTGTCATCCATGCCTGCTAGTTCAGGCCAATAAGCACAATCGGCTCTGTGCTAAAGATAGAGAATCACAATGTCAACGGCTTTGCAAATTATCTTTTATTTACTTTCTTCATTTGAAATTACATAGATTCGTGAATCAACGCCTGTTCACTTCTAGGGTCTCCGGATGATACTTGAGATGGATCCATGTATAGACAGATCTTATTGGTCAGCTTCAAGAATCCTCAAGAGTAAGAGACGCCACAGCGCCTGACACCGTATTAAATGCCTTCAACCCTCGTGCATTGCACAACTCTTAAGTGCATGGGTCAATTAGACTGTAGTACATCTTATTCAACTTCAAGGTGAACTTTATTGGATCCATTGGCCCACTTTCCACGCAGTGACAAGTTGGAGAATCCAAACTCTGACATATCCTTTCCCCTTTGAATTTTGTAATGTAGGGTACAACAGCATGAGGCCTTCATGCTTTTTCAACACCATTACCAATACCTGATGATAAACCCAGGCCTGTAGTCAGCTTCTTTCAGAGGGGGGTGTTCGTGTTTTGAGTAATAAGACTCAAATATTCTTGTGGATGTGAATTTTTTTGTCAACATAAACGAACAAAATACAAGAATGAAAATGCAATATGACACAACAGTTATCAATAAATTATATTGATGCACTGGATGGAGAAAATTTTAGGCTTTGAAATCAAATATTGCATTTTAATTGAAACATTGCACATATTTATAATAATAGGGTGAATAGTTTTCAATGAAATTTATTGAACACTACGTTTGCATGAAAAATAAGTAGCTCAAGAGATATCTTAAGAATATAACAAGGCAGGCAAATTCATGAGACTTCAAAATTAGGTCTGATAATAAGTGTTTAGGGGAAATATAAGACGCTTTAAGTAAAATATGTGACGTCACACAGTGACTAATTAGGAATCAACATTTTCCTAAAAAAACGATTCGCCAAATGTACAGGAAGACAATTGAATTTTATTATGGAATATTTATATCAGGCCATATGCAATCTTTTATTAATTGTATTTCTCACTCTCCTAATTACATTCAATAACCTGAAAATATCAAATTATCCACAAGGTCACAACCCCATGGCTATGACATAGGAAGGGAATGCTGAAAATGTCAGAAAAAATTGGGATTCCTTAATTCTATTTTCATTCTCAAAATAATTCATTAATCTCACACAATTTTTATATTTTTCCTTCTGAAATAAAATGCTTAAGTGAAACAGAATATACAAGAAGCAACAATTTGAAAATGTAGTCTATGTGCTAAGAACCTTTTGATATCAGATAAACCTTCACAGAAAAAAAAAATCATACGGGCCTTTTAACCTAAGGATGCACATGAGAGTTTAGCAAAATTATTCCTATAGGCCTATTCTGATCTTGATTTGTAACTATTCAAATTTTTGGAAACTGTATGGTAATTTTTAGTACATTTTCGCGCTACAAGGATGACTACTCGTGCTACAAAGACACGTGGTTTTCTCCGGGAAGGTTTGTGTGCAGACAGCGTGAACCTGGCCTAGGTGAAAATATTAATAGAACTAAGGTAACCAAGGATCAGCTAGACTACTGGGGCTTATCCCACCCTTTGGAGATAGATGGGACAGGGTGACTGGAGTTGACCCTCGTCCTTGACATATTTATAATACTTATAATACGTGGCCTTCCACAATGCAGCGATATGTATTGCCAGAGAGAATTATACCATATATGCAAATCCCTCTGGTATTGTTATTTTTTACATTCCAGTACAAAGACAAATCAAATTTAGAACAATTTGTAGTAGGTGGAAAGAAGGGAAAATCAATGTAATTAGGGAGGATAAGCATCACAGGACGTCATTAGAACGTCATGGTGAGAACAGTTACCATAGTTTTCTTGAACTTTATGTACTTTACCGTCACATTGACCGAATAGGCTTAAGTGGGGGAATGCATTAGGAAACGTTTATTTTTATAGATATCTAATTACATGAATTATATTATACAGATACATTATATAACATAATAGGTTAAGCACGTGTAATAGAGCTGTAGATTTTGGAGATGGCCTGGTTTCTCTTGAGTGTTACATCAGAAAGTTCAGAAATAACACAAACTGCGCGGTGGAACCCTTTTGAACAGTATATGGTATATTTACTGACCTAGATATAATATGCCTTTTAAAGAATTGCTGGAGTGAATGTTAAGATTTTACCAAGTGTTGCCTATCACGCGTATAGTCCCGGCCTTAAAGAAGACGCGAAATGCGTTTTTACAGTTCATAATATAATTATGTTGTTCTCATATGAAATGAGTCGTTCGAGAAAATCTGTTTATCTTTAGTTAGTATTATTCTAATAGATAATGGTAATTAAAGTGTGCCAGCCGACTGGGCTAGTATGAACCACCTACTAGTGAGGCAAGGTAAACAACAACCTCTGACGTCACAGGAGCTATTTTCCTTAATTAGCGCATGACTGTGGGTCTTGTTTAAAAATTCTTTATTCTAAATCTAATGCTTTTTGGATAAAGTTTATAATCATATGGGTATATTACATGCTTGCTGAAAGTAATTTTGGCAGCACCAAATACTCTCACTTGGCCCTTCACCTCAATGGTATTTCAGTGCCTTGCGTGACATGACCAGCTCTGTCTTAGCTTGCCTCCTCCACATATATGTATACGCTCTTGAGGTGTGAAGCTAGCTTGACACTTACACAAGAGAAAGTTTTGTTGCAAATGTCGATTCTCACCTTATACTAAAAGTAGTCATTAGTGAGTCAGTATAGCAGTTAATGCTGTGTTTCAATATTTTTGCATGAGCGTTAACTTAACACTAGTGGTCAATGAGTGGTTTACACCTTTTGGCATAAGATTTGTTTCCCATATGTATTTCCACTGTGCTTCCAACATTCACGACATGACATAACAGTTCACATAATTTATAGCAATAATCGGAGTTCAAGCAATACTGATAATCGGAGTTCAAGCGTGAACTTAAGGTGAAATAGGTCTCAAGTTGTCCCCATATTTACTCAGGTGTTAGAATAATTAGTTTATGTATATTCATAATTTATCACCACCCTGAATAATGTATGTGCTAAATAAGAAAAGGGTTGTCGAAATATGAGGTCGGCAATGAGTACATGTATGCAATATTGATGTAGCTGACATAATTGAAAAATTTGTAAAGAAAAGTTGTATTCTGTAACACTTTTTTAAATCTCCCATGTCTGGCCCCGGTGTCAATGTTTACCTCGCACCTTTCAACAGACCTATCTATAAAGCCTGTGTAGACTGAGGAATGATGAGTGTTGCAGGCTAGGGCTCTCACCTCTCTGCTGTGGCAGCTATATGTCCTGTTCAGGCATTGTTTTAGCTGACTGCTAAACCCCTAAAACAAAACTGTGCATGCATAAAGCGTATATATAGGGGTCCCTCGGAGTAAAGGGGCAGTTTTACCTACCTTTAAGTTCTTTATTATTCAATCTTAACAAACATTCCCAAAGGGGCATGTAATTTATGACTGCAGCTTTTCAGATAATATAAGTATAAAGTTATGTATTTAGACATAGAGCTGGAGAGAATTGGAGCCTACACATTTCAACTCACTACTGACCTACAGATAGGCTTGTAGACGGGGGGTACGTGGTCCCATGTCGCATGTCGAATTTAAGAATTGGTCATGTCGCCCTGTCGATTTTAAGGGTCTACACCCATACAAATATGCCTGCTGATGATCTTAAGGGGTCGTCTCGTTTTTCATTGTAACGGGTCCATCGTATTTCCCATTTATTCTTGCAATTTATTGGCAATAATTACATAGTAATTAAGGTAAGTGCACAAAATCAACCCTACGAATTGTGTACAGGTCTGCGCTCCAAGGTATACACGTTCAGGTCGGTAACTTGCAAGTTGAAGTATTTACCAACCGTGCGATCTATTTGCAATTATGTGTTTCTAATTGATTTTTATCGAAAAACAGACTTGTGACAAAGTACAATTAAAAATCGCGTAGTGTGAGACGGCTTGAACGTTATACCTACGTGATGGAAGTATTTGCTACTGGCAGCAGTTCCCGTCCAATGTCATCTAGCAGTCTTGTTATTGACCCCTTCGCTTTTACAGCTACCCCTATAACCTTCCACCTAACTATAAGCCGTGACCGACCCGCCCCCTCCCCCCTCCCCCTCCCAAGCTGACACCCCTGCAACCCCCCACCCCTAGTGAACGCTGCTACCAAACTTAGCCAACTGCCTCTGCTATCCAGCCCCACTCCAGACATTTCCTCGGCGTCGGTGGTGGCTCACGGATACGCGCCGCTGTCCTTTGCAGACTTTTTATTTCGGGAGTCGCGAACAAATGTCCATGGCATATTTATAAAACTCGGCCTGCCGCTCCAGCTGCAGTTTGTTATACATCACTCTGCTTGACGGAGATTGGAAGAATCTCAGGACAGCTCTTACCTGCTGATTGGAAAACTGTAAGTAATCACTGTTAGTTTTTGAATAGTGCTTGTAAAGCCCCATTCGCCGTAGATGATATTGTTCTTGAGATTCATTGCAATCTCAGAAATGCAAGCTTTCAGAGCAAATCAATATTTTGAGTGGAAAATGTATCATCATAGGAATTGAAGAGAACACGGAGATTTATGGAGAAATTTGTCAAAAATGTTGATTTTAAGTGTAAAGGGTCAAAGAAAAACCCAGATTGCAGCGATTTTCACGGTAAAAATCCCACACAGCGAATGGGGCTTTAGTTCGGTTCATACAGTCTGACCTTGGCCGTTTCAACTGTTTCTGGTTCGAATCTTTGGACCAATGTTTTTAGCATTAAGCCCTGACTCCACTGTCCGGAGCCTGTCCGACAGTCTAGTTGAGTTGAGCTGAGTAGGATAGGTTTGAGATATAGTGGAGCAGGGATTACATCTATATATATACAATTTACCATCACTGATCCGTCGAGTGGTCTAATATCTTGAGATGTTGAAGATGTATGACTGGATCATCAGGTCTTAAGCCCATCCCCACTAGGCTGAATCGGCATATAAATCGACCGATTACCACCAATAGAATAGGATGGCGATGGAACACGGATTTTACTAAACTCAAAGTCGGGAACGGGATACTTGGTAACAGATCGAAGTTCGAAATGCTTGGCTGAACACAACTTCCTGATTTGAAGATTTCGGGCAAATTCGCCGAATGTAGGCCTATAGATCAAAGCAACAAAGCATGACGTTTTACACGTTAATGTTACACATAATGCCATCTTTTCCTTATTTGAGATGACAAAGCGGTTATTAACACTTGGTTGTTAATTATATATATATGTCTGACCCCTTGTAAGAAATCGGCATGTCTGCACCTAAAGCTCTTATTAATTCCGTCTGTGGGTGCATTGAAATACGATGTGTAGGCATGGCTGTGGGTGTATTGAAACGCAATGTGCAGGGACGTCCGTCCAAGGGTGCATTGGAATGCAATGTGCAGGGAAGCATTCATAGGCAGGTGAGCAAATCACCGATAAATTCAGAAGAACAGAATATATTGGATAGAGGAGGGCTGAACACATCCTTAAACTGTAATCATGCAATAGAGCTTCATATATAAATAAACACAAATATTATATAAATAATTTCGTACATATTTATATGTATACACATGTTATTTTGTGGGATCCTTCTTTGACTCTAGATCTGTGTTTAAATGAAATCCTGCTTACATCTTGTGAAAGCCTTCATGTACGCAGAAATAATAGTTATATAGCTGCAGTATTTGATATTGATTTTATGAAGCATAAGATAATTATGTAATGTCTTGGCTGTGAGTGTTTAAAACGAAAACAAATCATATGGTATAGAAACAAAATGAATAGGAATTCCCACTTCCTTTTAATTGATAGTGAGGCCACTCAAAATCAGACAAACATTCTCCTTAACGACCTACCCCTTTTCATGCTACAATGGACATTATATAACTGCAAAAAGGAAGTGTCTTCTGTTGTTTTATTCACAATTCAAGTTAGTTTCGTTATACCTCGATAGGTTATATATGAACACTTTGACCCTACATCACCTAGGTAAATCACCTGTCACTTCATAATACTATTAATAGCACACTTTACTGCACTCCTACTTAGAATTATAAGCTTTCTGTGCCAACTTCCCCGAGAAACTGTCTGGGTCATGCATCTCATGCAGGTAATGTCAGGTTATTCTGCATCTACCTCCAGAATGGCACGTGTCTACTTGGTCTACTGGGCCAGG